>CM038678.1:568614268-569169112 GCA_021605205.1 Aegilops longissima | reverse complement strand
TACTAGGTTGGAGTGGGTTTGTAATTTATTCATGAGCAGGTGTAAGTGTTGGGATGAAAATTTGATAAAACATATTTTCTATCCACATGATGCTGAAGAAATTCTAAAGATTCATATTCATGCCTGTGGGGAGGGAGATTTTATTGTGTGGCACTATGATAAGAATGGTATACTTTTTGTTAAAAGTGCGTACAATTTTGTGCTTGAATTGAAGGATAGTCGGGATACCGTTGGCCAATATAGTGACGAACTAGAGGGGGAAGGGAGGACATGGGAGTTAATTTGGAAGGCTAATATCCCCCAAAAGATTAGGATTTTTGCGTGGCATGCTGCTACCAATAGCTTGGCAGTCCAGATGAATAGAGTTAAGCACGATTGGACTAATTCAGGTATGTGCTTTATTTGTGCTATGGAAGACGAAAGCACTTTTCATGCTGTGTTGAGGTGTTCTAAAGCTCGTGATGTATGGTTTGCCTTGAGATATTCAATATTCCAGTTGAAGAGATCTTCAAGTGCTCAGGACCAGACTGGCTTTTGAGGTTGCTGGATCAGTTGAGCTTGCAGCAGCGGGAGCAAGTCTTATTCCTTTTCTGGCGAGCATGGCATCTGAGAAAAGACTTAACTTTTGGAAAGGTAAGGAATCCATTACTATCTCGACAAATTTTGTGGATAATTATTGCTCCTCTTACATGGCCAATCACGGAATATTCAGGTGGATTCTAGCAACACAGGTAAGAAAAAAGTGAGAGGTGTTATTGCGGATTATGCACTGTTGAAAGAGCATGTGGTGTGAAAATCGCCTCCTGCTGATTATATCAAGATCAATGTCGACGTAGTTTTGTGGAGAGTATTAATGCTACAAGTGTGGGGGTTGTTGTTGGAAATATGCCCTAGAGGCAATAATATTGTATTATTATATTTCCACTATTCATAATTAAGAGTTTTTATTCCATGCTATAACTGCTATGATCCTGGAATATGCGCTTCAGTGGAAAACTCGTATGCACATGTGGAAAGATAAACGGTAAACAATAGGTTTCCGGTCTCGCCTCTAAGACCGGCTCAAGTCTTGTTGGTGATCACGTTTTCCGGATCTTAGAATATCGTTAATTGTAACAATAGTCCTAAAACAACATTGAGGGTATGATGTTAGAAGAACGATCATATTGAATCGCCCCAATACTTGTCTGTTATACTTTGTGATCATATCATCTGAAATCATCTATTATAATACAGAGTGTTAGCATGTGTTTTATTTCCTCAGACCATGAGAGTTTCTTGGTCACTACCTACAAGACTGTGGACTTTAGGGTTGCTCAAACGT
Organism: Aegilops longissima; assembly: GCA_021605205.1. Lineage (NCBI taxonomy): Eukaryota > Viridiplantae > Streptophyta > Magnoliopsida > Poales > Poaceae > Aegilops > Aegilops longissima. Next base: position 569,167,788 of record CM038678.1, on the reverse strand, counting down.
TATCTATAACAAGGTGATCATAACGACAACTTTCAGGCACACCAGAAAGTTTGACAAGTGACCGGACAGCTCGAGAGTGGGCTTTGCTCCTCCGACGATGGAGAGATATTCTTAGGGCCCTCTCGGTGTGACGGCATCCATCATCGTCTAGCCAGACACATGTGACTACATCAAGGGGATGCCGGAACACGTCAACGAGAAAGAAGAAGAAAACCGGTAACGGGAGCAATGGTATAGTGAGCATGGTGATAACTCGGGAGGATACCGATGCACACCGGGTCTTATAAAGTATCAAGAAGCAATGGGAACATCACATGATAACCAAAGGTTCACTCGAATATCATTCGTGTAATCAGAGGGACCGATATGGATGTCCACGGTGTTGGGGAACGTTGCAGAAAATTAAAAAATTTCCTACGGTTTCACCAAGATCCATCTATGAGTTCATCTAAGCAACGAGTCATGGGAGAGATATTGGATCTACATACCACTTTGTAGATCGCGAGCGGAAGCGTTCAAAAGAACAGGGTTGAAGTAGTCGTTCTCGCCGTGATCCTATCACCGGAGATCCTAGTGCCGAACGGACGGCACCTCCGCGTTCAACACACGTACGGAGCGGATGACGTCTCCTCCTTCTTGATCCAGCAAGGGGGGAAGGAGAGGTTGAGGAAGATGGCTCCAGCAGTAGCACGACGGCGTGGTGGTGATGGAGTGACAGTTCTCCGGCAGGGCTTCGCCAAGCACACGCTGAGGAGGAGAGGTGTTGGGGAGGGGAGGGGCTGCGCCTTCAAGTGTGTTGCAGCCTCCCCGCCTCTATTTATAGGGGAAGGAGAAGGGGCGGCCCCTCTAGATGGGATCTAGAGGGGCGGCAGCCAAGGGAGGGGCTTGCCCCCAAGCAAGGCGCCCCCTCAGGGTTTCCCCAACCCTAGGTGCATGGGCCCTAGGGGAGTGCGCCCAGCCCACTTTGGGCTGGATCCTTCCTCATACAGCCCATAAGGCCCTCCGGAGAGGTGGCCCTCCCGGTGGACCCCGAACCCCTCCGGTGGCCCCAGACAATACCGATATGCCCCGAACCTTTCGGTGACCGTATGATGACTTCCCATATATAAATCTTTACCTCCGAACTATTCCGAACTCCTCGTGACGTCCGGATCTCATCCGGACTCAACAACATTCGGTAATCACATACAAGTCTTCCTAATAACCCTAGCGTCACCGAACCTTATGTGTAGACCCTACGGGTTCGGGAGACATGTAGACATGACCGAGACGGCTTTCCGGTCAATAACCAACAGCGGGATCTGGATACCCATGTTTTCTCCCACATACTCCTCGATGATCTCATCGGATAAACCACGATGTCGAGGATTCAAGCAACCCCGTATACTATTCCCTTTGTCAGACGGTATGTTACTTGCCCGAGACTCGATCGTCGGTATCCCAATACCTCGCTCAGTCTCAAGCACGGCAAGTCACTTTACTCGCATCAGTAATGCATGATACCGTGACCGCACACTTGGTCACTTTGAGCTCATTATGATGATGCACTACCGAGTGGGCCCAGGTGATACCTCTCCGTTATACGGAGTGACAAATCCAGCCTAGATCCGTGTCAACCCAATGACACTTTCGGAGATACCGTAGTGTACCTTTATAGTCACCCGATTCGCTATGACGCTTGGTACACCCAAAGCACTCCTACGGTATCCGGGAGTTTACAATATCTCATGGTCTAAGGAAGAGATACTTGACATTGGAAAAGCTCTAGCAAAACGAACTACACGATCTTGTGCTATGCTTAGGATTGGGTCTTGTCAATCACAACATTCTCCTAATGATGTGATCCCGTTATCAACGACATCCAATGTCCATAGTCAGGAAACCATGACTATCTATTGATCAACGAGCTAGTCAACTAGAGGCTCACTACGGACATATTGTGGTCTATGTATTCACACGCCAGACACGATTTCCTGATAATACAATTATAGCATGAATAAAAGACAATTATCACGAACAAGGAAATATAATAATAATCCTTTTATTATTGCCTCTAGGGCATATTTCCAACAGTCTCCCACTTGCACTAGAGTCAATAATCTAGTTACATTGTGATGAACCAAACACCCATAGAGTTCGGTGTTGATCATGTTTTGCTTTCATGGAAGAGGTTTAGTCAGCGGATCTGCGACATTCAGATCCGTATGCACTTTGCAAATTTCTATGTCTCCATCTTGAACATTTTCACGGATGGAGTTGAAGCAACGCTTGATGTGCCTGGTCTTCTTGTGAAACCTGGGCTCCTTGGCAAGTGCAATAGCTCCAAAGGTTGTCGCAGAAGAGTTTGATTGGCCCCGACGCATTGGGTATGACTCCTAGGTCGGTGATGAACTCCTTCACCCAAATTGCTTCATGTGCTGCCTCCGAGGCTGCCATGTACTCCGCTTCACATGTAGATCCCGCCACGACGCTTCGCTTGCAGCTGCACCAACTTCTCGCTCCACCATTTAACATATACACGTATCCGGTTTGTGACTTTGAGTCATCAAATCTGTGTCGAAGCTAGCGTCGACGTAACCCTTCTGACGAGCTCTTCGTCACCTCCATAAACGAAAACATGTCCTTTGTCCTTTTCGGTACTTCAGGATATTCTTGACCGCTGTCCAGGTGTTCCTTGCGGGATTACTTTGGTACCTTCCTACCAAACTTACGGCAAGGTTTACATCAGGTCCGGTACACAGATGGCATACATAATAGATCCTATGGCGAGGCATAGGGATGACGCTCATCTCTTCTTTATCTTTTGCCGTGGTCGGGCATTGAGCCGAGCTCAATCTCACACCTTGCAGTACAGGCAAGAATCCTTTCTTGGACTGATCCATTTTGAACTTTTTCAAAATCTTATCAAGGTATGTGCTTTGTGAAAGACCTATGAGGCGTCTCAATCTATCTCTATAGATCTTGATGCCCAATATATAAGCAGCTTCTCCAAGGTCCTTCATTTAAAAACTTTTATTCAAGTAGGCCTTAATGCTGTCCAAGAGTTCTATATCATTTCCCATCAAAAGTATGTCATCTACATATAATATGAGAAATGCTACAGAGCTCCCACTCACTTTCTTATAAACGCAGGCTTCTCCATAAGTCTGCATAAACCCAAACGCTTTGATCATCTCATCAAAGCGAATGTTCCAACTCCGAGATGCTTGCACCAGCCCATAAATGGATCGCTGGAGCTTGCATACTTTGTTAGCATTTTTAGGATCGACAAAACCTTCCGGCTGCATCATATACAACTCTTCCTTAAGATAACCGTTAAGGAACGCTGTTTTGACGTCCATCTGCCATATCTCATAATCATAGTATGCGGCAATTGCTAACATGATTCGGACGGACTTAAGCTTCGCTACGGGAGAGAAAGTCTCATCGTAGTCAATCCCTTGAACTTGTCGATAACCCTTAGCGACAAGTCGATCTTTATAGATGGTAACATTACCATCCGCGTCCGTCTTCTTCCTAAAGATCCATTTGTTTTCTATCGCTCGCCGATCATCGGGCAAGTCTGTCAAAGTCCATACTTTGTTTTCATACATGGATCCTATCTTGGATTGCATGGCTTCAAGCCATTTGTTGGAATCTGGGCCCGCCATTGCTTCTTCATAGTTCAAGGTTCACCGTTGTCTAACAACATGATTTCCGTGACAGGGTTGCATACCACTGCAGTGCGGAACGTGTCCTAGTGGACCTACTGAGTTCAGTAGCAACTTGATCCGGTACCAGATCATCATCATTAATTTCCTCTCCGATCGGTGTAGGCACCACAGAACATTTTCTGAGCTGCACTACTTTCCGGTTCAAGAGGTAATACTTCATCGAGTTCTACTTTCCTCCCACTTACTCCTTTCGAGAGAAACTCTTTTTCCAGAAAGAATCCGTTCTTGGCAACAAAGATCTTGCCTTCGGATCTAAGGTAGAAGGTATACCCAATGGTTTCCTTAGGGTATCCTATGAAGACACATTTTTCCGACTTGGGTTCGAGCTTTTCAGGTTGAAGTTTCTTGACATAAGCATCGCATCCCCAAACTTTTAGAAACGACAGCTTAGGTCTTTCCAAACCATAATTCATACGGTGTCGTCTCAACGGATTTAGACGGTGCCCTATTTAAAGTGAATGTAGCTGTCTCTAGTGCGTATCCCCAAAATGATAGCGGTAAATCGGTAAGAGACATCATAGATCGCACCATATCCAATAGAGTGCGATTCGACGTTCGGACACACCGTACGCTGAGGTGTTCCAGCGGCGTGAGTTGTGAAACGATTCCACATTTCCTCAAGTGTGTACCAAATTCGTGACTTAAATATTCTCCTCCACGATCTGATCGTAAGAACTTTATTTTTCGGTCACGTTGATTCTCTACCTCATTCTGAAATTCCTTGAACTTTTCAAAGGTCTCAGACTTGTGTTTCATCAAGTAGACATACCCATATCTACTTAAGTCGTCTGTGAGAGTGAGAACATAACGATATCCTCCGCGAGCCTCAACGCTCATTGGACCGCACACATCGGTATGTATGATTTCCAATAAGTTGGTTGCTCGCTCCATTGTCCCGGAGAATGGAGTCTTGGTCATTTTGCCCATGAGGCATGGTTCACATGTGTCAAATGATTCATAATCGAGAGACTCTAAAGTCCATCGAATGGAGCTTCTTCATGCGCTTGACACCAATGTGACCAAAGCGGCGATGCCACAAGTATGTGGGACTATCGTTATCAACCTTACTTCTTTTGGTATTCACACTATGAATATGTGTAATATTACGTTCGAGATTCATTAAGAATAAACCATTGACCATCGGAGCATGACCATAAAACATATCTCTCATATAAATAGAACAACCATTATTCTCGAATTTAAATGAGTAGCCATCTCGCATTAAACGAGATCCTGATACAATGTTCATGCTCAAACTTGGCACTAAATAACAATTATTGAGGTTTAAAACTAATCCCATAGGTAAATGTAGAGGCAGCGTGCCGACGGCGATCACATCGACCTTGGAACCATTCCCGACGCGCATCGTCACCTCGTCCTTCGCCAGTCTCCGTTTATTCCGCAGCTCCTGCTGTGAGTTACAAATATGAGCAACGACACCGGTATCAAATACCCAGGAGTTACTACGAGTACTGGTAAGGTACACATCAATTACATGCCATGTTCAAGAATTCACCCGATTAACCAGTTAACTTGCCGATTAATCCCTACTCGTAGGGTCACCGAGTAGCCTATAAACCGATAAATCATCCGATTAATTGATTAAATGGCCGATTAACTTGCCGATTAGCCGATTAATCCCCTACTCACCAGCCAACCGAGCAGCTACCAGTTAACGATTTCCTCAACAATGATTACATGTATATCAAATATACCTTTAGTGTTGCCGGCCTTCTTGTCCGCTAAGTATTTGGGGCAGTTCCGCTTCAAAGGCCCTTCCTTTGCAATAAAAGCACTCTCTCTCGTGCTTGGGTCCATTCTTTGACTTCTTCCAGCAACTTGCTTACAGACACGGCAACATCTTTGCCGTCCTTCTTGAAGTTCTTCTTACCCTTGCCCTTTTGAACTTAGTGGTTTTATTGACCGTCAACACTTGATGTTCTTTCTTGATTTCAACCTCTGCTGACTTCAGATTGAGAATACTTCGGAATGGTCTTCACCATCCCCTGCATATTGTAGTTCATCACAAAGCTCTTGTAGCTTGGTGGGAGCGATCAAGGATTCTGTCAATGACCGCCTCGTCCGGAGGTTTATGTCCACCGGGACAAGGCGATTGTGCAACCTGGACATTTTGAGTATGTGCTCACCGATGTAACTGTTTTCCTCCATCTTACAACTATAGAACTTGTCGGAGACTTCATATCTCTCGACCGGGCATGAGCTTGGAAAACCATTTTCAGCTCCTCGAACATCTCATATGCTCCGTGTTGCTCAAAACGCTTTGAGCCCGGTTCTAAGTCTGTAAAGCATGCCGCCTTGAACGAGGGAGTAATCATCAAGACGAGACTGCCAAGCATTCATAATGTCTTGGTTCTGCAGGATGGGTGCATCACCTAGCGGTGCTTCTAGGACATATTGTTTCTTGGCTGCTATGAGGATGATCCTCGTGGTTCGGACCCAGTCCGAATAGTTGCTGCCATCATCTTTCACTTGGTTTTCTCTAGGAACGCGTTGAAGTTCATGGTGACATTAGCGTTGGCCATTTGATCTACAAGACATTTTGCAAAGATTTTAGACTATTGTTCATGATAATAAAGTTCATCTAATCAAATTATTTAATGAACTCCCACTCAGATTTGACATCCCTCTAGTCATCTAAGTGTTACATGATCCGAGTCGACTAGGCCGTGTCCGATCATCACGTGAGACGGACTAGTCATCGTCGGTGAACATCTCCATGTTGATAGTATCTTCCATACGACTCGTGTTCGACCTTTCGGTCTCTTGTGTTCCGAGGCCATGTCTGTACATGCTAGGCTCGTCAAGTTAACCCTAAGTGTTCTGCATGTGTAAATCTGTCTTACACCCGTTGTATGTGAACGTATGGATCTATCACACCCGATCATCACGTGGTGCTTAGAAACGCATTTAACTTTAGCAACGGTGCACGCTTAGGGGAACACTTTCTTGAAATTATTATAAGGGATCATCTTATTTACTACCGTCGTTCTAAGTAAACAAGATGCATAAACATAATAAACATCACATGCAATTATATATAGTAGTGACATGATATGGCCAATATCATATAGCTCCTTCGATCTCCATCTTCAGGGCTCCATGATCATCTTCGTCACCGGCATGACACCATGATCTCCATCAACGTGTCTTCATGAAGTTGTCACGCCAACGACTACTTCTACTTCTATGGCTAACGCGTTTAGCAATAAAGTAAAGTAATTTTACATGGCGTTCTTCAATGACACGCAGGTCATACAAAAATAAAGACAACTCCTATGGGTCCTGCCGGTTGTCATACTCATCGACATGCAAGTCGTGATTCCTATTACAAGAACATGATCTCATACATCACAATATATCATTCATCATTCATCACAACTTCTGGCCATATCACATCACATGACAATTGCTGCAAAAACAAGTTAGACGTCCTCTAATTGTTGTTGCATCTTTTACGTAGCTGCAATTGGGTTCTAGCAAGAACGTTTTCTTACCTACGAATAACCACAACGTGATTTTGTCAACTTCTATTTACCCTTCATAAGGACCCTTTTCATCGAATCCGCTCCAACTAAAGTGGGAGAGACAGACACCCGCCAGCCACCTTATGCAACTAGTGCATGTCGATCGGTGGAACCGGTCTCACGAAGCGTGCGTGTAAGGTTGGTCCGGCCGCTTCATCCCACAATACCGCTGAAGCAAGATAAGACTAGTAGCGGCAAGCAAGTTGACAAGATCTACACCCACAACAAAATTGTGTTCTACTCGTGCAATAGAGAACTACGCATAGACCTAGCTCATGATGCCACTGTTGGGGAACGTTGCAGAAAATTAAAAATTTTCCTACGGTTTCACCAAGATCCATCAATGAGTTCATCTAAGCAACGAGTCATGGGAGAGAGATTGGATCTACATACCACTTTGTAGATTGCGAGCGGAAGCGTTCAAAAGAACAGGGTTGAAGTAGTCGTTCTCGCCGTGATCCTATCACCGGAGATCCTAGCGCCGAACGGACGGCACCTCCGCGTTCAACACACGTACGGAGCGGATGACGTCTCCTCCTTCTTGATCCAGCAAGGGGGAAGGAGAGGTTGAGGAAGAGGGCTCCAGCAGCAGCACGACGGCGTGGTGGTGATGGAGTGACAGCCTCAAAGAGGCTTCGCCAAGCACACGCGAGGAGGAGAGGTGTTGGGGAGGGAGGGCTGCGCCTTCAAGTGTGTTGCAGCCTCCCTCGCCTCTATTTATAGGGAAGGGAGAAGGGGCGGCCCTCTAGATGGGATCTAGAGGGGCGCGGCCAAGGGAGGGGCTGCCCCCAAGCAAGGGGTCGCCCCCTCGGGGTTTCCCCAACCCTAGGCGCATGGGCCCTAGGGGAGTGGAGCCCAGCCCACTTTGGGCTGGATCCTTCCTCATACAGCCCATAAGGCCCTCCGGAGAGGTGGCTCCTCCGGTGGACCCCGGAACCCCTCCGGTGGCCCCAGTACAATACCAATATGCCCCGAACCTTTCGGTGACCGTATGATGACTTCCCATATATAAATCTTTACCTCCGGACTATTCCGAACTCCTCGTGACGTCCAGGATCTCATCCGGACTCAACAACATTCGGTAATCACGCACAAGTCTTCCTAATAACCCTAGCGTCACCGAACCTTAAGTGTAGACCCTACGGGTTCGGGAGACATGTAGACATGACCGAGACGGCTCTTGGTCAATAACCAACAGCGGATCTGGATACCCATGTTGGCTCCCACATACTCCTCGATGATCTCATCGGATGAACCACGATGTCGAGGATTCAAGCAACCCGTATACTATTCCCTTTGTCGACGGTATGTTACTTGCCCGAGACTCGATCGTCGGTATCCCAATACCTCGTTCAGTCTCGTTACGGCAAGTCACTTTACTCGTCTTGTAATGCATGATCCCGTGACGGACACTTGGTCACTTTGAGCTCATTATGATGATGCACTACCGAGTGGGCCCAAGGATACCTCTCCGTTATACGGAGTGACAAATCCAGCCTCGATCCGTGTCAACCCAATGAGACACTTTCGGAGATACCGTAGTGTACCTTTATAGTCACCCAGTTACGTTGTGACTTTTGGTACACCCAAAGCACTTCTACGGTATCCGGGAGTTTACAATATCTCATGGTCTAAGGAAGAGATACTTGACATTGGAAAAGCTCTAGCAAAACGAACTACACGATCTTGTGCTATGCTTAGGATTGGGTCTTGTCAATCACATCATTCTCTTAATGATGTGATCCCGTTATCAACGACATCCAATGTCCATAGTCAGGAAACCATGACTATCTATTGATCAACGAGCTAGTCAACTAGAGGCTCACTAGGACATATTGTGGTCTATGTATTCACACGTGTATTATGATTTCCGGATAATACAATTAGAGCATGAATAAAAGACAATTATCACGAACAAGGAAATATAATAATAATCCTTTTATTATTGCCTCTAGGGCATATTTCCAACACACGGTTCCGCTATCGGTCATTGAACAAAGGGGTTTCGTTCATGACTATGGTTTACCGAACCTACGGGGTCACAAGCTTAAGGTGATCACAATCTGATGGGTGTTAGTAGGAAAGAAGTGATGAGAATATATTTGTGTAATTGTTTCATTAATATCCGGAATAGTTTTGAGAGGTTTCGGAAGCGTTTCAGGGTCACCGGAAGGGTTTCGGTGAATATTGGGTAATACCGGTATTACCATTAATATATATAGGTGGAAAATGTTTCCAGAGGTGTTAAATTTTATATATTATACTCCAAAATGTTTAGGACAAAAAATATTTTTAATATCAACGGGCCAAATAAGGCCAAGAGGTGGAGAAGGAGTTGGGCCACAAGGGCCCAACAAGGGAGGCGCCCCCCTTTCCGAAGGGGGGGGTGCGAATCCTACTTGGAGGGGGAGTCCTACTCCCCCTCCCTTGGCCGGCGCCCCAAGGGGGCTCTTTCCCCCTTGGTGGCAGCCCCCTCCCCCCCCCCAATCCTATATATACTAGAGGATTTCCACCCTATGATAACATAAGTTTTGGAGCCTCCTCTAGTTGATCTAGTGCACGTTCTAGTTGGTCCTAGTTGACTAATTATAGAGAGCCCTAGCCACCTGTAATCCTCATAATTAGATTCCCCGTGTGGTTCTAATCTCCTCCCTCTAATTCTCCGGCGATAATTAGTTCTGGACGGCGAAGCGCTGCCGGATTGTGAAGACCGTACGCTTCCAACCAAGTAGAGAGGCCATGCTTTCGGTCTTCTGTTCGAGGGATCGTTCGTGGGAGGTTCGTGGGATCGTCATTGACGTTCGAGGGACTTCAAGTATGACCTACACCGACTCGTCTACTTCGGCTACACTCCCGGAGTCGGTAATGATCGTTGATCACAACCCATTATGCATCTTCATATTGTTCCTGGGTGTTCGTAGGGCAATTTTTTTTGTTTTCTACTACGTTTCCCAACAGTTGTTGCTAAAAATTCTTCTGGCGTGGGATTTTATTGGTGGGTGTATCAGTGTCAATGAAGCCGAGCTCCGCGCCTGCCTCACATGACTTTATATCGGTATTACCCTTCACCACTCTATTATTTTGAAGGCTGACTATGCTTTTGCACATTCTTTTCTTGCAAATGAGAAACTTAACATATCCTTTCTCATTAATGTGAAGAAAAAGGTTTTGAGTATCGCCAGGATGGTCCAAAATGTGAGGTTTTTCAAAAATAAATCGGGGTGTCAATGTGGTGGCACATGAAATTGCTAAGTTTAGTTTTAATAGTATGTCCAACATGTTTCTTGTTAACTTTCTCCCGCCCTGCGTGGCGTATACTCTAATGAATGATCGTAATAACCTTTTGTTTAATAAATTAATATATGGGGTATTCTTCAAAACAAAAAAAAAATTATGACCAACAAGATTGCTTAGAATTATTTCTGAAAACTAGACTACATTTATTAGTCATTGGGTACACTCAGCATGTTTGTCTGTTCTGGTTTTGAAGTTGTTTTATGAGAAGGGTTAAGAAGGGATTAGTTGGGAATTTGTTGATGACATGTCCATCTCTAGAACTATTTAATAAGTTCTGTTAAAAGGAAAAAAATATACTTATTTTAAAAAATGTAAGTGTAATTTTGAAAAGTGTTGACGCTGGTTAAAAAATGATGTAATTTTAAATTTGTTCACACATTTTCGAAATGCTAACACAATTAAAAAATGTTCACATATTTTTCACAAAATTTTGTGTAATTAAGAAAGTGTTTACACCTTTTTAAAAATTGCATCGTTGAGGAAATTAACTGGTAGTTGCTTGTTTGGCTGATGAGTAGTTGATTAATAGGTTAACTTACAAGTTAATTAGCTAGTTAATTTATTCATTGGGCGATTTATCAATTTATCGGCTACTTAGTGACCCCATGAGTATGGATGAATTGTTCGGTTAACTGGTTGATCGGCTGAATTCTTAAACAGGGAAAATGGACACATATTTTAAAAGTGTTCACATACTTCCTCCTTTTTTATTTACTTCCCATATTAGCTCTGTCTCGGGTCAAACATTATAAGTTTATGAAAAAACATCCACAATACCAAATTAGTACCATTAGAATTGTCATTCAATGTATTTTTATACCATATATATTTTTTATTGTGAAAGGTTAGACAGTTTTCGGTAACCTTGGTAAAACTTTGTAACGTATAAGACTTAGGTCAAAGCTAATATGCGGAGTAAATAAAACGTAAGGAGTAGTGAAAAAATTGTGCAATTTAAAGGTATTCTCTGCTTTCAGTTAAACATGTTAATTTAATATGAAAGAAAATATATTTACTTTGGAAAAGTGTTTGCAAATTTATAAAATTATTTGGACAATTTTAAAAGCCTTCATTTAACTTTATACAATGTATACAATTTTGTTTTTAATTTAATTTTAAAGTATTCAGCGCATATTTTTAAACATTTCATATAATTTATTAAACTGTTCAAATATTCGCTTAAGTATCCATCTGTTTTAAAGAAGTGTTTTGGCATTTTTTTTCTTTTTCTGTGTTCTTAGAATTATTTATATCTCTTTATATAGAAATTATGAAAAAGGAAAAAAAATATAAAATAATAAGAAGAAAAAAGATATGAAAAACAGAACATAAAAAGAAAAGAAACAAAACCAGATACTTTACATGATTAAAGTTGTAGGAAATAATTAAATGATCCGATGCTAAGCTTACGGTTGGGTCTGTCCATTGTATTATTCTTCTAATGATGTGATCCCGTTATCAAATCACAGCTGATGTCTATGGTTAGGAAAGCTTAATCACCTTTGATCAATGAGTTAGTCTAGTAGAGGCATACTAGCGACACGGTGTAGTTTATGTATTTACACATGTATTTAAGTTTCCGATCAATACAATTCTAGCATGAATAATAAAAAATTATCATGAACTGGAAATATGATAATAACCAATTTATTATTGTCTCTAGGGCATATTTCCAACAGTCTCCCACTTGCACTAGAGTCAGTAATCTAGTTCACATCGCTATGTGATTAACACCCAATGAGTTCTGGGGATTGATCATGTTTTTCTTGTGAGAGACGTTTTAGTCAACGGGTCTAGAACATTCAATTCCGTGTGTACTTTATGAATCTCTATGTCATAATGTAGATGTTGCTACTACGCTCCACTTGGAGCTTTTCCAAATGACTGCTCCACTATACGTATCCGGTTTTCGACTCAGAGTCATCCAGATCGGTGTCAAAACTTGCATCGATGTAACCCTTTATGATGAACTCTTTATCGTGTCCATAACCGAGAAACATTTCCTTAGTCCTCTTTAGGTACCTAAGTATAATTTTGACTGATGTCCAGTGATCCACTCCTGGATCATTCTTGTACCCCCTTGCGAGCCATTGATCTACAATATAATTTTAAAAGACAACTTAGACTATTGGTCAAGATAAAGAGTTCAATTAATCAGATTTTGTAAGAACTCCCACTCAAATCAACATCCCTCCGGTTGTCCGAGTGTAACATGATCCAAATTCACCAACCCAAATCCGATCATCACGTGAGATGAGGTGGTTTCAATGGTGAACATCTCCATCTTGATCATATCTACTATATGACTCATGTTCGACCTTTCGGTCTCTTGTGTTCCTAGGCCATATTTATACATGTTAGGCTCGTCAAGTTTAACCCGAGTGTCGCATGTGCAAAACTGGCTTGTGCCCGTTGTATGCAAACGTAGAGTCTATCACACCCGATCATCACGTGGTGCTCCGAAACGACGAATTTTCACAACGGTGCACACTTGGGGAGAACACAATTTTATCTTGAAATTTTAGTGAGGGATCACCTTATAATGCTAATGTCGTCCTAAGCAAAATAAGATGCATAAAAGGATTAACATCACATGCAAATCATAAGTGACATGATATGGCCATCATCTTGTGCTTTTGATCTCCATCTTCAAAGCACCGTCATGATCTCCATCGTCGCCGGAATGACACCATGATCTCCTTCATCATGATCTCCACCATCGGGGTTGTCACGCCAACCATGCTTCTACAACTATTGCTACCTTTTAGCGATAAAGTAAAGCATTACATATCGCTTAATGATTGACACGCAGGTCATACAATAATAAAAGATAACCCTATGGCTCCTGCCGGTTGCTGTATTCATCGACATGCAAGTCGTAATAATCTATACAAAACATGATCATCTCATACATCAAATATATCTCATCATGTCTTTGGCCATATCATATCACAACATACCCTGCAAAAACAAGTTAGACGTCCTCTACTTTGTTGTTGCATGTTTTATGCGGCTGATATGGGCAACTAGTAAGAACTGTTCTTACCTACGCGAAGTCACAACGGTGATATATGATACATCTCCAGCGTATCTATAATTTATGAAGTATTCATGCTATTATATTATCCATCTTGGATGTTTAATGGGCTTTAATATGCACTTTTATATGATTTTTGGGACTAACCTATTAACCCAGAGCCCAGTGCCAGTTTCTGTTTTTTCATTGTTTTAGTGTTTCGCAGAAAAGGAATATCAAACGGAGTCCAAACGGAATGAAACCTTCGGGAGCGTGATTTTTGGAACGAATGTGATCCAGGAGACTTGGAGTAGAAGTCAAGGAAGCTTCGAGGTGGCCACGAGGCAGGGAGGCGCGCCCCCACTCTCATGGGCCCCTTGTGGCTCTCCTGACCGACTTCTTTCGCCTATATATATATCCATATACCCTAAAAACATCGGGGAGCAGAATAGATCGGGAGTTCCGCCGCCGCAAGCCTCTGTAGCCACCAAAAACCAATCGGGATCCTGTTCCGGCACCCTGCCGGAGGGGGAAACCCTCACCGGTGGCCATCTTCATCATCCCGATGCTCTCCTTGACGAGAGGGAGTAGTTCACCCTCGGGGCTGAGGGTATGTACCAGTAGCTATGTGTTTGATCTCTCTCTCTCCCGTGTTCTTGATTTGGCACGATCTTGATGTATCGCGAGCTTTGCTATTATAGTTGGATCTTATGATGTTTCTCCCCCTCTACTCTCTTGTAATGGATTGAGTTTTCCCTTTGAAGTTATCTTATCGGGTTGAGTCTTTAAGGATTTGAGAACACTTGATGTATCACTACTAGGAAAAGGGCTATAGATGGGATTGACACTAATGGCGCACCAGAAAGATGGTGCGCCATTAGTATATACTAATGGCGCACCACCATCGATGCGCCATTAGTGTTTAAACTACTAATGGCGCACCATGCTATGGGTGCGCCATTAGTATCAAATTTTTTTAACTAGTGCTTTGTTCAAACATACTAATGGCGCATCCGCCCAAGTGCGCCATTAGTAGTTGTAACTACTAATGGCGCACTGCAAGAGGTGCGCCATTAGTATAGATTTTTTTTGAACTAGTGCGCTTATCCAAACATACTAATGGCGATCCTGCCCAAGTGCGCCATTAGTAGTTGTAATTACTAATGGCGCACCAGCGGTGGGTGCGCCATTAGTATAGAATTTTTTTGAACTAGTGCACCTATCCAAACATACTAATGGCGCATCCTGCTTAAGTGCGCCATTAGTAGTTGTAACTACTAATGGCGCACCATGCAAGAGGTGCGCCATTAGTAAGTGGGCAGCAACAAGATATTTGGGACAGCCTCTCCTACCCACACACTCACTTTCTCCCCACTTCATTCTCTCCACCTCCTCCTTGTCTCGGTGCCTTCTCTTTTCACCTCATTTCCACCATAGATTCATTCAAATTAAGTGGTTAAATTACCTTGTTTTAATAGGTAAGTAAGGGGGGAAGCTATATTTAGGTTGTTCTCCTTACAACAATGTGCACATGCACTTTTTACGGCCTAGCTAGATCTATGTATGTTCGTGGTGTTGCATATGTTTGTGGTGTTGCATATGTGTTTGTGTTTGGAGGTGTACCGTATTTGAAATGCGATAGTTGCCAATATTTTGCGGAATGTTGATTCATTTCCGTTTAGCGAGAATTTTGGCATTAAGCATTCTATTTGGTCCTATTTTAGGAAAGTCATGCCAAATTTTTGTTTGGTTCTAAAATATCGTTTTGCTCTACCCATGAGCGACCATGGTCCGCACGATGACCGAAGGCATCGTGAATAGGTTTTTGAGGTCCGCGAAGGCCGAGATGCTTCAAAAGAACGAGACGGAGATAAGATGTCCGTGTCGAAGATGCAAGTCAAGAGCCTTATTGCGGACCCGGATTCCGGCAGGTGCGGACCACCTGCTGTTGCGTGGTTTCATGGATGGCTATCGGTGGCAAGGTGATGAAGATGACTACGAAGTCGCCCATGCGGGCGGGCAAGAAATGAGGAAGGGCAGCAAGACAACCACCGCGGCTCGGGCGGGCGAGAAGACGAAGAATCCCGGAGATGATCACGACGTGATGATGTACACGATCATCATGTAGAAGATGCAGGACATGATGATGAGGAAGATGCGAGCAGGCGACGGGCATGATCATGAAGATGATGATGCCGGCGGAGCGACGACGCTGGACCATTGATGGGCTGGGTGCAGGACCCTCATATTCAAGAGCTGCTTCTCAAGCGCACGGATAACGCAAGAGCTGCCGCCGAGAGAAAGCCAAGATGGATCAACTTGAGTTAGACGCGGTTACTCCATTGTATGAAGGATGCAGGCCCGAGGATACCCGCCAAAGTAACGCCATGGCCCCGAGATGAAGGTAAAACACAAAATGACCGACGATGCTTCGACGAGAACATGTCATTCAGCACGAACGCCTTCCCAAGGGGAACAAGTGCCCGACCAGTTTGGAGGAGGCGAAGAAAATTGTGTGTCCTCTGGATTTACCGCGACGTGAAATACCATGTGTGCATGAACAATTGCATCATTTATCGGGACGAGCACGCGAGTCTACCATATGTTCGGTGTGCGGCGTCACTCGATACAAGAAGAGGAAGAAAGCTCCTCGAAAAGTGGTGTGGTACTTTCCGATCACTCCTCGTCTGCAGCGCTATTTCGCGGACCCTAAGGTAGCAAAGCTCCTGCGTTAGCACGCGGATAGGGAGGAGAAGAAGCGGAAGATGACGCAAATGATCCGGAGATAGATAAAAAGACAAGATGCTGAGTCACCCTAAGGATGCGAGCGGTGGCAAGCGTTGAACTTCAAGACTCGGAATTTGGGAACGATCCAAGGAACATCGTGGTTGGGCGCGAGCACCGATGGAGTCAATCCGCTTGGCAGCCGAGAAGCACACATAGCACCGCCTGTGTTTGTGTGGATGTACAACCTTCCCCTGGTTGTGCATGAAGAGGAAGTACATTCACATGAGTATGCTAATTGAAGGGCGAAACAACCAGGAACGACATCAATCAGATCCGGGCTGCTGAAAGAGGAGCTTGACACGCTGTGGAAAACGCCAGCCAATACGTGGGGCGCCGCAGAGAAAGAATATTTCCCTATGAGAGCTGCACTGCTCACGACGGTGCACGACTATCTCGATTACGGATATGTCGCGGGCAGGTAGTCCACGGATTTTCTGGATGCGTAAGGTGCATGGATGACACAACGACGCCAGCTAGATAGAGATCCCGGTCTTGAAAACCGTGTTCATGGGACATCGAAGGTGGCTTCGCGACGATGACCCGTGGAGGAAACGCAAGGATCTGTTCGATGGTGAAACCGAACCCAAAACGCCTGTACGAGGAGCGGCGAGGAAATAGACAAGCTGTTGAAAATTGGAAAGACTGCCCACCGCCGAAAGAAGCAAAAGGCGCCAGAGCCGGAAAGAAGCGAAAGGCGCCAGAGCCGAAAGAAGCGAAGGCGCCAGAGCCGCTGCTGAAGGTATGGAAAACGAGGTCTATTTTACGGGACTTGCCGTCTCGAAGATCCACCGTGTGCCTCACAGCCTTGATGTCATGCATATCACGAAGAACGTGTGCGAGTCTGCTTGGTACCCTGCTCAACATGCCGAGAGGACCAAAGATGGGCGAAAGCAAGGCAGACTTGAAATCAATGGGCATCGTGCAGAGCTTCACGCTATATATGATGATGATGATGATGATGATGATGATGATGATGATGATGATGATGAGGCGAAGCAGACACGTAAAGTCGTCCGCAAAGGCAAAAGGCCAAGAAGACCGGAAATGACTACCCTCCCGCGTGCTTCACTCTAAGTCGAGGAGATCGAGCAGTTTTCACCTGCCTCCTAGGAGTAAAACTTCCTTCTGATTCTGCTGGGAAGATAAGCGATACCTAGACCCAGTGAAGCGAAGTTCAGCGGGATGAAGTCTCACGACGGTCACGCGTCGATGACGCAGATACTTCCGCCAGCAATCCGTGGGATCATGGACGCGCACGTCCGTGAAACGCTATTTGGCCTATGCAACTTCTTCGACGCCATCTCGGAAGTCGATTGGCGTGAGGCAACTCGAAGGCTACAGGAAGAGATCGTGGTGATACTATGCGAGCTTGAGATGTACTTCCGCCCGCATTCTTCGACGTTATGGTGCATCTGCTGGTCCATATAGTGGAGGATATCATCCAACTCGGGCCGACGTCCTGCACAGCATGATGCCGTTCGAAAGGATGAATGGTGTCATCAAAGGATACGTTCGCAACATGTCACGCCCGAAGGAAGCATAGCCAGGGCTTTCGACGAAGAGTGCATCTCCTCGCACGAATTATCTAGGCATCGAGAACCCGTTGGTCTGCCCGTCAGCAGCACCTCGGCAGGCTCGCTGGATGGGGTCACCGTGAGGGTCGCCGCAAAATGCATGTCGACTTCGAGGGTCGACTCGCCGACTTTGAAAGAGCAAACCTAGTCGCGCTACAACACATAGACGTGGTCGATCCTTGGGTGGTAGAGCACAAAACCTTTATTAAAAGACGACAATGACCGAGGCCAACAGAGGACGGACGGAGATACACTCAAAGAGCACAACTCATGTTTCACGCGTTGGTTCAAGCATAAGCTTCGTCGCACCTTTACATGAGGATTCTTCCGCGAAAGAACAACTCATATTCGCCTTGTCACGGTATGCCGAGCACAACCTCGATGACCTATGAGGCGTTTATATCAATGGCTACACATTCTACACCGAGGCCAAGGACATGAAGAGCGATGGTTATCGAACTCCGGGTAACGATGGAATCCTACACCGTAACGACAAGGACAGATACTACGGAAGGATCGAGGAGATCTGGGAGCTGAGCTACTGTTGGAGAAAGGTCCCGATGTTCCGTGTCGATGGGCCAAGAACGTCATAAAAGAAGACCGTATTTCACCACCATGGTTATACCCGCCAAATCCAAGACCATGGGCAAACGTCACCGCAAAAAATGAGCCATGGGTACTGGCTTCCCAAGTGGACCAATGCTTCTTCATTACCGACCCGCCAAAGCCCGGTCGTGTTGTCGTGAGGAGAGGCAAAAGGAAGATCATCGGAATGGATGGAGTAGCCAATGAGCAAGACTTGACAAGTACGTCGACCGAGGATCGAACATGACGACGATGATGAAGTAGCAGCATACACCACAAGAAGAAGCAGGACCACCCTACCTAAAGGACGTCCGTTCCACGTAAGAACTCCATTTGCGAAAAAGAAGGGTAAGAAGATTGTGAACAGATAGCTAGCTAAGATCGATTGTATTTAAATCGTAGCCTTCATTTCTCGATTGTATTTCATGGGTACTTTTGAACTATCATGAATATTTTTAAATTTCATGGACACTCGATCTCGATCCCCTCCATCTCGATCGCTATCCCACCTCGCCAGATCCGGCCCCCCTCGCCGCAGCACCCCCAGTCCACTGGCTGCCACACCGACCCCCGCACCTCGATTCCCTACTCAACCGCCGCCACCCCCCGCACTTCACAAGACCGCCTTATAAAAAATAGTATCAAACAGCTTTTAAATGCTACTGTCTTATAAAAAAATATTACTGTTATTATTTAAACAAGTTTGAACATTTTAAACACAAATAAGTATCAAACAGCTTTTAAATGCTAAAAAAATTTGTGGAGCCCACCTCGATCCCCCTCCATCTCGATCGCTGTCCCACCTCGCCAGATCCGTCCCCCGCCGCCGAGCACCCCCAGTCCACCGCCGCCGCCCCAAACCCCCGCACCTCGATTCCCTACTCAACCGCCGCCCCCCACTTTTAAGCACCGCCTTATAAAAAATAAGTATCAAACAGCTTTTTAAATGCTACTGTCTTATAAAAAATATTACTGTTATTATTTAAACAAGTTTGAACATATTTAAACATAAATAAGTATCAAACAGATTTTAAATGCTAAAAAAAATTGTGGAGCACAGGAGTCGAACCCAGACCTCCGGTGTGAGAACTGGCTGCTGACCACCGAGCTAGTAGAGTGGGCTTGACATGGATAGGTTCGGTACTACATAACCTTTTGGCTCGAGTTGAAATAAAAAAAATACTAATGGCGCACCACGGTGAGGTGCGCCATTAGTATGGACATGCTAATGGCGCACCACGGTGAGTGCGCCATTAGTATTGTGGCCCCTTCGCCCGATCCCCCTTCGCCCGATCCCCCGCCATTCTCTCCTCTCGATCCACGCCCGCCCGCCCCGCTGCCCTCGCCCTCGCCCTCGCCTCTCCCTCGCCCTCTCCCTCCCTCGCCCTCTCCTCGCCTTCCCTCTCCCTCGCCCGCCTCCCTCGCGCCACCGTCCCGCCACCTCGGCTGCCCGCCGCCTCGGCGCGACCCCGCCTTGGACGCCGCCCAGCGCCGCCTCGACCCGCCCGACCCGCTTGCCCGGACGCCGCCCAGACGCCGCCCGACCGCGCCCAGACGCCGCCCGGACGCCGCCCGACCCGCCCAGACGCCGCCCGACATCGTCAATGGTTGCACGAACGATACAAGTTCCCCACTGAATTTGAAAACACAAGCCTCAAAGGAATAAAGTGAACAATGCTGCCCTCACGAAGATGAGCAAGGCCCTGTCTACTTGGAAAAGCAATGTGAAGAGAATGATCGAGAAAGGTGATAGTTATGAGAAGATCAAGGAGAAAAATCCTTCGATCACCAAGATGACTACAACGACTTCAAGATCAATTGCTCGAGCACCGCAAGCTCCCAATCAAGTGAGTGGGGAAACAAATCACGGAGCTGAACATACGGGAACACACACTCGGTCCCGGCGGTTCTGAGTGGCGGAGCCTATATGGGACAAGGAGGAGGCTGACCGCGCCGAGCAAGGCCTACCGCCCTCTTCGATACATACGGTGACAAGCGGACCAGGAACTTTGTCGGGCCGGTACAAGAAGGACCGAAAACAAAGGAGCTTACCACGGATCCGAAGACCGGGCAGCTTGAGCTTGTTCTCGTAAGGAATACACCCGCGTAATTAGCTCCATATGGTTGCATTCTAATTAATGAAGCGAATTTCTAAATAGTTCACATTCCTTCCGCAGCGATCGAAAGCGATGGCGGGGTCGACTCAGAGCAACCCTTGGGACACCACTCTAAATAGGGGTTGAATGTAATGAAGAACAAGGATAAGCTCGAAGCCGACGTCGGTGGTCGTGTGGCGGCAAAGGCTTGTCGAGAAAATGGGGTCATACTATACATTGGTGTGCGGAAGGAGAAAAAGACCAGCTCGGAAAGCCAGTAGAGAGGTTCAAGAACTCAAGGCACAGTGGCGCGGATTCGGAGATTGTCCAAGAGCAAGTGGAACAACGACTGGGCGCGGCGATCACCGCCCTTGTGCCTACCTTGATCTCGGGGTTGAGTCGTGGATTGCGGGCGCCAACAGGCCGCCCGATTCCTAGCTTCACGGCCAGCAACTCGCATAATGCGATGGCGGGGCCATTGGTGCCTCGGCGGGCGGCATTGGTGTCTCCGACGCCGCACGGAGCTTAATGCACCGGGTGTACGCCGCCGGCACCTCTGCAGCAAGCGGCCCCTCCGTCAATCGCACGCCCGCCGTTGGCGGTGCCTCTACATTAGCCGAGCTCGGCGCCATCATCACGGTAACTAATTAAGCCTCTCTCGGCCGAGGACTTCATCTCCTTGCCTTTGACTGGGCATCCCTGACGCCCTACATGTTTTCGCAGGGTGCCGCCGACGTTCCGTGCACTCTCCTCCACTTCGTGAACAACGAGTTGGTCGATGTCGCCAAGGAAAAATCGTTCAACCGGCAACCCTTGTTCCACGGTACCCAGATGCCACCCAACTTGTTTAGGGTTCAACTGGTTCAGTGCTGCCAGGCGCGACGACTTGTTACCTCCGAATCGACCCGTCGGGGCCGACGATGATGACGTGATGACCCTCGGCGCTGCTGAGCTGGCCCTGCTTTGGCGAAGAGCCAGATTCGTTTGGGGCGGGGACACCACCCCAAAGACAACACCGCCATCGTCGTGCGGCGCCAAGTCGGCCCCATGGCAAGACCGCCAGTAACGGTGCGGACATCCCTATGCCATGGATCCAAACATGCATATGGCACAGGATCGTAATGGCGACGACGACTATGATACATTTGGCAACGTCGATCAAGACTTTGCCGAGCATGGGTGCGATGGCGACTTCATGGGGCCTCCTTCTCAAGAACCAAACCCAACAAAAGGCGTGTGCGATCTAGCTCGTCATGGAGAAGCCAAGTTGCAACAGCGCCGTCTGGCGTTCAGCTCTCGAGAGACGCCTCCGGTGCCGACTTCACCGAGCCTCGAGATAGGCGAGGTGCGAAATATTATCAGCCCCAACACACTCAAGAAGGCGGTCTGTGAGCAAAACTCGGTCCCATTACAGGAGAAGAAGAAGGCACGCAAAAGAAAGACTAAGAAGGGTGCGAGCCAGCCGGCACCGAGTATGATCCGTGCTCGGGGCGGGCCACCTTCACCGCAGGATATCTCGAGGAGGGTGCATGTGGCGGGTAGGGCGATGCTACCGACAAATATGCTCAATGCTGCAACCGGTGCTATCGCGGAGTCTGCATGACGGTGTTCTTTCTTTGGAGAAGCGGCGTCTCGTGGAGAAGGATGTGGCATACCGGTTTTCGCGGCCAAGGTGCCGAGGGCAAGGGCTTTGTAGATAACTCCATCGGGCGTCACGATCGTCCTGCGTTTTGATGACATCCACGCTATGTTGAACCTTCATCCGCTGCACTACACCTTCGTTCGGCTATTTTCGCTGAGTATGGAGATGCGGATCATTCGCGACAAGACCCGGACATCGTGATAGTCGACCCCTTCTACATGCGTGCAAGATCTTGGGCAGCGCTGGGGACCGCAAGTCGCGAGTTCTTACCTCGAAGGCGTCATTCGGCAAACCAAGATAAGGATAACTTCCTCGTGCCTTACTTTCCCGAGTAAGTCCTCCCTCAACCGCCCGTAACATATGAATTCTTACATTTCGATCGTTTTCTTTTAACATTCCGTGTTTTCTGCGGTGACACGTTGCACGCTCATCCTCCTAAGCCCCAAATATTCCATGGCCACGTATTTCGACCCGGACCGTCGATCGAACGTAGACTACACAAATGTCAAGAAGGTTCTTGATGATGTTCTCCTGGCTCGCCAAATCTGGAGGCACCTTCACCAGCCTATTCGTAAGCACGGCAAGCACGTGTTCTCCCACAATCTGACGTTCTGCTGCGTCAAGCAGCCGCTTTGCGATCGAAGGGTGCCTACTCGCCATCCATCACATGCGAGCGATCGTGCGGGACCATCATCAACTTCGCTACCGAGTAAACTCCAAGATTGGGCCGCGGCGTGTCGGCAATCCAGGGCGCGGACCTCCGACAAGAATTCTTCGCATCCATCGAGTTTGCGGAAATCATCCATCAAGATGTCGCTTCACCTCGGGCAGTTCTACCTCGAAATCAACCGTCCAACGGTGACATCGACACAATGCTACAAATGCAGGATGACAACGCCCGTTCTTTCATGACTCCCACGATGACGGCGGCTTCATCCACGCTCCGGTCCCTTGAGTCGAGTTGTCTAGTTCTCAAACATCGATTGGCTCATGTTGTAATTAAACTTTAATGAACTTGTAGTATGTCTCTTTGGTTTCGAGAGTCGTTCAACTTAGATGCAATCGATGCTATTAATGTCTTGCTTTTCTCTTCCGATCGTTCATTGCATACTTATATATTGCTTATGTATTGTCTGCGTGAATTGGTACTAACGTTTACGTTTGGCTAGTGCATAGCGATGCCGGCGTATGTCGTGTACAAGGGTAAGGTTCGGAGTCTCGATGGTGGGAGGAGTGTCGGAGACAGGTTCACCGATTCAGCGATAACAGTTACAAAGGGTACACCACTAGGGCCGAGGCGAATCTAGATCGCCCGCTATCTAGCGGGAGAGGGAGGGAGCGTTGGAGGAACCGGATGAAGGCGAGTTTCATCGTGATGATGCTCATCGTGATGACCGCAGCTCTCTTCTATGTGATGGTAGTTTAGATGATCGATATCGACTTGTAATGCGAAGATAAACTCGCTACTCGCGGTCTCGAGACTTGTAATATAATGTTCTATCTTTGTTCGGTCTTTTCAATTCGGAGACTAATATGATGAATTGTATTCGGAGACTAATACGATGAATTGTATTCAAAGACTAATCTTCTATTGTATTTGATGAATCTATTGTTGATGTGTGCTGTCTATATTTTGTCAAATTATACATTTTGTAACCTGTGCAAAAACAGAAAATAAAAAATAAAAAAACCTAATATTCATACTTGATGGCGCATCACATGACGAAAGCGCCATTAGTATGACAAAGGCATACTAATGGCGCATCACTGGGTAGTGCGCCATTAGTATCTTCTTGATTACTAATGGCGCATCCAGAGGTGGTGCGCCATTAGTATCTCAAAGCACTGGTATACATGCCTCAGGAGGCATACTAGTGGCGCACCCTCGCATATACTAATGGCGCACCAGGTGGTGCGCCATTAGTAAAAATTACTAATGGCGTGCTATCAATGGCGCACCAGTGATGCGCCATTAATGGCCATATTAGGTGCGCCATTAGTAGTGGTATTTCTAGTAGTGTATGTCTTGCATGTGCTTATCTGTTGTGACAATGGGATATTCACGTGATCCACTTGATGTATGTTTTCGTGATCAACTTGCGGGTTTCGCCCATGAACCTATGCATAGGGGTTGGCACACGTTTTCGTCTTGACTCTCCGGTAGAAACTTTGGGGCACTCTTTGAAGTTCTTTGTGTTGGTTGAATAGATGAATCTGAGATTGTGTGATGCATATCGTATAATCATACCCACGGATACTTGAGGTGGCATTGGAGTATCTAGGTGACATTAGGGTTTTGGTTGATTTGTGTCTTAAGGTGTTATTCCAGTACGAACTCTATGATAGATCGAATGGGAAGAATAGCTTCATGTTATTTTACTACGGACTCTTGAATAGATTGATCAGAAAGGATAACTTCGAGGTGGTTTCGTACCCTACAATAATCTCTTCATTTGTTCTCCTCTATTAGCGACTTTGGAGTGACTCTTTGTTGCATGTTGAGGGATAGTTATATGATCCAATTATGTTATTATTGTTGATAGAACTTGCACTAGTGAAAGTATGAACCCTAGGCCTTGTTCCAACGCATTGCAATACCGTTTAAGCTCACTTTTATCATTAGTTACCTTGCTGATTTTATATTTTTAGATTACAAAAACCTATATCTACCATCCATATTGCACTTGTATCACCATCTCTTCGCCAAACTAGTGCACCTATACAATTTACCATTGTATTCGGTGTGTTGGGGACAAAAGAGACTCTTTGTTATTTGGTTGCAGGGTTGCTTGAGAGAGACCATCTTCATCCTACGCCTCCCACGGATTGATAAACCTTAGGTCATCCACTTGATGGAAATTTGGTACTGTCCTACAAACCTCTGCACTTGGAGGCCCAACAACGTCTACAAGAAGAAGGTTGTGTAGTAGACATTAAGCTCTTTTCTGGCACCGTTGCCGGGGAGGTGAGTGCTTGAAGGTATATCTTTAGATCTTGCAATCGAATCTTTTAGTTTCTTGTTTTATCACTAGTTTAGCCTATAAAATAAAACTACAAACAATGGAATTAAGGGTGCCTCATATGCTTCATCCTTTTAATGTCTTCCGTGAAAATGATGGAAGGAAAATTGTGCTCAAGTACTAGAAGAAGAATTACATAGAATTCTTGTCATACAATATGTGAATGATGAGCATGATTGCAATGTTGTTAGTATGAATTATTTGAATACCCATGATGCTAATGATATTCAAAGCCACAAGCTTGGGGATGATATGTTTAGTCCCCCAAGTTTTGTTGAGTAAATTTATTATGATGAAAGCATGCCTCCTATTTATGATGATTATTGTGATGACACGTATGCTATAAAGAATAAATATAACCATGAAACTTGTCATCATGATTTTAATTTTCAATTGGATTATGCTTCACATGATAGTTATTTTGTTGAGTTTGCTCCCACTACTATTGATGAGAATAAATTTGCTTATGTGGAGAGTAGTAAAATTTCTATGCAAGTAGATCATGAAAAGAATGTTTTATGTGCTGGTTATATGGTTTAATTAATTCATGATGCTACTGAAAATTATTATGAGAGAGGATCATATGCTTCTACATATTGCAATAATATCAAGTTTCCTCTCTATGTGCTTAAAGTTTTAAAGTTATGCTTGTTTTGCCTTACTATGCTAGTTGATTATTGTTCCCATAAGTTGTTTCATCACAAAACCCCTATGCATAGGAAGTGGGTTAGAATTAAATGTGCTAGTCATATTCTTCATGATTCTCTCTTTATGTTTCAATTCTTATCTTTTATGTGAGCAATTGAAATCATCATGCCTAGCTAAAAGGCATTAAAGAAAAGCGCTTGTTGGGAGACAACCCAATATTTACCCTTACTGTTTTTGTGTGCTCACATGATTATGATACTCTAGTAATCATGTTTTATAGCTTTTGTTTCAATAAAGTGCCAAGTAGAACCTTTGGGAAGACTTGGGTGGAAGTTAATGTGATCTTGCTGTAAAAAACAGAAACTTTGCACTCACGAGTTTAGCTGTCATTTTTACAGAAAAATGCTTTTTAGTTGATTCTTTTTGAATAAGATTAATAGACAAATTCCTCAGGTCCACCAATTTATTTCATAATTTTTGGAGTTCCAGAAGTATCAGTTTGATACAGATTACTACAGACTGTTCTGTTTTTGACAGATTCTGTTTTTCGTGTGTTGTTTGCTTATTTTGATGAATCTATGGCTAGTATCTGAGGGTATGAACCATAGAGAAGTTGGAATAAAGTAGGTTTAACACCAATATAAATAAATAATGAGTTCATTACAGTACCTTTAAGTGGTGTTTTGTTTTCTTTCGCTAACGGAGCTCATGAGATTTTCTGTTGAGTTTTGTGTTGTGAAGTTTTCAAGTTTTGGGTAAAGATTCGATGGACTATGGAATAAGGAGTGGAAATAGCCTAAGCTTGGGGATGCCCAAGGCACCCCAAGGCAATATTCAAGGACAACCAAGAGCCTAAGCTTGGGGATGCCCTGGATGGCATCCCCTCTTTCATCTTCGTTCATCGATAACTTTACTTGGAGCTATATTTTTATTCATCACATGATATGTGTTTTGCTTGGAGCGTCATTTTCTTTTGTTAGTATTTGCTTGCTGTTATTTATAATAATGTTTTGCTTATCTAGTTTCAATAAATATGTCAAGGATAGCTTTTACCATGCTTATTTTGCAAGTATACATGTTGCTGTTTCAAAACAGAAAGTTTACCGTTGTTGCAAAAATTCCCTAGAAAAGTCAGAATGTGATAAAATGTTGAAACTTTTTGCATAATAAGCTTTGATAAATTTTCTACAGTGTGGTAGAATTTCATAATGTTTGGAGTTAGGGAAGTATTGATACTCTTGCATTCCTTACAGACCGTACTGTTTTGGCAGATTGCTGTTATGTTTGCATATGTTTGCTTGTTTAATGATTCTATTTGAGGACAGGAGTATTAAATATGCAGAGACATTTAGTATGCAATGTTGAATAATAATTTTAGTGATTTGTTACATTAGAGAATGATAAGGTTTTTGCATTGGTTTATACTAACTTATCTCATGAGTTCTTGTTGAGTTTGGTGTGGATGAAACTTTCGAGATTTAGGAAACCGTGATATGAGAGGAATTAAGGAAACACAAAATCTCAAGCTTGGGGATTCCCAAGGCACCCCAAGATAATATTTCAAGAAGTCTCAAGCATCTAAGCTTGGGGATGCCCCGGTAGGCATCCCACCCTTCTTCTTCAACAATTATCGGCTAGTATCGGTTGAGCCTAAGTTTTTGCTTCTTCACATGATGAGTGCTATCCTTGAAATGTCATTTTATTTTGTTTTGTTTGCTGTTTGAATAATATCCCAAAATTTGAAATTCTTAAATGAGAGAGAGAGAGTCTTCACATAGCTACATAATTATTTAACTACTCATTGATCTTCACTTATATCTTTTTGGAGTAGTTTGTCATTTACTCGTGTGCTTCACTTATATCCTATGAGTAAATAGTTGAATGATTTGAATATCATAAATCTTAAATTATATATGTTTCATATGCTTATCTCATGGGGAGTAATGACTTCACATATAAGAAGTAGAGGTGGTAAAATGTTGAAGGTTAGCAAACATTGTATTGGTCACTTGAACAATTCATGAAAGAATATTGAAGGATGAGAGATTTCACATATAAATATACTATTTTGGACATCTTCTATGATTGTGAGCCCCATTAATTATTTTCAAACCTGAGCAAATTAGTTGAAGTTGGATAAGGAAGACAACATAATGAGTTATGCTTGGGTATATTTGTATAGAAGTTATATTGTTATGGATCCTCTAATATGTGGTGCTTGCTGTTTAGAATCCTTTGCTAGCCAAAATATCTGTACTAAGCGGGAATACTGCTTGTGCATCCAAATTCCTTGAATCAAGTTTCTTCCATGAGTGTCCACCATATCTACATATATGCGGTATTTACCTGCCGTTCCAAGTAAATTTGCATGTGCCAAACTCTAAACCTTCAAATAATAATCTGTTTTATATGCCCGAATCGCTCATGTAGTGACTAGGGGCTGTCAGTATCTTCCATGCTAGGTGGGTTATTCTCACGATGAGTGGACTCCGCTCATCATTCACGAGAAAATGGCTGGTAACTGGGATGCCCAGTCCTATGGTCAAAAGATCAAAAACAAATTAGCAAATAATTTAAACAAAACTCCCCCAGGAATGTTGATAGTTGGACGGCACCCGTTGTTTCGGACAAGCCGTGGAGTGTGAATGTTGGTGGAGGGGGAGTAAAAACTTTACCTTTCTGCGTGGGAACCGCCTATAATGTATCTAGTATGGAAGATATTGAGAACTCTTGGTTGTTATGTTGACAATGAAAGCATACCTCTCAAAATTATTTTCATCTCTATTTTTGCTTCGAGCTCTGGCACCTCTGCAAATCCCTGCTTCCCTCTGCGAAGGGCCTATCTTTTATCTTTTATGCAAGAGTCAGTAGTATTCCTTCTCATTCCAACCTTCTCTTTAGTTGGCAAGCATCATGTGATGGAAAGATCTAAGCATATATGGCCATTCAAATATATTTGATCATGAATTATTATTGTTGACAATTACCTATATGATAAATAAGTTGGGAGGCGAAACATTAAGCCCCTATCTTTCTCTGTGTTCGATGGATGCTATTTGTTCTAAAAATATGCTTTGAGTGGTAGCAATCATGGAAGACTATATGATAGTTGAGTATGTGGGATTTGCTAAATCAAAGCTCTTACATAGACCCTTCCTGAAAATAAGATGAATTGCAATTGCTTGATGACTGAGAACATAGTTTGTTAGTTTTCAAGAAAGTTTATGGTCTATACTTTAACATGTGAATAGCTTGTTACTTGATCATGAAAAGTTTTATGAGTTGAGCTACTGTTATGACATATGATGATGCTAGAAAAGGTGATTGAAATTATCATTGATCAAACTTGTGCACCTGCTAGCATTCACACTTCATAAATTAATTCTTTTATCATTTACCTACTCGAGGACGAG
This sequence comes from Aegilops longissima, assembly GCA_021605205.1. Lineage (NCBI taxonomy): Eukaryota > Viridiplantae > Streptophyta > Magnoliopsida > Poales > Poaceae > Aegilops > Aegilops longissima. Next base: position 569,138,452 of record CM038678.1, on the reverse strand, counting down.
CAGGAATTAAGCTTGGGGATCTTGATCGTCTCCAACGTATCTATAATTTATGAAGTATTCATGCTATTATATTATCCATCTTGGATGTTTAATGGGCTTTAATATGCACTTTTATATGATTTTTGGGACTAACCTATTAACCCGAGCCCAAAGCGATTTTTGTTTTTTCCTTGTTTGATGTTTGCAGAAAAGGAATATCAAACGGAGTCCAAATGGAATGAAACCTTCGGGAGCGTGATTTTTGGAATGAACGTGATCCAGGAGACTTGGAGTAGAAGTCAAGGAAGCTTCGAGGTGGCCATGAGGCAGGGAGGTGCGCCTGCCCCCTGGGCGCGCCCCCACCCTCTTGGGTCCCTCGTGGCTCCCCTGACTGACTTCTTTCAACTATATATATATATATATATATATATATATATATATATATATATATATATATATATATATATATATATATATATATATATATATATCCATATACCCTAAAACACAGGGAGCAGAATAGATCGGGGTTCCGCCGCAAAGCCTCTGTAGCCACCAAAACCAATCGGGACCTGTTAAGCACCTGCTGGGAGGGGGACCCTCACCGTGGCCATCTTCATCATCCGGCGCTCTCCATGACGAGGAGGGAGTAGTTCACCCTCGGGGCTGAGGGTATGTACCAGTAGCTATGTGTTTGATCTCTCTCTCTCTCTCTCTCTCTCTCTCTCTCTCGTGTTCTTGATTTGGCATGATCTTGATGTATCGCGAGCTTTGCTATTATAGTTGGATCTTATGATGTTTCTCCCCCTCTACTCTCTTGTAATGGATTGAGTTTTTCCTTTGAAGTTATCTTATCAGATTGAGTCTTTAAGGATTTGAGAACACTTGATGTATGTTTTGCATGTGCTTATCTGTGGTGACAATGGGATATTCACGTGATCCACTTGATGTATGTTTTGGTGATCAACTTGCGGGTTCCGCCCATGAACCTATGCATAGGGGTTGGCACACGTTTTCGTCTTGACTCTCCGGTAGAAACTTTGGGGCACTCTTTGAAGTTCTTTTTGTTGGTTGAATAGATGAATCTGAGATTGTGTGATGCATATCGTATAATCATACCCACGGATAATTGAGGTGGCATTGGAGTATCTAGGTGACATTAGGGTTTTGGTTGATTTGTGTCTTAAGGTGTTATTCTAGTACTAACTCTATGATAGATCGAATGGGAAGAATAGCTTCATGTTATTTTACTATGGACTCTTGAATAGATTGATCAAAAAGGATAACTTCGAGGTGGTTTCGTACCCTACAATAATCTCTTCGTTTGTTCTCCTCTATTAGCGACTTTGGAGTGACTCTTTATTGCATGTTGAGGGATAGTTATATGATTCAATTATGTTATTATTGTTGATAGAACTTGCACTAGTGAAAGTATGAACCCTAGGCCTTGTTCCAACGCATTGCAATACCGTTTGCGCTCACTTTTATCATTAGTTACCTTGCTGTTTTTATATTTTCAGATTACAAAAACCTATATCTACCATCCATATTGCACTTGTATCACCATCTCTTCGCCGAACTAGTGCACCTATACAATTACCATTGTATTGGATGTGTTGGGGACACAAGAGACTCTTTTTTATTTGGTTGCAGGGTTGCTCGAGAGAGACCATCTTCATCCTACACCTCCCACGGATTGATAAACCTTAGGTCATCCACTTGAGGGAAATTTGCTACTGTCCTACAAACCTCTGCACTTGGAGGCCCAACAATGTCTACAAGAAGAAGGTTGTGTAGTAGACATCAATATACAAGTTGCTATTTTACCTTCTACATGGACCGCGATATGTTCCTACATATTCCACGAAAATCTTTATTGGTTGAACCACGATGTCAAGGATTCAGTTAATCCCGTATACAATTCCCTTTGTCTGGCGATATGTTACTTGCCCAAGATTCGATCGTCGGTATCTCCATACCTAGTTCAATCTCGTTACTAGCAAGTCTCTTTACTCGTTCCATAATACAAGATCCCATGACCAAACTCATTAGTCACATGCTTGCAAGCTTCTTGTGATGTTGTATTATCGAGAGGGCCCCGAGGTATCTCTCCGTCATACGGAGTGACAAATCCCGGTCTTGATCCATGCCAACTCAATAGACACCCCCGAAGATACCTGCAGAGCATCTTTATAGTCACCAGTGGTACACAGGGTACTCCTCCGGTGTCAGCGAGTTGCATGATCTCATGGTTATAGGAACAGATACTTGACATGCAAAAAACGATGGCAATAAACTTGATATGATCATATGCTAAGTTTATAGTTTGGGTCTTGTCCATCACATCATTCTCCTAATGATGTGATCCCGTTATCAAATGACAACTCATGTCTATGACTAGGAAACCATAGCCATCTTTGATCAACGAGCTAGCCCGGTAGAGGCTCACTAGGGACATGTTGTTGTATATGCATCCACACATGTATTTGAGTTTCCAATCAATACAATTATATCATGGATAATAAACAATTATCATGAACAAGGAAATATAATAATAACCACTTTATTATTGCCTCTAGGGCATATTTCCAACAACGACCAGCCGACCCGGGTGTGGCGTCGTGCCCAGCAGGCCTCCAGTGGGGGAGCCAGCTAGAGGGCCAGCCGGACTGTGGGAGCTTGGCCATCCCGATGTTTTAAAATGCTGACTTGCACCCCTGAGCCTACCCCGGTGTCATCCCCCCGACACCAATGATGCGGGGAACCAACGATTGATGGCTCGGCCCAAAGGACAAAGAGGTTGTTCCCGCTGTCATGTGACACCCCATGTTTCTGTGTACATCTATTCTACATATGCCTACGTTTGATTAAGGTCACTCCATTACTCCAGTGCGTTGATACGAGTAAAAGACAAGGAATGCTTCCAAGAACATTGTGGCAAACAGTAGAATCTAGCGTTCCTCTCCCACATCTTGCCACTCCATTGATCAATATGTGTGATTCACCGATTCGTCGGCTCCTAGCATGGTGAGAGCGAGGGCAATGTTGAGGAATTAATAGAGACAAGTCGATCTTGTCGGGACGCACCTCCCAATGATGGTAATCGGTTTGAGGCAGCCTGCACAGACTGGACAATAGCAGCGATGCCATGGTCGATATTAAGGTAAACGACAATGTGGGCAGAGTTGTGCTGCTCAAGAGGTCGGCGGACGACATTGTCATCCATCTTATTCTCGTGCTCATCCGGGTAGACCAAGCATGGACATCATGGAGGCGGGGATTGGTGCTTAAGGCGGCATGACAGGATCGAGTCAATTGCGAGAAACCACCACATTTGCGGCTAGGTTTGCGGAAAACCACCAAGTCGCTAATCTGTTGCAAAAAATACCGCAAAATCACTCAAGTCATTGCAAAAAACACTGATCAAGTGATTTGGCTTGTTTAATCACTTTCTTACAGGTGGGGCCAGATTGTAAGGAATTGAGTTAGAAAAAAATAACACAAACACCCCTAGATCTAAAAAAAGAAAAGCAATCAGACCCTCCCCTCCCCCCGCGTGTGGACGAGTTCTGCGTTGGCGCGGCGGCGCGGTCACGGCTGGCCCCTGCCGCCTGCATGCCCAACAGGCCGCCGGCCATCGTCCTGTCGCCGCTCCTCCCATCGTCATGGTCGAAGGAGGCGCGGTGCTCGTCGATGACTTGCTGCGCCGCCGATGATTCGCCGCCCTTCTGGGAAGCCGCACTACCCGCCGCTTGGCGCCGCCGATGTCCAGCACGCCGAGGACTAGCGGCTTCGGTAAAGAGGCGTTGGAGGCGGACCTCGTCCGCGCGGACGGCCGCAGAGCGGAGGAGGATGCCCGCAGAGAGCCGTTGGGGAGGTGGCGTGCGGAGGGGACCACGGGCCAGTTGGAGAAAACGGCGGCACGCAACAAGGGCGCAAGTAGCGGCGCCGCCATGCGTAGCTCGATTGCTGGTGGCGGCGCGCATCACTGTATCAAGAAACCAGCGCGACGACGCAAGAAACAGGGCGGCGGCGCAGTGCGGCAGCGCAAGCAGCGGCGCGCATCACTGGAGCGAGCCGTGGCGGCAGGACACGAACCGCAGGGACGAGGCGTGGCCCACCCGCCCGGCCAGCTCCGCCGCCGACTGCCGCATCAGCCGCGCGATTCTACCCATGCCCTCTGCTCCCCGGCGACGAGCCCCATGCCGTGTGTTGCTGCTATGCTTGGGCAGCCCAAATCGGGAGCAGGGGTTGATTGCATTTTCTTCTTTTGTTTCAGGGGTGTGCATGTTAATTTTTTGCCATGTCAGATCCTTACAATGAGGCCCAACTTCTCATGAAGTGATCAGACGGACCAAATCACCCAATCAGTGCTTTTTGCAATAAGATTAGGGAAATTGCCGTGTTTTTTGCAACAGATTAGTGACTTGGTGGTTTTCCGCAAACCTAGCCACAAGTGTGGTAGTTTCTTGCAATTGACTCTGACAGGATTACAGTAATTTCTAAAAATATCAACTATTCATGTGGACAAATACCATGCAATCCTATAAAACCAACCAAATTCAATTCAAACCAAGTGCTTGGATGTAACACTCTTGCATGTTCTCACTCTCCTTCTACCCAAACATCTGTCTTAAACATTCTCTCCAACCTAAATCAACAAAATTAGGAAATAGTTAGTAACTAAGGTATTCAGAAAACAAAGAGTAAAATAATCAACATGTATATGCTGAATTGCCGATGCCTACCAAGACGGAGAGCAAATTTGAGTAGAATCGCACCTCAAATATTATTTATTGTCAACGAAGAAGAAACCATTTTCTTCGAAATCAGATTGCATCTCACCAATAATCACACCCATCTGAAATATCCATTTTCCTCAACATACACACCAGCTACAACCAAGAAGAAAAGCAAGAATTTGCATGCACCAAGTAATCCACCCATATGAATTGCTTGCTTGTTTATTTTGTACTATAGCTAATCCACTAATCTACTAAAAGAAGATAAGGAACCATGATCAGAAGTCTTGGAATGGACTGTAGGTTCCATGTAAGTTACCCGAACAACTGAAATTGTTGCATTTAGTATGAATGGAATCATGAATTAAAGAGCAAATTGATGTCTAGGACATTGAGATGTATCATGTATGTGCCACTCACTCCCGATCCCTCTTCACGAGAGTAGCTAGGAGAGATGACATCCTGATGGAGCCCTCTCATATTCCTCCACCCGATCCCATACCTTACCCCTTCACGAGCTCTCCCTGCCTCATCCTACAGGTTCTCATCAGCGATGATGATGAGAGAAAGAGAGGAGAGGTGGCAGTAGTGTCTTGTGCTAGGGAATCGCGAGGGACATGTTGGGGAGGGGTAGAAGGCGGGAGCAACGGGACGTCTCCAATCAGTAATTCGGGATCGTTGAAGAGAGACGTGTTTAACATATCCTGGTGATGAGTATATATCGGTAGAAGGATCTTTGGCCAACAAAAATCATCTCATAAAGGTAACTGGGACGCGGTGTTAACACAAAAAAGGTCAGCATATCAGAGGAGGATATTTTTAGTAGATATATATTTTTATTTGTTTGTTGATTGTTTTTGTGGGAGATTTTTTTGATTGATTTATTGACTGCTTTGATTGATTTGTTACATATGGCAGTGGATCCACTGATTTTGATTGATTGGTTATGGAAGTGGATCTGCTGGGATGGTAATATGTCGGACGTGCTGATTGGTAAGTGTGGATTGTTTTTGAGAACTATCATGAAAATTGGTAAGTGTTGATTATTTTATTTTTTTTAGAATCATCATGCGTTGTGTTGGAACCATGATTTGCTAAGACTGATAAATGTTGATTGACAAGTTATGATTTGATTCGTTAATGTGGAAGCGACTGAATTAATTATGGTTTAAATCGTTAACATGGAAGCAAACGATTTAGGAATCAGTGTGGGAAGTGGAGAAGAAAGTGAAAGGTGGAGGCTGGGAGGGGCGACCTACCAAAGTGCCGATCTGATTTTGTTAATGCGCGCGTCCAATTGCGCCTGGCCAGAGTACAAGCAACTATGTGTGATCGACGTGTGCGCAAACTGAGTGATGTTATTAAAAAATCCAAATATCTCAATTTCTAAATGAAATAAACACAGATCCAGAAAAAGAAAAGCAAAAAGTAGGAAAAGGAAAATAAAAAAGTCAATAATAAGCACAGATCTGCTCATAAAAACTGGCAAACCGAAAACTGAACCAAAACCGAAACCGAATAAACCAAATTTTTGGTTTTCTAACGTTTACAGAAATTTCAGTTTCCCATGCTACTATGGCGAGGAATACGATGATTGTGATATCGGCCATTGGATAGCAACAACGCATATATGTCTCGCATGTTAGTTTTCACATGTTTCTCTTTTATCTTTTACTATTTGCGGTCAAACTCAAAACTGAAGCTGGCACCTAAAACTTCCATCATAATCAAAGCCATTTGTCCAACACATAGATAGAGACTTGTTGGACAAGTGGGTGTAGATCCATACTCTAAGCCCCTGCCGTGTAGTAGAATACCTTCTCTATCTGAAGATATGTGTTATTCTAATTAAAAACATTGAAAAGTAGCCAAAAACAAGAGTGAGACAGAAAATTGTCGCCCTTTAAGCGCTAGACAGATAGATAGAGATAGATAGATAGATAGGTACACATAGCGAGTTGTTGCATCGTCATCGTCCATTCGTCACACGCAGTTTCACCAGAGATCGAGCCAAAAAGCCCCTCCCTCTGCTCGGACGAGACAAGATAGGGAAGTGAAATGGAAGCGTAGAGACGCGACGCGGCCACAACCGCTCATGCTAGTGACTCCACGTACGCCCCGCAGGCCGCGCGCTCCACGCGCCGTCCAGCTGTAGCGCGAGCGTTACCGCTCCGGGTTCGGCTCCCCGGCGAGCCACACCACGCGTCCCCCCTGGCACGACATGTGTCCTACCGAGCAACGTCCCATGTCTGCAATTCCGAAAATACCGTTCCCTCTCATGCAATAAAAGCGAAAGGGTGGAGCAGAGGCCCGAGTGAGGAGCAAATAATTTGTGTTGCAAGAGAGCGTCTTACTCTCCACGTGAGGCAGCCACGAGCAAAGCGAAACACTACATCAGCAGACATCAATCCCGCCCTCCTTCCTCCTCGGCTGCACAATTCTCGTTTGGGCCCCTTTCCTCGATCCTCCTCCCATGTGTTCATTTCTCTCTCGCTGCGTGCTTCATGAGTTGCCCGCCTTAATTGTGCTTGGTTTCTCTTCCTCCCCTAGGCAGGTTCTTCTCCGACGAGCGCGAGAGCTTCCTCTGACCAAGTAAAGAGTTTGTGCTGGAGCTTTATCTGACCAAGTGACAAGTACGTGTGGCGTCGATGGAGAACTACTCGAGGGACTTGTTGTGCGGCATCAATGGGGGAGACGACGGCAATTAGAAGGCTTAGTGCTTGGATTCACAGGAGGAGGAGTTGGAACTTAGCCTCGGGATGTCCCTCAGGGGTCAGTTCGGGCGGGAGAGAGGGAGCGGCGAGGGGCTCGCCAGGTCCCCGTCGGTCGCATGCATCTAGGAGGTGGCACTAGTGCAACCCATGCTTGCTAGGACGAACTCGCTGCCTACTATGGCAGATGCGGAGGAGGGGAACAACACTGCTTCCTTAGGAGCAGCGCTAATGTCCGACCCTCGATGACCCTACGGGGAAGCGACACCAGGGTGGATCCAATGGAAAGTTATGGGCCAGCTTGAACCCGTCCCCGGGCTCATCGGGCGGTGAAGGTGTGTCTGTCTTAATGTTTCCTTCTGATGGTAATGCTATATGTTCTGTATTAGTCCTTAGGCTAAGCAAATGTGGCAGAGTAATACTATTTTTAGCTCAATTAATTTCATGCTCAGCAATGTTAAAATGTTAGTAACTTGCATACATCTCACTTCTTAAAATTCTGTTAATTAGGTAGGTGTAACGGACATGATCATGTTGTTTTCATACTACTAAAGGACATGATCTCGTCAAAATTTGTCATCCAGCAAAGTAGTCGACATGATTCATCCCTTGGTTCTCCGCCTCCTTGTACAACGATGAAGTTTGGCTAGTTTCAGCTTCGTCGGGGAGCTAATGAGGTTAGTTCTCCCAAGAACCATTTTTCTAGATCTAGGGTTGTCATCTAGCCCTCTTCCCCCACCTTTTCCAGGATGGCGATCTATTTTCGCTAGCGTCTTCTAGATCTGGCGAAGAATTCTTGGCTGCTACATCATCAACATTTCTCTTGATCCGATGTTGTTTCAGAGGTCTAGAGATGGTATCTATCTTTGTTCACAACAGACCACTAGTTGGCGTAGGAGGAAGACGTCGTCAATTTTTAAGGACCCATGCATAATTTTCTTTTTCTTTAAGGATGGTCATGTAAGGATTGGTCAACTTTAATATATGAATTCAGCCTCTTTGTAAAAGGGAAATGCTAGCGAGCTAATAATTGTGTGCCTCGACGGCGCAAGTAGTACTTTCCTATCCCTATAGGCTATAGGGCTAGAGATGGATTCCCATGCAGCTACTAACTCACAACATGGTTATGCCGGCTGTGGATTCTCTGCCTTGCTGTGGCAAAGGCAGAGAGGAACAGTTCCTCTACCTTTCCTCAACTTTTAGTCGTTGGATCGAGAACGGACCGCCCAGATCTGGCGCAACAGGACCACTAAAACAGTGTTGTAGGAACAGTGCGCGCACTACTGTGTTGTATGAACAGCGCGCGCCACAGTGATTCGCTCGATCTGGACTGCCAGCTTTTGATCCAATAGCTCTCCCGGCTAAGGTAGAGGCGGCCTTGCTGAAGGGAAGTCAGAGGATCCGCGCCCGGTTATGCCTTTCTTTCGCATCTTCCTAAAACGGTACTCAAATCATGATAGTGCCCTAGTAAACCATTGCACACAAACTGTTATAAACAGACCAACTGCATAATTTGGAAGTTGTCAAATTAGCAAGGCAACCCCTATGCCAAAGAGGAAACACAAATGATTTCACATCACCCTGGATTGTCGAATCCACCCAAGATCCAACAGCCTGGCTATACTCTAGAACAGGAGCTCCTTACTCCATAGTAGTACTACTCCATTCACCCGTCAGGTGCAACTTGCAAATGGCAAGCCCCAATTCCACTTTCCTAATGTGCATTGCACCTATGCTCACAAATCCGAGGCTAGTCTTACAAGAAATGAAACAATTAATGTCCTTTAGTACTATACCAGATAAAAACAATGGGATGATATTTGTTACACCTACCTAATTAGCAGAATATTTATAAGTGAGATGCATGCAAGTTACTAAAATTTGAACATTGTTGAGCATGTAAATTAATTGAGCTAAAAAATAGTACTACTCACCACATTTGCTTAGCTTAAGGACTAATACAGTACATAAAGCATTATCGTTAGAAGTAAACATGAAGGCAGACACACCTTCGACGTCCGATGAGCCCGGGATGGGTTCTAGCTGGCCCACAGCTTTGCCGCGGGCTGCACCCATGTGCCTCTGCCCTGCAGGGTCGCTGAGGGCTGGACCTCGGCGCCGCTCCTAAGGGAAGTGGTGTTGTTCTCCTCCTCCGCATCCACCATAGTTCGCAACGAGTTTGTTCTGGCGAGCGTGGCTGGCACCAGTGCCACCTCCTGGATGCACGCAACCAATGAGGACCTCGTGAGCCCCTCGCTGCTCCTTCTCTCCCGCCCAAACCGGCCTCCAAGCGACAGCCCGAGGCTAAGTTCGACTTCCTCCTTCTGCAAATCCAAGCGCTAAACCTTCTGATCGTCATTGTCTCCACTATCGTTGCCATGCCGCAAGTCCCTCGAGTAGTTCTCCATCGGCGCCGCACGTACTGATCACTTGATCATAAAGCTGACGCGCAGACTCGTCACTTGGTGAGAGGAAGCTCCTGCACTTGTCGGTGTCCTAGACCAGGGGGTACTTACCATGTCGACTCCCGGCCAGGTGATGGTGTCCTAGATAAGGGAGTACTGCCCACGTCGTCACCCAAGAATGGGCTGGGCCGAGAACCCCCAAACTACCAACCAGTGGGTCAAATTTCTCAGGCCCCACGACGAACTCAAGATGGAATCTTTTGAAGACTTGGTGCATACGTCAAGGCATGATGTAATCCTCGGGATGCTTATCCTTAGATATAACCGACCTATGTCTAACCCTAGGTACCCCAGTGTCTATATAAACTAAGGGGTTTAGACCGTAGAGGTAGATTCGTTCACATATACAATCTCGAGGTAGATCAACCTGTACTCTATACCCCATCCATAATAGATAAAATACAAGCACGATGTAGGGTTTTACCTCTATGATAGGGCACGGATCTGGGGTGAACACCGTGTCCCTTCTCTGTCATGTTACTATCAAGCCAAGATCACGAGCTTGGGACCCCGTACCCAAGATCTATCGGATTTAGCTCCGTCATTGGTGGCCCATACATGTCCCTTTGTGTGGACAAAGCAGCTCCATGGTGTCACCATCCGATGATCGGATCTGCACCGTCGTAGATCCTACACTAGAGCGCCTTCACTTTGGCTTAACCAAAGCATCGGAGAAAATTGAGACTCCGATCCGTCATCGAGAGATCGATCTCGATGGCACCGATCTTGCAGACGTACTCTCTCCCATGACCCTAGATCTGTCACAGGAGCCGCAGGATACCTCCCTCTAGATGTCGGTTTCATACTGACCATGGGATGTAAATCATGTTGGGGAACGTAGCATGCAATTTCAAAAAAATTCCTACGATCACGCAAGATCTATCTAGGAGATGCATAGCAACGAGAGGGGGAGAGTGTGTCCACGTACCCTCTTAGACCGAAAGCGGAAGCGTTAGTTTAACGCGGTTGATGTAGTCGAACGTCTTCATGATCCAACCGATCAAGTACCGAACGTACGGCACCTCCGAGTTCAGCACACGTTCAGCTCGATGACGTCCTTCGAACTCTTGATCCAGCAAAGTGTCGAGGGAGAGTTTTGTTAGCACAATGGCGTGGTGACGGTGATGGTGATGTGATCCGCGCAGGGCTTCGCCTAAGCGCTACGTGAATATGACCGGAGGAGTAAACCGTGGAGGGAGACGCCGTGCACGGCTTGGAATAATTGGTGTGTCTCCAAGGGGTGCCCTGCCCACGTATATAAAGGAGGTAGAGGGAGGAGGCCGGCCCTAGGCGGCGCGCCAAGTGGGGGAGTCCTACTAGGACTCCCAGTCCTAGTAGGATTCGGCCCCCTCTTATTCCTTCTCATGGAGAGGGAAACGTGGGAAGGAGACGGGGGAGGAGAAGGAAAGCGGGGCGCCACCCCCTCCCCTAGTCCAATTCGGACTCCCATGGGGGGGGGGGGGCGTGGCCACCCCTTGTGGGCTGCCTCCTCTCTCCCCTATGGACCATAGTGGCCCATTACTTTCCCTGGGGGTTTCCGGTAACCCCTCGGTACTCCGAAAAATACCAGAACCACTCCGAAACCATTCTAGTGTCCGGATACTATCGTCCAATATATCAATCTTTACCTCTCAACCATTTCGAGACTCCTCGTCATGTCCGTTATCTCATCCGCGACTCCGAACAATCTTTGGTCACCACAACACATAACTCATAATACAAATCATCATCGAACGTTAAGCGTGCGGACCCTACGGGTTCGAAAACTATGTAGATATGATCGAGACACATCTTCAATCAATAACCAATAGCGGAACCTAGATGCTCATATTGGTTCCTACATATTCTACGAAGATCTTTATCAGTCAAACCGAATGACAACATACATTATTCCCTTTGTCATCGGTATGTTACTTGCCCGAGATTCGATCGTCAGTATCCTCATACCTAGTTCAATCTCGTTACCGGCAAGTCTCTTTACTCGTTCCGTAATGCATCATCCCGTAACTAACTCATTAGTCACATTGCTTGCAAGGCTTATTATGATGTGCATTACCGAGAGGGCCCGGAGATACCTCTCTGATACTCGGAGTGACAAATCCTAATCTCGATCTATGCCAACCCAACAAACACCTTCGGAGACACCTGTATTGCATCTTTACAATCATCCAGTTATGTTGTGATGTTTGATAGCACACAAGGTGTTCCTCCGGTATTCGGGAGTTGCATAATCACATAGTCACAGAAATATGTATACGTCATGAAGAAAGCAATAGCAATAAAACTTAACGATCATTATTCTAAGCTAACGGATGGGTCTTGTCCATCACATCATTCTCCTAATGATGTGATCCCTTTCATCAAATGACAACACATGTCTATGGTCAGGAAACTTAACCATCTTTGATCAACGAGCTAGTCAAGTAGAGGCATACTAGGGACACTTTGTTTTGTCTATGTATTCACATATGTATCAAGTTTCCGGTTAATACAATTCTAGCATGAATAATAAACATTTATAATGATAGAAGGAAATATAAATAACAACTTTATTATTGCCTCTAGGGCATATTTCCTTCAGTCTCCCACTTGCACTAGAGTCAATAATCTAGATTACATTGTAATGATTCTAACACCCATGGAGTCTTGGTGCTGATTATGTTTTGCTCGTGGAAGAGGCTTAGTCAATGGGTCTATAACTTTTAGATACGTATGTATTTTGCAAATCTCTATTTCTCCCTCCTTGACTTGATCATGGATGGAGTTGAAGCGTCTCTTGATGTGTTTGGTTCTCTTGTGAAATCTGGATTCCTTCACTAAGGCAATTGCTCCTGTATTGTAACAAAAGATTTTTATTGGGGCTGATGCACTAGGTATTACACCTAGATCGGATATGAACTCCTTCATCCATACTCCTTCATTTGCTGCTTCCGAAGCAGCTATGTACTCTGCTTCACACGTAGATCCCGCCACGACGCTCCGCTTGGAACTGCACCAACTGACAGCTCCACCATTCAATATAAATACGTATCCGGTTTGTGACTTAGAGTCATCCGGATCAGTGTCAAAGCTAGCATCGACGTAACCATTTACGACAAGCTCTTGGTCACTATAAACGAGAAACATATTCTTAGTCCTTTTCATGTATTTCAGGATGTTCTTGACTGCTATCCAGTGATCCACTCCTGGATTACTTTGGTACCTCCCTGCTAATCATATAGCAAGGCACACATCAGGTCTGGTACACGGCATTGCATACATGATAGAACCTATGGCTGAGGCATAGGGAATGACTTTCATTTTCTCTGTATCTTCTGTAGTGGTCGGGCATTGAGTCTGACTCAACTTCACAACTTGTAACACAGGCAAGAACCCACTTTTTGACTGATCCATTTTGAACTTCTTCAAAACTTTATCAAGGTTTGTGCTTTATGAAAGTCCAATTAAGCGTCTTGATCTATCTCTATAGATCTTGATGCCCAATATATAAGCAGCTCCACCGAGGTCTTTCTTTGAGAAAGTCCTTTCAAACTGTCCTTTATGCTTTCCAAAAAATTCTACATCATTTTCGATCAACAATATGTCATTCACATATACTTATCAGAAAGGATGTACTGCTCCCACTCACTTTCTTGTAAATACAGGCTTCACCGCAAGTCTCTATAAAACTATATGATTTGATCAACTCATCAAAGCGTATATTCCAACTCCGAGATGCTTGCACCAGTCCATAGATGGATCGCTGGAGCTTGCACATTTTGTTAGCACCTTTAGGATTGACAAAACCTTTTGGTTGCATCATATACAGCTCTTCTTTAATAAATCCATTAAGAATGCACTTTTGATATCCATTTTCCAAATTTCATAAAATGCGGCAATTGCTAACATGATCCGGACAGACTTAAGCATCGATACCAGTGAGAAAAACTCATCGTAGTCAATACCTTGAACTTGTCAAAAAACTTTTTGTGACAATTCGAGCTTTGTAGATAGTAACACTACCATCAACATATGTCTTCCTCTTGAAGATCCATTTATTCTAATGGCTTCTCGATCATCGGGCAAGTCCACCAAAGTCCACAGTTTGTTCTTATATATGGATCCCATCTCAGATTTCATGGCCTCAAGCCATTTATCGAAATTTGAGCTCATCATAGCTTCTTCATAGTTCGTAGGTTTGTTGTGGTCTAGTAACATGACTTCCAGAATAGGATTACCATAACACTTTGGTGTGGAACATGCTGTGGTTGACCTACGAGGTTTGGTAGTAACTTGATATGAAGTTTCATGATCATCATCATTAGCTTCCTCTCTACTTGGTGTAGGCATCACGGAAACGGTTTTCTGTGATGAGCTACTTTTCAATTCGAGAGAAGGTACAATTACCTCATCAAGTTCTACTTTCCTTCCACTCACTTCTTTCGAGAGAAACTCCTCTAGAAAGGATCCATTCTTAGCAACAAAGATCTTGCCTTCGGATCTGTGATAGAAGGTGTACCCAACAGTTTCTTTTGGGTATCCTATGAAGACGTACTTCTCCGATTTGGGTTTGAGCTTATCAGGCTGAAGCTTTTTCACATAAGCATCACAACCACAAACTTTAAGAAACGACAACTTAGGTTTCTTGCCAAACCACAGTTCATACGGTGTCGTCTCAAAGGATTTAGACGGTGCCCTATTTAACGTGAATGCAGCTGTCTCTAATGCATAACCCCAAAACGATAGTGGTAAATCGATAAGAGACATCATAGATCGCACCATATCTAATAAAGTACGGTTAGGACATTCGGACACACCATTACGCTTGTGGTGTTCCAGGTGGCGTGAGTTATGAAACTATTCCACATTGTTTTAAATGAAGGCCAAACTCGTAACTCAAATATTCGCCTCCGCGATCAGATCGTAGAAACTTTATTTTCTTGTTATGATGATTCTCTACTTCACTCTGAAATTCTTTGAAGTTTTCAAATGTTTCAGACTTGTGTTTCGTCAAGTAGATATACCCATATCTGCTCAAATCATCTGTGCAGGTTAGAAAATAACGATACGCCGCGAGCCTCAACACTCATCAGACCGCATATATCGGTATGTATTATTTCCAGTAAGTCATTAGCTCGCTTCATTGTTCCGGAGAACGGAGTTTTAGTCATCTTGACCACAAGGCATTGTTCGCAAGTATCAAATGATTCATAATCAAGTGATTCTAAAAGCCCATTTGCATGGAGTTTCTTCATGCTCTTTACACCAATATGACCTAAACGGCAGTGCCACAAATATTTTGCACTATCATTATCAACTTTGCATCTTTTGGCATCAATATTATGAATATGTGTATCACTATGATCGAGATTCAATGAAACATTTACATTGTGTGTATGACCATAGAAGGTTTTATTCATGTAAACAGAACAACAATTGTTCTCTGACTTAAATGAACAACCGTATCGGAATAAACATGATCCAATCATATTCATGCTCAACGCAAACACCAAATAACATTTATTTAGGTCCAACACTAATCCCGAAGGTAAAGGGAGTATGCGATGGTGATATTATCAACCTTGGAATCACTTCCAACACACATCGTCACTTCTCCCTTAACTAGTCTCTGTTCATTTTGCAACTCCTATTTTTGAGTTACTAAGCTTAGCAATTGTACCGGTATCAAATACCCTGGGGTTACTATGAACACTAGCAAAGTATACATCAATAACATGCATATCAAATATACCTTTGTTCACTTTGCCATCCTTCTTATCCACCAAGTATTTGGGGTAGTTCCGCTTCTAGTGACCATTCCCTTTGCAGTAGAAGCACTCAGTTTCAGGCTTAGGTTTAGCTTTGGGCTTCTTCACGGGAGTGGAAACTTGCATGTCATTCTTTTTGAAGTTCCCCTTCTTCCCTTTGCCCTTTTTCTTGAAACTAGTGGTCTTGTTAACCATCAACACTTGATGCTCTTTCTTGATTTCTACCTCCGCAGCTTTGAGCATAGCGAAGAGATCGGGAATTGTCTTATCCATCCCTTGCATATTATAGTTCATCAGAAGCCTTTGTAGCTTGGTGGCAGTGATTGGAGAACTCTGTCAATAACACTATCATCCGGAAGATTAACTCCCAGCTGAGTCAAGTGGTTATGGTACCCAGACATTCTGAGTATGTGTTCACTGACAGAACTATTCTCCTCCATTTCGCAGCTATAGAACTTGTTGCAGACTTCATATCTCTCAACTCGGGCATTTGCTTGAAATATTAACTTCAACTCCTGGAACATCCCATATGGTCCATGACGTTCAAAACGTCTTTGAAGTCCCGATTCTAAGCCGTAGAGCATGGCACACTGAACTATAGAGTAGCCATCAGACCGTGTCTGCCAGACGTTCAAAGCGTCTACATTAGCGGGAGGGGGCTTTTCACCTAGCGGTGCATCAAGGACATAATTCTTCTGTGCAGCAATGAGGATAATCCTCAATTTATGGACCTAGTCCGTGTAGTTGCTACCATCGTCTTCAACTTAGATTTCTCTAGGAACGCATTAAATTTCAAGGGAACGGTAGCACAAGCCATTGATCTACAACATATATATGCAAAAACTATTAGGACTAAGTTCATGATAAATTAAGTTCAATTAATCATATTACTTAAGAACTCCCAGTTAGATAGACACCCCTCAAGTCATCTAAATGATCACGTGATTCATATCAACTAAACCATGTCCGATCATCACGTGAGATGGAGTAGTTTTCAATGGTGAACATCTCTATGTTGATCATATCTACTATATGATTCACGTTCGACCTTTCGGTCTCAGTGTTCCGAGGTCATGTCTGTACATGCTAGGCTCATCAAGTTTAACCCGAGTATTTTGCACGTGCCAAACTGTCTTGCACCCGTTGTATGTGAATGTAGAGCTTATCACACCCGATCATCACGTGGTTTCTCGGCATGACGAACTGTCGCAACGGTGCATACTCAGGGAGAACACTTATACCTTGAAATTTAGTGAGGGATCATCTTATAATGCTACCGCCGTACTAAGCAAAATAAGATGCATAAAAGATAAACATCACATGCAATCAAAATATGTGACATGATATGGCCATCATCATCTTGTGCCTTTGATCTCCATCTCCAAAGCACCGTCATGATATCCATCGTCACCGGCTTGACACCTTGATCTCCGTCGTAGAATCGTTGTCGTCTCGCCAACTATTGCTTCTACAACTATCGCTACCGCATAGTGATAATGTAAAGCAATTACATGGCGATTACATTTCATACAATAAAGCGACAACCATAAGGCTCCTGCCGGTTGCCGATAACTTTTACAAAACATGATCATCTCATACAATAACTTATATCACATCATGTCTTGACCATATCACTTCGCAACATGCCCTGCAAAAACAAGTTAGACGTCCTCTACTTTGTTGTTGCATGTTTTACATGGCTGCTACGGGCTTCTAGCAAGAACCGTTCTTACCTATGCATCAAAACCACAACGATTTTTCGTCAAGTGTGTTGTTTTAACCTTCAACAAGGACCAGCCGTAGTCAAATTCGATTCAACTAAAGTTGGAGAAACAGACACCCGCCATCCACCTTTATGCAAAGCAAGTTGCATGTCTGTCGATGGAACCGGTCTCATGAACGTGGTCATGTAAGGTTGGTCCGGGCCGCTTCATCCAATAATACCGCCGAATCAAAATAAGACATTGGTGGTAAGCAGTATGACTATTATCGCCCACAACTCTTTGTGTTCTAATCGCGCATATCATCTACGCATAGACCTGGCTCGGATGCTGTCGTAGAATTGTCACGGCAGATGTCCTCATGAAAGGACTTAGTCGTAGGGCCATCGTACGGGTTAACCTAGAGGGGTTAAAGCGGACACAAGACACGGGAATTATACTGGTTCGGCCCCTTCGATGAAGGTAAAAACCTACGTCCAGTTGTGATGTGATTGATATGGTTTCGGCGACTAGGGAGCAATAGCTTTGCCTTAGCCTCGAATTCTCTCTCCCTAATCCGCCGCCGGGTCGTCCCCTTATATACACGGGTTGACGCCCGGCCGGTCTACAGAGTCCCGATCCGGCTCATACAAGCGTCCGGCTCGGTCTCTTCTCTCTTGTCTCACAACACAAGTTACAACACTAAGGCGGTTTACATACATGGACCTTAAGTTGCCTCTGGGTTCCGGGCCTCCTCCGTGGGCCTGGATCATGGACGAGGGTAAACCGGCCCCTCCAAGGCGGTTCACACTCAATAGTTGTATCCCCAACATTAGGCCCCAGATTGACTTGGACCGGTTCAAGTTAATCTTCAACATCTTCAGGAAACTCTTGATCTCCTTTCATATTTTGTAAACCGCCATCCGCTTGAATCGCTGTGACGTCATCCTTCGATCTTCGTGTCAGGGCACCCCGACGTCATCTTTAACAAAGAAATCCAAACGGTAAGATTCCCTTCATTAATGCTATCCCGGAAATCGAGGCGACCGCTGCACCGTTCGCCGCTTTTGACTCCTTGATTCTCGCGCCCGTTGATTGCCCCGGCCCCTTATAAATAGACTGGTCGGGCCTTTCTCTTCTTCTTCTTCCGCTCTTCTCCTTCCTCGCGACGCTCCAGCTCTGAAACTCCGCCGTCGCCTCCGACCTTTCCATCGCCGCGTCAACTCCGGGCCGCCGCATCAACCTGATCGTACCAGAAGTTCCCGGAGCTCCTCCGCGGCTTTTCTCATCCGGTAAGGTCCCTTTCAAGCCCTAGATCCCACCTGAAGATCCTGTTCATCTCATAGTTCATATGCGTTCATATCGGTTTCTTCACACCTGCTCTGCCAGGGCTGTATAACTCAACCGCGCCATATATCCTGTGCGGGTGACTGCTCCGCCGTCTATCCGACTCCTTATGCATCTTCCCCTTTTCTGTTAAGATCCTTTATTTTAACATGCCTGAACTTTCCTGCGCTTCACTAGGTTTGCATAGGTCGTAGAATTTTTTTTACTGAACTCCGGTAGATCTAGATTACGTCCATTCGCGTGTGAAACCTGTTTCTGTCTACACTTAGTAAAATTTTCAGCTCTTCCTCCTTTGGCGGTTTAACTTTCGATAGCTAATCCGTCACTCCATTAGTCCTCAGTTAAATCGGAATGGGAAGTCGGCTGCTGAATCGCCGGTTTAACAATATATGATATGCCTGAACCGTTCAATGGTGAACCGTTTCTTCCTTTCTTTCGCAGCTTAGTTTTCCGGAATGGCTCCTCAATTCTCAGCTTGCAATTGGGTCCGGTCCAAGATCACTGAAACGCAGCTCAACGGCTATGTCACCACTGGCGGTTTGGCTCCAAAAAATGTTCTCCATTGGCGTGTTCCGGAGGGCGAGTTTCCTCCCGAGCCTGGCGGAGAAGTAATTGTGTTTATGCAGCACCTAGACCGGGGTTCTGCCGCCCGTTCAAAATTTTCCGGGCGTCCTTGCCGGTTTGCAACTCCATCCGCAAGATATCGGCCCGAATTCATGTCGAACATATGCAACTTTCAAGTCTTACGTGAAGTCTATCTTCAAGAAGAACCATCTGTGGAGCTATTAAGGATTTTTCCATTTGAACCGTCGCACAGAATTTTCTCGATGGTCCCAACACGAGCTGGGCGGCGTTTCAATCGAAGAGGAAGGAAGTGGATTTTCCTCACGCCAAACACCACAGCCATCCAAAGTTGGAACCAAACCTGGTTCTCTGCCGGAACACCGCTCACGCCAACGAAAACCCTTGCCGGGTTACCGCCCTCACCGCTCAGACAACCAGCATCCGCTGCCTTCACGCTTAACCGCCATGAACGGAAGAACTTCGCTGCAAATAATCAAGCTCCGGGCTCTAATGGCCAATGGCTTAATCGGCGTGGACCTTGTGCGTTGTTGGGTTTCTTGGGGCGTTTTGCCACTAAGCCCCCGGCCCGGATTGATGCACGAGTACACCGGCAGCCTCAAAGATCCTCAAAGGCGTCACGAGCTGCCCATAACTGAACTTGAGGTCACCGAGATCGTCAAGAAGATGCTCGATGAGCCAATCTCCGTCTGCAGCCTAACCGGGTTGGCTCCATTTTGTGTTGCCAACAAACCGCCGTGAAGCTCTACTCACCGCCTTTCGGGCTCTTAATACTCTGTTGCTAATCCTTGTTACTTCTCGGTGACAGCTCATCGAAACGCACCAAACCGGTTCGGGCGCCGCGTGTGAAGTCCAAGGCCACCAAGAAAGCAGGCAAGAAGAAGACCGCCGAGTCCTCTGATCCGCCGGAGGACGAAGAATCAGAAGCTGAGGTAAAACTTGACATTCTTACAAGGGAGCCGCCGTAAACCGGCTTTCCGCTTTGTGTTTCTTCTTGCGTATGCTTGGCCCCTTTACATTCTTTTCTTGACAATTTTCTTCCGGGATGATCTTTGAAGCCGATCATGCCGACCTGTTGAGGTAATCTTTCTTTCTTCGAATCCGACCTTGCGCGGTTAAGAGAATTAAATCGCGCTGTCCGAAAGTGAAAAATATCATTCTGTGCTTACTTGAATCCAAATCTTTCCTTGAAGACACAAAGAGGCTGAAGAGCGCCGTACAACCCGGCATAGTGGCCAACGGATTACCTCATCCGGTTTACGGACACACCAACCGGAAGCGTCGTCGGAGGTGACTTGTTCTCTGGCGTTATCCCTTAAAGGTTTCTTCCGTTGTCCTCTCAATCCGTCGATCCGAATTATCGGGCCTCTTCCAACTCTTCGGCGGTTCATCAACCACGCAAATGCCTCCGCTGAAAGTTGCCGCGGGGTATGTAATCGCTGTCCATCCGTTCGATTTACAATTGCCTTGGTCATCTTGCCTTAATCCATTCTGAATATTGCAGCACCAAGGCTCGCTTGAGCAAGCGAAAACCCTTGATCCTCTGCGGATGATGATCCGGAAAAGACCCCAAAACAAACCCACGACCATCCCGAAGCCGCCAAAGATAGCTCTGGCGAGTTGTACAAAACGATCTGCTGACCGCGAACTTGAACCGGAGGTCCAAGTGGAAACCTCGCAGCCTGCTCCATCAAACCCGTCTCTGAGCGGGTCGTGATTGATGAACCGCCGAGCGAGCAAGGCGACATCAAGCCCAAAGAAGACCGCTGAAAATGGCGATGTTATTGTGACAGTCTTGGCTACACTGCTCCTAGCCAACCGGTCGCTTTAGTAAAGCACTGACATCAAGGAAGGTTCCACTACTATGAGCAAAGACAAGGGAAGGCGATATGTCGACTACGACAATTTCTCTGCCAAGAACTTCATTCGGCTTTTGAACCGGCTTTACACAAGCCGTGACTTTGAAGCCGGTCTAGTCAATCGCATGAAGGACCGTTATGAGGTAATGAGTTGACCGTTCTTGTACTTTAAGCGCATAGTAGCCCCAAGGTCGGTTTAACTTTGTAAAGTTAAACCGGGACTTAAGTGTGTCTCCTTATAGCAAACTGAGATCAACTAGCCATTAGCCCCCAAGTGCCAAGTTGAATACTTGTATTGAGCTTGGGACTTGTATAATGAAACAACTAACATGCTCCCTTTGTCATCGAAATGAAATATACCAAAGAAGCTGTGCAACTCAAGGACCTTGGGCCAATCTGGAAACTCAAATGGCGAAGCCACCAAAGCCAAAGATGAGTTAAAACTGCCACGACCACCATGGAACAAGCAAGGAGTGGTACAAATCCGGCGGGTCAATCGGGGCCGAAAGCCGGTTTAATAAAGCGGGCGGAAGAAGTGAAGCAGCCCTTAAACCGGTGGTGAAGAACTTACGGGACTCAAGCGCCAAATACATGCTATGACTTCGCTATCTTTGGTAAGAAAATTTTTGCAATCGATTATCTTAATTTTGATATTTCCGCGGTTTAACTTTGAGCTATCTGAAACCGGTGCGAGGCAAGCGTATTGCGCATATGGGCTCGATGTGCGGAAGAAGCTCAAGGGCGCTTATACACCGATTGAGCAGCTGTATACGGCGCCAATGAGTCATATGTGCCACATCATATGACAACACGGCGCCGTCCCTCGATCGAGAGAGGCATTGGACGGCTGTCTATGGTTCGGGGCAGCGAAGAGTTGAAGCGATCCGCGGCCCGGCTGGTACCCTACTAGCTCGACTCGCGCCAAGGCGTGGATAGCAGATCTTGATCCGGCGGATATAGCTAAAGGTTTTCCCAGTGCTCGGAAAAGCGGTGAGGCCTTTGATAACGGCATACAAGCGGATAACGAAGGAGATGCGTCCGGTGGCGAGTCAATCGGCAGCTGAAGCCAACTGGCGGTTCACCGCTCTTTTATAGCGCAAACAACAAGCGGGTGGAGTTTGCCATCCACGAAGTCTGAGCCTTGTTCCTCAATCCGTAAGCACACTTATGCCCACGACGTTGATCCGCTGAGCTGATAAGTGAAGAAGCTGTCTTCAGGCCTTAACCGGATTGTTGGTCTACCAATGACTTCGGGCTTTGGGTGAGGAGGAAGAAGAAGTTGAACCAACGTCGGCGCCCCTCTACCTCGCGTCAACCCGGCGAAGCAGCGTAATTCGTCAAGCGGGTGGCGCATCCAAGCTTCAAGGCATAACCCCACATGAAGCGCCGGGCCTCCAAAGGCTTTGTAATAGGATAGTCGATGCTTTATATTGAACAATGCCGTTACAACCTCGGTCTGTAAACTTTTGCATGGCGGTCTTTGGATACTTTGGTTTTGAAGTAGTGAATCCTTCAACATGTTTTGCCTACAATCACAAATTCTTAAACCGCCATGGCGGCTTGCGCCTCTAGCCGGATTGTGATGCCAATATATTTATATAAGAAAATATCGAGGTATCGATCAAAATTGTGCGATACAAACATACCGCGATTATACGGCACACGGTAAACTTTAGCCAATCCTGAAGCGGAGGCCTTTATAAACCATCACCGTCCAAGGAGAACGATCCCTGTGTGTATAATACCGATTTACCGTGTAAATCGTGTCGGGCATAATAAGCCCCCTGTTACTCCATAATGTGATGTTAACAGCAAAATCAAACCGGAACAAAATCGCCAGCTTAAAAATGTACCGAATTCTGTCAACGCAAATCCGGTTTAAAGAGGTTTGTCGGTTTAAGAAGGCCGACAAAAGCCAAATGATTGGTATAAAGACCACATGGAAGCAAAAACAATGAGAAAAATCGTTTTGCAAGAAAAGGCTGTCTTGAGCGGATCGGATGGTGTTACCATGGTCGGACAGACCAAGCCCCTATCTGATGTAGCGATGGTTCAAGTCAGCGGTCCCCAATCGAACTCGTGGCATGATGCCGATCAAGTGGCATTGCAATGGTTCGGGTTGACCAAAGCCCCAAGTGATTCTATGGCCTTAGGCCGACCAAGAGGCGTGGATGGTTCAGACGTGACCATGTCCCCAAATGATCTGGTGGCTTTCGCCTGCCAAGAGGTGTTGCATTGGTTCGGACACGACCAAGCCCCCAAGTGACAAAAATTTCTGAAAACAAGGCCAAGGGTTAAACCGGAGGCCGCTTCACGACAGCATCCCCATGTACCCAAACCGGTCTTTTATACAGAACAGATACCCCGCCTTAGCCGAGGATCCGGTTTATTGCCTTTATTCATAATATATACATCGTCTTGATATGTACATAAGTGGAGCCAATGGCTCAGGTATAATAAGGCCGAAGATGAGCTATGTTCCATGGCTGTTGGTCTCCTCCTCGGCGTCGTGAGTCCTTTCGCTCTCGAACATCAATCGATAGTAGGACCCGTTGCATAGATTCTTGCTGACCACAAAAGGCCCCTCCCAAGGTGGGGATAGCTTGTGCATATCTTTACGGTCTTGAATGAGCCGCAGCACTAAGTCTCCTTCACGAAAGGTTCTGTCTTAACCATGGCTGTGATACCGACGAAGATCCTGCTGGTAGACCGCCGAGCGAGCAGCTGCCATATCGCGCTCTTCGTCCGGTCGATCCAAATCGTCTTGCCGTGCTGCCTCGCTTCTCTGCCTCAACATAAGCTGCCACTCAAGGCGAGTCGTGGCGGATATCATTTGGGAAGGACCGCCTCCGCTCCATAGACCATAAAGAGCGGCGTGTACCCGATGGATCGGTTGGGGTAGTATTTATACTCCATATCACCGATGGTAGCTCCTCCACCCAACAACCCGGCGTCCTCGCTAAAGGGACCATCAGTCGGGGTTTGATACCTTTCAAGATCTCCTGATTAGCTCGTTCCGCTTGACCATTGGATTGCGGGTGGGCTACGGAAGAAACATCAAGCCGGATGTGCTCTCGTTCACAAAACTCCTTCATAGCTCCTTTGGACAAATTGGTGCCATTGTCCGTGATGATACTGTGTGGAAACCCAAACCGGAAAATCACCCTTTTGATGAATTGAACCGCCGTGGCCGCATCACACTTGCTAACAGGCTCTGCCTCAACCCACTTGGTAAATTTATCAACCGCCACCAACAGGTGGGTCTTTTTGTCCTTGGACCGTTTGAAAGGTCCAACCATATCCACCCCAAATCGCAAATGGCCAAGTAATTGGAATCATCCTCAATTCTTGGGCTGGCACATGAAACACGCTGGAGAACTTTTGGCACCCATCACATCGTCGACCAGATCCTCCGCATCGGCATGGGCGGTCAACCAATAGAAACCATGGCGGAACGCTTTGGCCTGGGATTTTGAACGGCGTGGTGACCACAATCCCTTCATGGATCTCTCGCAATATCTCACAGCCCTCTTGAGGGACACACAACGCTGAAACGCCCCGACACCTCGCAGCGGTGCAACTCGCCATTAACAATGGTCATAGACTTAGACCGCAGAACTATCTCGCCGGGCCAGCGTCTCGCCTTCCGTAACTTCGCCCGGTTCATGTATGCCAAATAAGGGAGCGTCAATCCGGAATGACATGCGGGGCCGCCACCAATTGAGCCTCCGGATCGGGGATAGCCAAATCAATTTCATCGGAAGCTTAATCGGCGGATTATGCGATACATCAAGGAAGGCGTTAGGCGGGACGGTTTACGTTGAGAGCCCAGCCGGCTTAAAGCATCACCGCCGTTCTTCCGACGGTCCACATGGTCCACGATATCCTTTAAAATGTCTGCAACAACGTCCACCTCCCGACGATATGCAGCCATGAGTGGATCTTTGGAGTCCCAAGTACCTGATACTTGCTGGGCCACCAAGTCCGAGTCACCAAAGCATTTAACCCGGCTGAGATTCATTTCCTTAGCCATCCGAAGACCATGGAGCAAAGCTTCATACTCAGCTGCATTGTTAGTACAAGGGAACATTAGGCGGAGAACGTAACAGAATTTGTCACCTCGTGGGGAAGTTAATACGACTCCAGCCCCCGAGCCCTCCAATTGCCTGGACCCATCGAAGTGGATGGTCCAATAGGTATGATCCGGCTTCTCTTCTGGCGCTTGCAACTCCGTCCAATCATTAATGAAATCCACAAGTGCCTGAGATTTTACGGCCGTCCGAGGCACATACCTTAAACCGTGCGGCCCAAGTTCTATAGCCCACTTAGCAATCCGCCGATCGCTTCTGGTTACAGATGATATCGCCCAAGGGAGCAGGCCGACCCTTTGTGATGGGGTGCCCTTGGAAATATTGCTTTAGCTTCCGACTTGCCATAAAACTCCATATACCAGCTTACGCCAATGCGGATATCTTTGTTTGGACTCGATGAGAACCTCGTGATGTAATAAACCGCAACGAACGGATACTCCTTCCTGCCTCCTTGCGCTCCACCACAATGGCCACACTCACGCCTCGGCATTAGCAGAGAACATATAACAGGCGGCTCCTTGTCAATAAGGCGGCAAGAACGGCGGGTTGGCCACTGCCGCTTTAAATCCTCAATGCCTCATCGGCAATGAGCTCGCAGCGAATTGATCCGTCTTTTCAAAGATCTGGTACAAAGGTATAGCCTTTTCTCCTAGGCGACTGATAAACCGGCTTAGCGCAGCAATCCGGCCTGTCAAACGTTGGACATCGTTGATGCACTTTGGCTTAGCCAAGGAGGTGATAGCTGTAATCTTCTCGGATTAGCCTCAATCCCGGTTGGACACAAGGAAACCCAACAATTTGCTGCGGAACACCAAAGACGCACTTGGCCGGGTTGAGCATCATCTTGTACACCCGCAAGTTGTCAAAAGTTTCCCTTAAATCCTTAATCAATGTTTCCTTCTGCCTTGATTTCACCACGATATCATCCACGTAAGCATGCACATTACGGCCGATCTGTTCGTGCAAACAATTCAGCATAGCGATAAGTTGCTTGGGCGCTCTTGAGCCCAAAAGGCATAGATACATAGCGAAAGGCTCCAAAAGGGGTGATAAACGCCGTTTTCTCCTGGTCCTAACCGCCATCTTAATCTGGTGATAACCGAATACGCATCAAAAAGCTCAAACGCTCACAACCGCCCGTCGCATCAATGATCTGGTCAATGCGGGGAGGCGAAAGGATCTGCCGGACAAGCTTTGTTAAGATCCGTGTAATCCACGCATTACGCGCCAAGTGCCATTCTTCTTAAGGACCAACACGGATTAGCAAGCCACTCTGGATGAAAGACTTGACGATAAACCCTGCTGCCAAAAGCCTAGCAACTTCTTCTCCGATGGCCTTGCGCCTTTCCTCATTAAACCGCGAAGAAACCGCTTTACGGTTTGTATTTCGGTCAACATTAAGAGTGTGCTCACGAGTTCCTCGGTACACCGGCATGTCGAAGGCTTCCATGCAAAAATGTCCCGATTCTCACGGATGAACTCGATGAGCGCGCTTTCCTATTTAGGATCCAAGTTGGCGATGGATGGTGAACTTGGGCGAATCGCCGGGCACAAAATCAACAAGCTTCGTCTCAGCCGCCGATTTGAACTTCAAGTCCGGATCATGCTCCGTAGTTGGCTTCTTCAAAGGGGTCATATCCGCCGGATCAACATTGTCTTTATAATACTTGAGCTCCTCCGTGGCACAAACCGACTCTGCGTAAGCCGCATCACCTTCCTCGCCTCCAGCGACCGGCGGCTCCCATGAACCGTTATCGTTCCTTTGTGACCCGGCATTTTCAGTTGTAAGTAAACATAACAGGGCCGTGCCATAAACTTAGCATAAGCCGGCCGCCCAAAGAGGGCATGGTAAGGGCTTTGAATTTTCACCACCTCAAATGTCAATGTTTCGATCCGAGTCATGTTAGTCCCCAAGGTCACCTCGAGCTATCTTACCAACCGGTGCGCCGACTTGCTGTGCACCACTCCGTGAAACACTTTGGATGGCCTAAGATGCCTATCCACAACCCCATCGCCGGAAGGTCTCGTAGTCTGAGGATGTTGATGATGCTTCCTCCATCCATAAGAACCTTGGTAAACTTGTACCCTCCTACAGGGTGCCACCACCAGGGCTAATCGACCCGGATTGTAAACCGGGAGGATGGTCCTCTCTGCTCCACACGATCGGCTGCTCGGACCAGCGTAGGTAATCTGGCGCAGCCGTTCAACAACACCGACCGCTTACAAGTTTTCGGTCTCGTCTGTCCAAGCTGGTGGTAAAGGCGTGGTACTGCCCACCGTTCAAGCTGCTTTGGGTTACTTTGATAACCCGATCGCTGCTGTTGTTGATTGTAGCCCCTTAGTTACGATTACGACTACCTTGATTATTCGATTGCCTTGTCCACCGGATTACCACGAATCCTGGGCGAATTTCCTCCACCGTAACCGGGCGGACCACGAACCGCCATGGGCCCTTGATCATACCGAAAGAGTTGGAGTTTTTGAACTCCTGCATGATATAACAATCCTTCCAAAGGTGGTTCGCCGGTACCTCCTTCGTCCCATGCTTCGGACAAGGCTGATTTAATATGAAATTCAAGCGATCCGGATTGTGACCGCCCGGT
Source organism: Aegilops longissima (assembly GCA_021605205.1). Taxonomy (NCBI): domain Eukaryota; kingdom Viridiplantae; phylum Streptophyta; class Magnoliopsida; order Poales; family Poaceae; genus Aegilops; species Aegilops longissima. The sequence goes on along the minus strand of CM038678.1, from coordinate 569,110,626 downwards.
TTGATTGCCTACCCTGCGCCACTGACCCTTGTCCTGTAGCGTTGGTGTTAACCACAAAGCCCATGTTGCCGTTAAACTTTACGCTTGTTCCCTCCATTGCCCGCCGAATGATCTGCTGGCCCCTGGAGTTGCCGTTCTGTTTTCCCTTCCCACTTCATCATTCTCGATTCGGGATCCTTGGTACTATCGAGAATCAGCGTACTTTACCAAAACGCCCATTAGAGTGCCCATGTCATGGCAAAACGCTTCATGCGACCCAGCTTCAATTTCAATGGCTCGAACCGCAATTGGCTTCCAAGGTCAAGATCGCGGAATCAGGGTTGATCCGATCTCAAGAATGTAAAACTTCCAAACGCGGCGCACCCAATGGGTTGTGGACTCTCCTCCGCTGGACACAAGCTGCTAAATCCACCACGACATGGGCTGTTTACAGGTGTCTTTGAAATTTTGAATGAACGGGTTATGGCGGGTCCACGAGCTGATAGAGTTGGGCGGCAAGTTTTTCAACCAAGTCCGGGCGTACCTTCCAAATCATTGTGAAGTACTTCGCACATGCGGCTTCATCCACATCTAGCATCTCCATGGCCATCTCATAGCTTTCTATCCATGCCTCTGGAGCCAAATCGGCAAGATAATTTGGCACCTTGCGTGGCCCTTGAAGTCCTTGGGCAGCGCGACGTTGCATAAAGCGGGGGCGAGGCAAGGCACCCCAAAGAGCGACGTGACCCTGGTTCAAGATGGTCGGACGAACCGGGCGCGGCGGATGATCCTCTGCTTGTGCTGCTAACTCGGCCTCCCTCGTGCCTGGCGCGGTCCACTACCACTTGGGCATCTTCAAAGCCGCTGCGGATTATCGCCATGGCGGACCACGCTGCGCATTGCTTGATCGGCGGTTAAATCGTAGCGTCGGCTATAGCTCCGGCTCGGGCGGGGTGGAGTGGATCCGATCCCGATCGTATGAATACGCTTCTTCTTGAGCGAGGCCGTCTGAGGAGCTCCTTAACCCGGCGTGTCTCTACCGCTTTGTGGTGAATCGCCGATTGGAATCGCCTCCAACCGTGCCGCGGCCGCCACGAGATTATCCATCGGGTTGGAGTAGTGACCGAGAGGTGTCTCGCACGATCAGGGCGCACGGTATGATGGCGAGGCAGATCTACCACACGGGTTGAACGGTGCGGCCGTCCAGTGCTTCCGGCGGTTTACCAACGGCGGCGGATTCTCGGTCCCTGCCCAGGGGTATTGAAAAGCTCCCTACCCTCAAAACTGAAGGTAAACGGGATCTGTACTTCCTTTTCATGACTTCTGTGGCGCGCTCGGTCGGCTGAGCCTATAAGCTGCGCATCCAGCGGCCCGTTCGCTGCCATCCGTTCGTCCGCGGCCGCCAGTCCGCTTTAGCTTTAGTGATCTGTTCCCTCACCTTTGCAATCTCCGCGTTGTGCGGTCCTGATCCGGCGGATTAGCTTCCGCCATGAGCACAGCCAATCGTCAAAAGCTCGACAAAACTTGAGCGGTGGGCGCCAGGGCCTCCGCCCGGCTGCCATCACATTGTTGAACGGGCGACCAGGCGCCCATGGTCGAAGAGTGAAGCGCCTCCTGCGTCGCCATGAAGACCCCAACCGGTTGGGTAGATCAAAGGTCCGGAATACTCTCACCGTCGGAACAGCCCCGATCTGGCCATCCTGCACCGGTATAGAGACTCGGTTTCTCCGCCGACGATTAAATCGCCCGAGTAGACGACAGTTTCGTCACCAGATCTTGATCCTCTCGTAACCTCCGTGGGCGACTCCCACGAAAACATGCTTGACCGCCCGGTTTAGCGAGGCAGGACTCTTCTTCGCCCGTGAGCCGTCTCGGCGAGTCGGTCTGGCAGACGTCCGGCCCGAGCCCCGACTCGCCGATCTTGCCGATGAACACGTGTATGCCGCCAAAGGGACCGGTACCCGTACTCAAGCGAGCGGCCTCGGGGCCCGATCCGCATCGTCGATGTAGAGCTTACCGCGACGACTCTTAGTCATCCGCCCTTCGCATAGCCTTCGAGTCCTTGAACTTGCCCTCTAAGATCATCAAACCATCGCGCGATAGCCCCACGGTGGCGCCAAGCGTCGTGGAATTGTCACGGCGGATGTCCTCATGAAAGGACTTAGTCGTAGGGCCATCGTGCGGGTTAACCTAGAGGGTTAAAGCGGACACAAGACACGGAATTATACTGGTTCGCCCTTCCGATGAAGGTAAAACCTCGTCCGGTTGTGATGTGATTGATATGGTTTCGGCGACTAGGGAGCAATAGCTTTGCCTTAGCCTCGAATTCTCTCTCCCTAATCCGCCGCCGGGTCGTCCCCTTATATACACGGGTTGATGCCCGGCCGGTCTACAGAGTCCCGATCCGGCTCATACAAGCGTCCGGCTCGGTCTCTTCTCTCTTGTCTTACAACACAAGTTACAACACTAAGGCGGTTTACATACATGGACCTTAAGTTGCCTCTGGGTTCCGGGCCTCCTCCGTGGGCCTGGATCATGGACGAGGGTAAACCGGCCCCTCCAGGGCGGTTCACACTCAATAGTTGTATCCCCAATAGATGCCACTGTTGGGGAATGTAGCATGCAATTTCAAAAAAATTCCTACGGTCATGCAAGATCTATCTAGGAGATGCATAGCAACGAGAGGGGGGAGAGTGTGTCCATGTACCCTCGTAGACCGAAAGCGGAAGCGTTAGTTTAACGCGGTTGATGTAGTCGAATGTCTTCACGATCGAACCGATCAAGTACCGAACGTACGACACCTCCGAGTTCAGCACATGTTCAGCTCAATGACGTCCCTTCAACTCTTGATCCAGCAAAGTGTTGAGGGAGAGTTTCGTCGGCACGACGGCATGGTGACGGTGATGGTGATGTGATCCGCGCAGGGCTTCGCCTAAGCACTACGTGAATATGACTGGAGGAGTAAACCATGAAGGGAGACGCCGCACACGGCTTGGAACAATTGGTGTGTCTCCAAGGGGTGCCCTGCCCATGTATATAAAGGAGGGAGAGGGAGAAGGCCGGCCCTAGTGGGCTCCCAGTCCTAGTAGGTGATACGTCTCCAACGTATCTATAATTTTTTATTGTTCCATTCTACTATATTATCTGTTTTGGATGTTTAATGGGCTTTATTATGCACTTTTATATTATTTTTGGGACTAACCTATTAACCGAAGGCCAATGCAAATTGTTTTTTTTGCCTATTTCAGTGTTTCGCAGAAAAGGAATATCAAACGGAATCCAAACGGAATGAAACCTTCACGAGGATCGTTTTTGGAACAAACGCAATCCAGGAAACTTGGAGTGGACGTGAAGGAAGCAACGAGGCGGCCACGAGGTAGGGAGGCGCACCCAGGGGGTAGGCACACCCCCACCCTCGTGGGCCCCTCGTGGCTCCACCGACCTACTTCCTTCGCCTATATATACTCATATACCCTGAAAACATCCGAGAGCACTACGAAACCCTATTTCCACCGCCGCAACCTTCTGTACCCGTGAGATCCCATCTTGGGGCCTTTTCCGGCGCTCCGCCGGAGGGGGAATCGATCACGGAGGGCTTCTACATCAACACCATGGCCTCTCCGACGATGTGTGAGTAGTTTACCACAGACCTTCGGGTCCACAGTTATTAGCTAGATGGCTTCTTCTCTCTCTTTGGATCTCAATACAAAGTTCTCCTCGATTCTCTTGGAGATCTATTCGATGTAATTCTTTTTGCAGTGTGTTTGTCGAGATCTGATGAATTGTGGGTTTATTATCAAGATTATCTATGAACAATATTTTATTCTTCTCTGAATTCTTTTATGCATGATTTGATATCTTTGCAAGTCTCTTTGAATTATCAGTTTGGTTTGGCCTACTAGATTGATCTTTCTTGCAATGGGAGAAGTGCTTAGCTTTGGGTTCAATCTTGCGGTGTCCTTTCCCAGTGATAGTAGGGGCAGCAAGGCACGTATTGTATTGTTGCCATCGAGGATAAAACGATGGGGTTTATATCATATTGCTTGAGTTTATCCCTCTACATCATGGTATCTTGCCTAATGCGTTACTCTGTTCTTATGAACTTAATACTCTAGATGCATGCTGGATAGCGGTCGATGTGTGGAGTAATAGTAGTAGATGCAGAATCATTTCGGTCTACTTGTCGCGGACGTGATGCCTATATACATGATCATGCCTAGATATTCTCATAACTATGCGCTTTTCTATCAATTGCTCGACAGTAATTTGTTCACCCATCGTAAATTATGCTATCTTGAGAGAAGCCACTAGTGAAACCTATGGCCCCCGAGTCTATCTTCCATCAAATTATTTTCCTATCAATTTGCTATTTCTGCCGCTGTTTATTTTGCAATCTTTAGTTTCCAATCTATACAACAAAAATACCAAAAATATTTATCTTATTATCTTTATCAGATCTCACTTTTGCAAGTGGCCGTGAAGGGATTTACAACCCCTTTATCGCGTTCGTTGCAAGGTTCTTATTTGTTTGTGCAGGTACAAGGCGACTTGCGTGTAACCTCCTACTGGATTGATACCTTGGTTCTGAAAAAATTGAGGGAAATACTTACGCTACTTTGCTGCATCACCCTTTCCTCTTCAAGGGAAAACCATTGCATGCTCAAGAGGTAGCAAGAAGGATTTCTGGCGCCGTTGTCGGGGAGGCTTACGCCAAGTCAAGTCAAGATTTGATCTCCCAGCAACTAGCCATTTCTGGCGCCGTTGCCGGGGAGATCTATGCACAAGTCAAGACATACCAAGTACCCATCACAAACTCTTATCCCTCGCATTACATTATTTGCCATTTACCTCTCGTTTTCCTCTCCCCCACTTCACCCTTGTCGTTTTATTCGTCCCTTTTCGTTCATCTTTTTTTTCTTGCTTCTTGTGTATCCATGTGTTAGATCGTTTGCTTTGCCGTTATGGCGCATCCTTCTATCACTGTTAGTACTCCTGATTTTGAAGTTCTCCACTTCAAACAAAGACAAGGAGAAAGCTTAAAAGATGCTTGGTATAGGATGGTAGAATCTTATCGTAGTTGCACCATAGAGGGAGATTTCAAGATTTTACTTCACAATTTTTATGTTGGGCTTTCCTTACCCCACAGACAACTCCTTGATTTTTCCGCCAAAGGGAACTTCATTGAAGTTGACCCTAATATTTCTTATGAAATTATAGAGGGGATAGTAGGAATACTTCCCCCACAAAAGGGACTTCACCTTACGCAAGAAGGAACCCAAATCTTAGAGAAATTATGCGAATTGAAATTTTTTATTGAACCTCTTAAAAATGTTGGTGGAAATCTTAACCGCATGAATATGTTGATTACGCTCTGCAATAAGCGGTTGGATGCTCTAGATTTAAATATCTCCGAGCATGAAGGGAAACATAAGGAACCTCCCGGATCCGAACATAACTCCACTAAAAGGATAAATACCAAAGATGACAATACCTGGATCTATTCTTGCTTTTATGCCTAGCTAGGGGCGTTAAATGATAGCGCTTGTTGGGAGGCAACCCAATTTTATTTTTGTTTATTGTTTATTTTTTATCTTTAGTAATAAATAATTCATCTAGCCTTTGTTTAGATGTGGTTTTATGTTTTAATTAGTGTTTGTGCCAAGTAGAACCTTTGGGAAGACTTGAGTGAAGTCTTTATGATCTTGCTGTAGAAAATAGAAACTTTAGCGCTCACGAGATTAGCTGCCATTTTATTACTGGAGAGTGATTTTAGTTTGATTCTTTTTGCAGATGATTATAGAAAAATTCCTCACGTCCACCTATTTATTTCAGAATTTTTGGAGTTACAGAAGTATACGTTTGATACAGATTGCTACATACTGTTCTATTTTTGACAGATTCTGTTTTTCGTGTGTTGTTTGATACAGATTCCCTCAAAAAAAATTGATGAATCTATGGCTAGTATCGAGGGGTATGAACCATAGAGAAGTTGGAATACAGTAGGTTTAACACAAATATAAATAAAGTATGAGTTCATTACAGTACCTTAAAGTGGTGATTTATTTCTTATACTAACAGAGCTCATTAGATTTTCTGTTCAGTTTTGTGTTGTGAACTTTTCAAGTTTTGGGTAAAGATTTGATGGATTTCGGAATAAGGAGTGGCAAGAGCCTAAGCTTGGGGATGCCCAAGGCACCCCAAGGTAAAATTTAAGGATAATCAAAAGCCTGAGCTTGGGGATGCCCCGGAAGGAACCCCCTCTTTCGTCTTTGTCTATCGGTAACTTTACTTGAGGCTATATTTTTATTCACCACATGATATGTGTTTTGCTTGGAGTGTCTTGTATGATTTGAGTTTTTGCTTTTTATTTTACCACAATCATCCTTGCTGTACACACCTTTGAGAGAGAAACACATGAATCGTAATTTATTAGAATACTCTATGTGCTTCACTTATATCTTTTGAGCTAGATAATTTTTCTCTAGTGCTTCACTTATACCTTTTAGAGCACGGTGGTGGTTTTATTTTATAGAAATTATTGATCTCTCATGCTTCACTTATATTATTTTGAGAGTCTTATAGAACAGCATGGTAGTTTGCTTTGGCTATGAAATTAGTCCTGATATGATAGGCATCCAAGATAGGTATAATAAAAACTTTCATATAGAGTGCATTAAAAACTATGATAAATTTCATACTTGATAATAGTTTTGAGATATAAATGTGGTAATGTTAGAGTCATGCTAGTTGGGTAATTGTGAAATTGAGAAATACTTGTGTTAAAGTTGGCAAGTCCTATAGCATGCATGTATGGTAAACGTTGTGTGACAAATTTGAAGCATGGGGTGTTCTTTGAGTGCTTTCCTTATGAGTGGCGGTCGGGGACGAGCGATGGTCTTTTCCTACCAATCTATCCCTCTAGGGGCATGCGTAGTAGTACTTTGCTTCGAGGGCTAATAAACTTTTGCAATAAGTATATGAGTTCTTTACGACTAATGTGAGCCCATGGATCATATGCACTCTTACCTTTCCGCAATTTGCTAGCCTCTACGGTACCATGCATTACCCTTTCTCACCTTGAGAGTTGGTGCAAACTTCGCCGGTGCATCCAAACCCCGTGATATGATACGCTCTATCACACATAGGCCTCCTTATATCTTCCTCAAAACAGCCACCATACCTACCTATTATGGCATTTCCATAGCCATTCCGAGATATATTGCCATGCAACTTTCCACCGTTCCGTTTATTATGACACGCTCCATCATTGTCATATTGCTTCGCATGATCATGTAGTTGACATCGTATTTGTGGCAAATCCACTTTCATAATTCTTGCATACATGTCACTCTTGATTCGTCGCATATCCCGGTACACCGCCAGAGGCGTTCACATAGAGTCATATTTTTGTTCTAGTATCAAGTTGTAACATTGAGTTATGAGTAAATAAAAGTGTGATGATCATCATTAGAGCATTGTCCCATGTGAGGAAATAAAACAAAAGAGGCCAAAGAAGCCCAAATAAAAAAGAGAGGCCAAAGAAGCCCAAACAAAACAAAAATGAGAGAAAAAGATAGAAGGGGCAATGCTACTATCCTTTTTCCACACTTGTGCTTCAAAATAGCACCATGATCTTCATGATAGAGAGTCTCTTGTTTTGTCACTTTCATATACTAGTGGGAATTTTTCATTATAGAACTTGGCTTGTATATTCCAATGATGGGCTTCCTCAAATGCCCTAGGTCTTCATGAGCAAGCAAGTTGGATGCACACCCACTTAGTTTTCAGTTTGAGCTTTCATACACTTATAGCTCTAGTGCATCCGTTGCATGGCAATCCCTACTCCTCGCATTGACATCAATTGATGGGCATCTCCATAGCCCGTTGATTAGCCGCGTCAATGTGAGACTTCCTTCCTTTTTGTCTTCTCTCGTAACCCCTATCATCATATGCTATTCCACCTATAGTGCTATATCCATGGCTTGCGCTCATGAATTGCGTAAGGGTTGAAAAGGCTGAAGCGCGTTAAAAAGTATGAACCAATTGCTTGGCTTGTCATTGGGGTTATACATAATGGGAGCATTTTGTGTGATGAAAATGAAGCATGGCCAAACTATATGATTTTGTAGGGATGAGCTTTCTTTAGCTATGTTATTTTGATAAGACACAATTGCTTGGCTAGTATGCTTGAAGTATTACTATTTTTATGTCAATATTGAAATTTTATCTTTAATCTTTTGGATCTGAACATTCATGCCACAATAAATAAAATTACATTGAGAATTATTTAGGTAGCATTCCATATCAAAAATTCTGTTTTTATCATTTACCTACTCGAGGACGAGCAGGAATTAAGCTTGGGGATGTTTGATACGTCTCCAACGTATCTATAATTTTTTATTGTTCCATGCTATTATATTATCTGTTTTGGATGTTTAATGGGCTTTATTATGCACTTTTATATTATTTTTGGGACTAAACTATTAATCGAAGGCCCAGTGTAAGTTGTTATTTTTTGCCTATTTCAGTGTTTCACAGAAAAGGAATATCAAACGGAAACCAAACGGAATGAAACCTTCGCGAGGATTGTTTTTGGATCAAACGCAATCTAGGAGACTTGGAGTGGACATCAAGGAAGCAACAAGGTGGTCACGAGGTAGGGAGGTGCGCCCAGGGGGGTAGGCGCACCCCCACCCTCGTGGGCCCCTCGTGGCTCCACCGACTTACTTCCTTCGCCTATATATACAAATATACCCTGAAAATATCCGAGAGCATCACGAAACCCTATTTCCACCGCCGCAACCTTCTGTACCCGTGAGATCCCATCTTGGGGCCTTTTCCGGCACTCCCCCGAAGGGGGAATCGAACATGAAGGGCTTCTACATCAACACCTTGGCCTCTTCGATGATGCGTGAGTAGTTTACCCCAGACCTTCGGGTCCATAGTTATTAGCTAGATGGCTTCTTCTCTCTCTTTGGATCTCAATACAAAGTTCTCCTCGATTCTCTTGGATATCTATTCGATGTAATTCTTTTTCCGGTGTGTCTGTCAAGATCCGGTGAATTGTCGGTTTATGATCAAGATTATCTATGAACAATATTTGATTCTTCTCTGAATTCTTTTATGCATGATTTGATATCTTTGCAAGTCTCTTCGAATTATCAGTTTGGTTTGGCCTACTAGATTGATCTTTCTTGCAATGGGAGAAGTGCTTAGCTTTGGGTTCAATCTTGCGGTGTCCTTTCCCAAGGATGTTAGGGCAACAAGGCACGTATTGTGTTGTTGCCATCGAGGATAAAAAGATGGGGTTTATATCATATTGTTTGAGTTTATCCCTCTACATCATGTCATCTTGCCTAATGCGTTAGTATGTTTTTATGAACTTAATACTCTAGACGCATGCTGGATAGCGGTCGATGTGTGGAGTAATAGTAGTAGATGTAGAATCGTTTCAGTCTACTTGTCACCGACGTGATGCCTATATACATGATCATGCCTAGATATTCTCATAACTATGCGCTTTTCTATCAATTGCTCGACAGTAATTTGTTCACCCACCGTAAATTATGCTATCTTGAGAGAAGCCACTAGTGAAACCTATGGCCCCCGGGTCTATCTTCCATCAAATTATTTTCCTATCAATTTGCTATTTCTGCCGCTGTTTATTTTGCAATCTTTACTTTCCAATCTATACAACAAAAATACCAAAAATATTTATCTTATTATCTTTATCAGATCTCACTTTTGCAAGTGGCCATGAAGGGATTGACAACCCCTTTATCGCGTTGGTTGCAAGGTTCTTATTTGTTTATGCAGGTATAAGGTGACTCGCGTGTAACCTCCTACTGGATTGATACCTTGGTTCATAAAAAATGAGGGAAATACTTACGCTACTTTGCTGCATCACCCTTTCCTCTTTAAGGGAAAACCAACACATGCTCAAGATGTAGCAGTAGGATTCGGCCCCCCTCTTATTCCTTGTCATGGAGGGGGAAACGGGGGAAGGAGAGGGAGGAGGAGAAGGAAAGGGGGGCACCGCCCCCTCCCCTAGTCCAATTCGGACTCCCATGGGGCGGCCACCCCTTGTAGGCTGCCTCCTCTCTCCCCTATGGCCCATAGTGGCCCATTACTTTCCCTGGGGGGTTCCAGTAACCCCTCGGTACTCCAAAAAATACCCGAACCACTACAAAACCATTCCAGTGTCCGAATACTATCGTACAATATACCAATCTTTACCTCTCGACCATTTAGAGACTCCTCGTCATGTCTGTGTTCTCATCCGAGACTCCAAACAATCTTCGGTCACCAAAACACATAACTCATAATACAAATCGTCATCAAATGTTAAGCGTGCGGACCCTAAGGGTTCGAGAACTATGTAGACATGACCGAGACACATCTCCGATCAATAACCAACATCGGAACCTGGATGCTCATATTGGTTCCTACATATTCTACGAAGATATTTATCGGTCAAACCGCAATGACAACATACGTTATTCCCTTTGTCATCGGTATGTTACTTGCCCGAGATTCGATCGTTGGTATCCTCATACCTAGTTCAATCTCGTTATCGGCAAGTCTATTTACTCTTTCCATAATGCATCATCCCGTAACTAACTCATTAGTCACATTTCTTGCAAAGCTTATTATGATGTGCATTACCGAGAGGGCCCAGAGATACCTCTCCGATAACAAATCCTAATCTCGATCTATGCCAACCCAACAAACACCTTCGGAGACACTTGTAGAGCATCTTTATAATCACCCAGTTACGTTTTGACGTTTGATAGCACACGAGGTGTTCCTCCGGTATTCGGGAGTTGCATAATCTTGTAGTCAAAGGAATATGTATAAGTCATGAAGAAAGCAATAGCAATACAACTTAATGATCATTATGCTAAGCTAACGGATGGGTCTTGTCCATCAAATCATTCTCCTAATGATGTGACCCCATTCATCAAATGACAACACATGTCCATGGTCAGGAAACTTAACCATCTTTGATCAACGAGCTAGTCAAGTAGAAGCATACTAGGGACACTTTGTTTTGTTTATGGATTCACACATGTATCAAGTTTCCCGTTAATACAATTCTAGCATGAATAATAAACATTTATCATGGTGTAAGGAAATATAAATAATAACATTATTATTGCTACTAGGGCATATTTCTTTCAAATAATTCATAATCGGGCCAAGCATGGAGCTCAAATCCGGTGATGCACCATGGCGGCCTGGTTAGCCAGGCCCTGCTAGCAGTACTGAGGTCGACGATAGATCAACCTCGGGAGGATCTACCTGGGAGGACGATCTCAGATCAGATTGGAATAAAATTTTCTCTCCCACCCACCCCAATGTCGAGTACCACCTCGATAACTCAGGGCTGGCTGGCATCTTGGACCTAGCCTTTGTTTTGAAAAAGAAAAATGAAACCTTCCAGGAATTCTGGATGCAGTTTTTGTTTGTAAAAAGAAAATCCCATATTGCGAAGATGAGGAGGCCCTAGCGGCATTTCGCTACGACTGCTATGACGAAGGAATTGGAAACCCCATACTCGGAAGCGCAGTAGAACATTTGCCGAGGTGTCTGGCATAGTAACAAAATATTGCGCTATGGAGGACTCCTAGTCGACCAGTCAATGGCACAACCCCAGTTCGGATCAACCAGAATCAGGGGAAGAGAGCAGGCACCCTCATCGTAATAGGCGCACAAAGTGCGCCATCTTTGATAAGCCCGACGATCAACCATCCAAGAAGATAAGGCGATTGAGCAAGGGACACAAATCGACATTGGATGCAATAATTGACAAACTACTATAAAAAACACTTCCGTGATGATACGTCTTTGTCAGAGTATGTCATGTTTTCTATCATGCATGTACATATGTGACGATTTTATGACATAATGAATATAGTCATATCTGTGCTATCGTTGAAGTGTTCCATGACAATACCCAATTTATTATCATGGAAGTGTTCACTTTCGTGATGATAAATGGCGCGTCATGGAAGTGTTTTTTATCAAGGGTTACCGACGTGTGGCATCCATCGTAATTGGTCATCGTTAAGCTATCGGTGCCGGTTTTGGATCTGATACCCATTAACAGCCTGGACCAATGGTGATTTCCACGTGTCAATTTCTCATCCACCAACAGAACCATGTGTCTTCTGGGCAGGCCCACGTGATTTCGAGGATTACCTGTTTCTGCTAACAACCAGCCAAACAGCAACGCACAGTGCGGCCCAGAGTGGTGGCGTGCATGGAGGGGGCCTCCTATATGGCGTCGTACGCGTCAGCAACCACGGGAACGCGCACCCTCATCGGCCCGGCCCATGTGCCTGGTGGGGAGCCCCTTGGTTTTTTCCTTTTTGTTTTTTTATTTTAATTTTTTAAAAATAATTTAGGATTTCAGAAAAAGTTGCAAATAGTTGAATTCTTTGTGGATCCAAAAATTGCTCAAGATATAGAAAAATATCATGAAGTGATAAATGCTCACGGATACAAAAAATGTTCGCAATACCAAAATAATGTTCATCTATTCTTTTTTACAATTTCAAAAATGTTCACAATATTCAATAAATGTTCAAGAATTTTGAAAAGTGTTCCCAAATTTAAAGAATTGTACACAAAATTCAGAAAATTTAAAAAAGTGTTCACATTTTCCAGAAAATGTACACAATTTCAAGGAATGTTCATGATTTTTTTTCATGATTTTAAAAATTGTAACTGAACTTGTAAACAATGTTCACGAGTTTAAAAAGGTTTAGGATTTCAAAAACCATTTTTCACGATTTCACAAAAATGTACATGATTTTGAAAAGATGTTCACTTTTTCGATAAATGTTCACGAAAATGTACAAAATGTTCATCAATAAAAAAATCGAAAATTTGTAGGAAACATTTGGCAATTTGAAATTTTTGAATGCTTACAAAAAAGGCTTAGGATTTAAGAGAAATTGTTCGCAAATTTGAAACATGGCAGAAAAAAGAAAAAGAACATTAAAGAAAAACGAAAAAGAAAAAAATAAATGAAAAAATAATTAATAGAAAAATAAAAATATTTTTGCAACAACAACAACAACAACAAAGCCTTTAGTCCCAAACAAGTTGGGGTAGGCTAGAGGTGAAACCCATAAGATCTCGCAACCAACTCATGGCTTTGGCACATGGATAGCAAGCTTCCACGCACCCGTGTCCATAGCTAGCTGGTGATACTCCAATCCTTCAGGTCTCTCTTAACAGACTCGTCTCATGTCAAATTCGGTCTACCCCGCCCTCTCTTGACATTCTCCACACACTTTAGCCGTCCGCTATGCACTGGAGCTTCTGGAGACCTGCGCTGTATATGCCCAAACCATCTAGACAATGCTGGACAAGCTTCTCTTCAATTGGTGCTACCCTAACTCTATCTCGTCTATCATCATTCCGGACTCGACCCTTCCTCGTGTGGCCACACATACATATCAACATACGCATCTCCGCCTATGATGTCTCAACATAGCCGGTCCCAAGCCCGGGTAAAGGAGGAGGGCTGTGATAGGTTTGGCGAGCCAACGTAAAAACTCAGCCACTCTTATGGAGATGAAACCCAAAAGTCTTATCAAGGAAAAGGGAAAAATAGAAAAGAAAATAAGAAAAAGAGGAAAGGAAAAATAAAAAGTTGGAGGACCTCGCGCCCCACATGGGCCTGCCCAGAAGGCGCCGAATAGGAGCCATGTGAACATAGGGCGCCCCTATTCCTCGCAATAATTGCGTCGAGCGCTACATATCGGGCCGGCCCACTGTAGCGAACATATTCGTAAAAAACCAACGTTAAAATTGTGCAATGTGGGTATAGATCCAAGGATCGGGGATAGACTGGTTGCTTCCCGACGCCACTAGCCACTACGCCAGGCTCGACTAGTTGTTCGACATGGAGAGTGCGACCCACAGAAGAAAAATGAGCCGGGGTTTACCATGTTTACTTCCCTTTCTTGTTTTTAGTTTCTTTTTCTTTTTCGTCATTTTTACTCGTCTAATTCAACGTGCTTTTTCTAGGGTTTTTCTTTTACTCGATTTTCCCATGCTTTTCCCGAAATAATATCGGTTAACAAACACAGAAAATGTTGAATAAGCATTGAAAATGTTGAATAACTATTAAAAAATGTTAAACAAGTATTTAAAAATGTTGAATAAGTATTAAAATATTGAACAAGTAGTTGACAAATGTTGAAATAGGTATTAAGAATTGTCGAATGAGTGTTTAAAATATATTGAACAGGTTTTTGAAAATGTTGAATAAATATTCAAAATGTTCAACAAGTATTTGACAAATGTTGAATAGGTACTAAGAATTGTTGAGCGAGTGTTTGAAAAATATTGAATAAGTATTGAAAATGTTGAATAACTATTCAAAATGTTGAACAAGTATTTGAAAATGTTGAATAAGTATTGAAAAAATGTTGTACGACTACTAACAAATGTTGAACATGTATTTGAAGAATGTTGAATAGGTATTAAAAAATATTGAATAAGCATTCGGACAATGTGTAAGGGCATATTTCTCCCTATGTGGTTTTGGTGATTGAAGACAATGCATTTGCGGACTAATCATGTGCATTGAGCATTTCAGATATCTCATGTCTAGGCACAAGACGATTCGGTGCCCCTCGGAGCCTATCAAAGACGGCGGTTCTCTACGTTTCTTTTTGGTGGATTTCAGTCGTAGGAAAGCCATACTATTAAGAGGGGGTCCGCTTCGGAAATGTTAGGGTGGAATCAACACGTACACATCTATTCCTTTGCACCACCTTTCCTTCGCTTCAATGGAGCACCGTCGGTTTATCCTTGTCTCTGCGAAATGAAGGCTTCCAAATGCTAAAGTATCTGTGACGTGTGGTAGTACTTCTCAAGGGAGCAGTAGTATCGCAGGGGCTTGCAGTAGTACCGCTCAAGGGAGCTGTAGTACCGCTGCCTCCAGCCCTGACGCTGGCGCATGAGGAAGTAGGCGTGGAAGTAATTTTTTACTTCCGCCCCTACGCGGTAGTACCGCTCCCTGCGAGCGGTAGTACCGTGCCGGACTTTTGCACAGCTCCAACCTCAGCGGAAGCAGCCACGAAAGCAATTTATTTCTTCCGTGCAATTTCCAACACCAGTTGAGCCCTGCCTTACGGTAGTACCGTAGGGGCGCATGGTAGTACCGCTCCGGCGGTTCTACCGCTCGTTGCCCAGTGCAACAGGACCTCATCTGGCCTCTACCGCGCGAGCAGTAGTACCGCTGCCTCCAGCCCTTGTGGTAGTACTGCAGGCGTTTGCGGTAGTACCGCGTGTCGCGGGCTGAGTGAGGGGGTGACAGGTGGATCTTTCCCCCCACTATATAAAGGGGGTCTTATTCCCAAAGAAGACCACCTCTTCCCTCCCCATGCTCCATTGTTGCTCAAAGCTCCATTTTCGCCCGATCTCTCTCCCTAGCCAATCAAACTTGTTGATTCTCTAGGGATTGCTTGAGAAGGCCCCGATCTACACTTCCACCAAGAGAAATTTGATTCCCCCACTAATCCCTTGCGGATCTTGTTAATCTTGGGTTTGAGCACCCTAGACGCTTGAGGTCACCGTGGAGCCATATTCCATTGTGGTGAAGCTTCATGGTGTCGTTGGGAGCCTCCAATTAAGTTGTGGAGATAGCCCCAACCTTGTTTGTAAAGGTTCGGTCGCCTCCTCCAAGGGCAACAATACTGGAATCACAGAATCTTGCATTGTGTGAGGGTGTGAGGAGAATACGGTGGCCCTAGTGGCTTCTTGGGGAGCATTGTGCCTCCACACCGCTCCAATGGAGACGTACTTCCTCTCAAAGGGAAGGAACTTCGGTAACACATCCTCGTCTCCATCGGCTCCACTTTTGGTTATCTCTTACATTTACTTGTGCAAGCTTATATTTGGTTGTATCCCTTGCTTGCTTGTGTGCTTGTTGTTGTTGCATCATATAGGTTGCTCACCTAGTTGCACATCTAGACAACCTATTTTGACGCTAAGTTTAATTTGGTAAAGAAAAGCTAAAATTGTTAGTTGCCTATCCACCCCCTCTAGTCAACCATATTGATCCTTTCAATTGGTATCAGAGCCTCGTCTCTTTATTAAGGACTTTACCGTCTGAAGAGTATGGGTGACACCGTAGACGAGGGAGAGGAGCACCCCGGTGTGAGTCCGTCCTTGTCTAAGGCCAATGGGGGATCCTCAGTCTCTCATGAGGAGTTCAATGCGGCTTTGTACACATTGAAAATCTCCATGATGACCAAGGTTAAAGGCATGTTTAAGGAGTTTCTTGATGGTCTTAAATTATCCACCGCACCATTGGAAGTGGTTGATCCCGCTACCAAGGTGACAGATGCCAACTCCAATAAGGGGGAAGCTACTAGTGATGAAGTTCCTCTGACTAGTGGTATAAGTGGGAGTGGCATCTTTGCCCATGTTGAACCTCCACTTACTTATGGAGGACCGGTTCCCTCCACGCCTATGAATCATGTTGGTCCTCCTCCCAAGCTTGTGAAAAATGAGGATTTTGCCTCTTGGGTGTATCGCTTTAAATGTCATTTAAATCATAGTTCTACTAATCTTTGGAGAATTATTGAGCAAGGTTTCTACCCGCACGACCCAAGCAACTTCCCTCCTAGAGAAGCCGCAGATCATCAATTCAACGAGTCCGCTCTCTTCATTCTCCAAGAAGCCATTCCTCCCGAAGATATTGTGCACCTCCGACCTTTCACCATGGCCAAGGAAGCATGGCAACATGTTGTTTCCATTTACAAGGGAAGCGCAAGAATTCAATGCTCAAACTTTGAAGTGGTGCAAGATGAAGCCGCTGAGTTTGCAATGATTGAAGATGAAGAAAATCGAGAGCTTTACCGAAGATTAACCACTCTCGCGGTCTCACTCCGAGATCATGGGAGCAAGGATACAGATGAAAATTGGATCAAGTGCAAGTTTCTCAAGGCCATGATGCCTTACCATAAGGCCATGTCCTCTGTCATCCGTCAAAGGCCAGACTTCCACGCCTTGTCCTCAAGTGAAGTGTTGGATGAGTTTGTGAAAGCACAAGTGCTCCCTAGGTGGTTTTTGTAATTAATGTCAACATATCTCTTGTTGGACTAACATTTTTACCTAGTATGTTTCAGATAAGTCCAACAATGAAGTGGCATGGACTAGAGGATGTGGAACCCCTTCAAGATGCTAAGGAGAAAAGGATTGGCTCAAGCACCAAGCTCAAGACT
Source organism: Aegilops longissima (assembly GCA_021605205.1). NCBI lineage: Eukaryota > Viridiplantae > Streptophyta > Magnoliopsida > Poales > Poaceae > Aegilops > Aegilops longissima. Next base: position 569,093,398 of record CM038678.1, on the reverse strand, counting down.
CTACATTTTCTATTTTAGTGATCCAAGATCACATTGGGTCTATAGGAAAAGCGAATACTATCAAGGAGGGATGAGGTGTTGCTAATGAGGCTCTTGCTCAAAATGCTTAGTGATATGCTCCAAAGCCCTCAACCACTTTATCACATCCACATATGACCTAAACCAAAAGTCAAACTCGGCCCCATTGATTCTTTCTATCGGGCGCCGCCGAGTTCAGATGTCATAGCCACTGCCACAAACCCTAGGCAAATCGGTCTCACCAATAGGGATCTCGGTCTCACCGAGATGGGATTGTAATCTCTCTGTTTCCCTTCGTAATGTTTCAGTCCCACCGAGATGAGCGATCGGTCCCACTGAGATTGCAATGTAAACTCTCTGCTTCCTTTTGTAAAATTTTAGTCTCACCGAAATGAGCGAATCGGTCGCACCGAGTTTACCTGACTAACTCTCTGGTTAGCTTATTACCAGAATCGGTCTCACCGAGTTTGTGTAATCGGTCTCACCGAGATTACGTTATGCCCTAACCCTAACCATATCGGTCCTATCGAGTTGCATGTCGGTCCCACCGAAAATCCTAACGGTCACTAGATTTGTTGAATCGGTCCTACCGAGTTTATCTATTTGGCCTCGCCGAGATTGGCAAGTTGTGTGTAACGGTTAGCTTTTGTGTGGAGGCTATATATACCCCTTCACCTCCTCTTCATTCATGGAGAGAGCCATCAGAACAAACCTACACTTCCAACTTACATTTTCTGAGAGAGAACCACCTACAGTTGTGTTGAGGCCAAGATATTCCATTCCTACCATATGAATCTTGATCTCTAGCCTTCCCCAAGTTGTTTTCCACTCAAATATTCTTTCCTCCAAATCCATATCCTGTGAGAGAGAGAGTTGAGTGTTGGGGATGTTATCATTTGAAGCACAAGAGCAAGGAGGTCACCATCAACACACCATTTGTTAATTCTTGGAGAGTGGTGTCTCCTAGATTGGCTAGGTGTCACTTGGGAGCCTCCGACAAGATTGTGGAGTTGAACCAAGGAGTTTGTAAGGGCAAGGAGATCACCTACTTCGTGAAGATCTACCGCTAGTTAGGCAAGCCCTTCGTGGGTGACGGCCATGGTGGGATAGACAAGGTTGCTTCTTCGTGGACCCTTCGTGGGTGGAACCCTCTGTGGACTCGCGCAACCGTTACCCTTCGTGGGTTGAAGTCTCCATCAATGTGGATATACGATAGCACCACCTATCGGAACCATGGATAAAAAATCTCCGTGTCTCCAAATTGCGTTTTCACACTCCAAACCCTTCCCTTTACATTATTGAAAGTTGCATGCTTTACTTTCCGCTGCTCATATACTCTTTGCATGCTTGCTTGATATGTATTGTGTTTTTTAAACTTGTGCTAAAACTCCACTTCAACTTAAAGAAATTAAAAACTGCAACTTTTGGTACTTAGTGTCTAATCACCCCCCCCCTCTAGACACCTCTTCTTGATCCTTTCAATTGGTATCAGAGCTTTGGTCTCCATTGCCTTGGTTTAAACACCTTTTGGAGGAAGATGGATGTGTCTACTTTGGGGAGTCTTAGACATAGAGTGCCTATTCTTGATGGAGAATATTTTCATGAGTGGAAAAATGAAATGCTTGAGATTTTCAATGAATATCATTTGAACAAGTACATTACTAGCCTTTGTGCACCTCATATTGATCCCTTGCATCCCACACCCGAAGAGGATCTTGACATGATTCGCAATCTTAGAACTATCAATCTTATCATAAGAGGATTGCCCAAAAATTTGATTGCTAGTTTGCCTATTCTTGATTGTGCCTACACTATATGGAGATTTCTTGAGGAACGATTTCCAGATTATTCCTTGAAAAATTTAGATGAAATTCTCCATAAATCTATTGCCTTGAGTAAGATGAATTCTAGTGATCCTAGCTTTGGTGATTGTCTATTTGAGCTTACCAATCTCATGCGTGCCATAGGAGATGTTGGGATCATTAGCAATATCATTTCCGAAGCTATTAGAATCCATAAAGACAATCATAGAAATGATCATTTGTCTAATGATTTACCCTCTCTAGGAATTGATCAATCACAAGATGATGTTGAACATGGATACTATGATGAGGATGATGATAGTGACTATGATCTTGATGATGCAATGAGACACTTTGGTCTTATGGAAAATCTTCGCGGCTACATGGCCGGAGGAAAGGATTGGGTCCTTGATAGTGGATTTACTGATCATATGACCGGAGATAAAGATATGTTCCGTGAGCTTGCTGAAAACGACGGCCCTCGAAAATATGTCACTTTTGGTGATAACTCAAAGGGTAAGGTGGTTGGCCTCGGTAAGGTGGCCATCTCACATGATAGCTCCATACAAAATATCATGCTCGTTGAATCTCTTGGTACAATTTACTTTCAGTTTCTAGACTCGCTGATTTCGGTTTCAACGTCCTATTCACTGAAGTAGATTGCCACGTGTTTTGTAGAGACAATCGTAAAATGCTCTTTACCGGTATACGTAGAGGTGATCTTTACATTGTTGATTTCACTAAAAAGGCTCAACCTAGAACTTGCTTAATTGCTAAATCTTCTAAGGGTTGGTTATGGCATAGACGGCTAGGTCATGTGGGTATGCGAAATCTTGATAAGCTTATTAAAGGTGATCATATCCTTGGAGTAAAAGATGTCATATTTGACAAGGATAGACTTTGTAGTGCTTGTCAGGCAGGAAAACAAGTTGGAGGAAGTCATCGCGTGAAGAACATCATGACCACGAGAAGACCACTCGAGCTACTTCACATGGATCTCTTTGGTCCAAATGCTTACAAGTGTCTCGGTGGTAACTCATTTGGACTAGTCATAGTTGATGATTTTTCAAGATTTACGTGGGTGTTCTTTCTTGATGACAAATCGCAGGTCCAAAAGATCTTCAAAAACTTTGCTAGGAAGGTCCAAAATCAATTTGACGTGAATATCAAGAAGGTTCGAAGCGACAACGGAATGGAGTTCAAGAACGCAAATGTGGATACCTTTCTTGACGAAGAAGGGATTTTACATGAGTTCTCGACTATGTACACACCTCAACAAAATGGAGTCGTTGAGAGGAAGAACCGGACTCTTATTAAGATGGCAAGAACGATGCTTGATGAGTACAAGACGCCAAAACACTTTTGGGCAGAAGCGGTTGAGACAGCTTGTCATGCAGCAAATCGCTTGTCTCTTCACAAGCTACTCGGCAAGACGGCATACGAGCTCCTCACCGGTAACAAACCCCAAGTTGGATACTTTCGAGTATTTGGCTCAAAATGCTACATTCTTGATAAGCATCATCGTTCTAAATTTGCTCCCAAATCTCACGAAGGTTTCCTACTTGGTTATGGCTCAAACTCTCACACTTCCGTTTCTACAACAATTTCACCCAAAAGGTTGAAGAGACGGTAGATGTGAAGTTTGATGAATCTAACGGCTCGCAAGTGGAGCAATTGCCAATTGATGTAGGAGACAAAGACCCTTCGGAAGCAATCCAATACTTGTCTATTAGTAAGATCTGTCCAACGGAGGTGAAGGAGAGTACCTCGTCCGTCCAAGTGGAAGCTTCTACCTCACAACAAGGTGAACCAAGAATTGATATGGAAGCATCCACAAGTGGGACACACCAAGACGAAGAAAACGATGAAGCACACCAAGACGAACATCAACAACCTCCTTCTCCACCACGACAAGAGAATGACAACGTCAACAATGAAGAAGGCCAAGAAGAAGAACAAGATGAAGAAGATGTTCCACCCCGAGCCAAGCCAAAGCTCCCACGAGTTCGAGCAAGAATCGCCAAAGATCATCCCGTCGAGCAAATCTACAATGATACCCAAACCGGAAGAATCACTCGCTCTAAAACTCGTTTAGCTAACTTTTGTGAACAGTACTCATTCATCTCTAGCATTGAACCTATGAAGGTTGAAGAAGCATTGGAAGATCCGGATTGGATAAACGCTATGCATGAAGAGCTACACAACTTTGAGAGAAATCAAGTATGGACATTGGTTGAGAAGCCCGACAACAACCACAACATCATCCGTACCAAATGGGTGTTTTGCAACAAGCAAGATGAAGATGGTCAAGTCGTCCACAACAAAGCACGCCTAGTCGCCCAAGGCTACACTCAGGTCGAAGGTATGGACTATGGTGAGACATATGCTCCTGTTTCTAGACTTGAGTCCATTCGCATCTTACTTGCTTATGCTAATCACCATGATATCACCTTGTACCAAATGGACATTAAAAGTGCTTTTCTAAATGGTGAAATTGAGGAGGAAGTTTATGTTAAGCAACCTCCCAGCTTTGTCAATACTAAGAAACCTGATCATGTCTACAAACTTCACAAAGCTCTTTATGGTCTTAAACAAGCTCCTAGAGCAAGGTATAAATGCATGACCAAGTTCCTTATTGAAAAAGGCTTTGAAATTGGAAAACTAGATTCTACTCTTTTTACTAAAAGGGTTAATGGAGAACTATTTGTGTGCCAAATTTATGTCGATGATATTATATTTGGATCAACTAACCCTCATTTTAGTGAAAAGTTTGGAAAGCTAATGTCGGAGAAGTTTGAGATGTCAATGATGAGTGAACTCAAATTCTTTCTTGGTTTGCAAATCAAGAAAACTAAGGAAGGTACCTTTGTCTCTCAAACAAAGTACACCAAGGACTTATTCAAGAAGTTCAATATGCAAGAATGCAAAGGTATGACTACACCCATGCCTACTAGTGGACATCTTGATTTAACCAAAGATGGTGAACTGGTTGATCAAAAGGTTTATCGCTCTATGATTGGTTCATTGTTATATCTATGTGCTTCATGTCCCGATATTATGCTAAGTGTGTGCATGTGTGCACGATATCAAGCCGCTCCTAAAGAATGTCATCTTAAGGCCGTGAAAAGGATGGTGAGATACTTAATCCATACACCAAATTTTGGCATTTGGTATCCAAAGAGGGCCTCCTTTGATCTTGTTGGCTACTCCGACTCGGACTATGCCGGTGACAAGGTTGATAGAAAGTCCACTTCGGGTACTTGTCAATTTCTTGGTAGATCTCTTGTGTCTTGGTCCTCCAAGAAACAAAACTCAGTATCCTTATCCACCGCCGAAGCGGAATACATTGCCGCTGGATCATGTTGTGCTCAATTACTTTGGATGACCCAAACTCTTAAAGATTATGGGATATATGTGAAACATGTTCCATTGCTGTGTGACAATTAAAGTGCTATTAAGATTGCTCACAATCCCGTGCAACATTCTCGAACTAAACATATTGAAGTTTGTCATCATTTCATTCGAGACCATGTTGCCAAAGGGGACATTAATCTTAAGCATGTTCGCACCGACAAGCAATTAGCCGATATATTTACCAAACCACTTGATGAGAAAGTGTTTTGCAGGTTAAGAGGTGAATTGAACATCATTGATGCTTCAAACTTGGAGTAGGAAGTCCATTTGATACATGCAAGGCATGAGCCTATGACTAATCCTTGATATTTCTCTTATGTTGACTATCTCATGTCTTTGATATATTTGCACCTTGCATGTTATCTAACCCATGTAGGTACTTGGATGAATCTAAATCTATGAGATTGCAACTCACTCACTTCTTGAGCAATTTCTATATCACCAAGTCTCTACACAATGGTGGATGAAGACAAGGAAGCACAAAACCATTCAAACATATCCTTTGACAAATTCTATGTTGAGTTTCATGATTGTCACTTTGGAGACACAAGTGCTCTTCCTTGCAAAAACTAACCCATGTAGGTAGATGGACTTAAACTCCAAGTGGTGCTCCCAACTCTTGATGAGCTACATGAACCTTGAGCAACCCACACAAGTTCAACTACATGATCAAGATCAACACCACCACCCAATGTATGTTATTCCATCTTAGAGAAGCTTTACTCTAAGTCATGAGTCAAAGCAACTCGACAAGATGTGAATACATCAAAAGGCTTAAACAAAAAATGTTAACCCCATTTTGAGCTTAAACGATGAGTATGACCTATGATCAAGTGATCTCACTTGACTCCTAAGTCAATATACTCTAACATAGGTGACTTTGTCGCCGACCAATTCTAGATGAAGTTCTCTTGTGTTCTTTTCTGTGCTCTTGCATTTGTCTCATGCATATTTGTTTCCCTCTTAAAAAAACTTCATCTAGACTTCTTTTTAGTTTCTTCTCTTTTCTTTTCTGTTATGCTTTTCTGCATCCAATTCATTACAAATCTTTCAGTTAATTCCTTGAAAATCCTTGTGAGATCTTACTTGTCTAGTGAGCTGAGGTGACAAGTGTTTTCTCTGTGATGAACTCGGTCTCACTGGTCTGATGCTTTCGGTCCAACCGAATCCTCTCGGTACAACCGAACCATACAACTCGGTGTCACTGATTTCACTACAGGAAGACATCTTGCCACTTTTTTCTGCATTCTTTTTGATCCAGCTCCAATCAATGAATCTTGTCCTCGACCAGCATCCCATTCAACTTGCTGCTTTTTTCTGTGACTCAAGGACCAAACCCATCATGACAAAAATCCAGAAGAGCCCTTCTTGAAAATTGATGTCAAAGGGGGAGAGAGAGATCACATCAAAGCTTAATCATATCTATAGGGGGAGAGAATACTCAAGGGAAGAAAGAGTAATCATCAAGGACCCCAGATGCTTGGTGTTCAAGAGTAGAGAAGTCACATGTCTTCAAAAGGGGAAAGACATGTTCATATTTGCTCGTTTGCATTAGCTATGTTTATTTCCTTTGAGGTATGTTTTAGCTCTGATTTTCTGTTCCCTATCTTCTCCCAGTATCCCATGCTAGATTCAGGGGGATAAAGACATCTAAGGGAAGGAAATCCTTAAATTTATCGCACATCTTTACCTTTGGGGACATGTCTATATCCAATGTGGTACTTAGTACTCACTCTACATGTCATCCCAGTCTTGGTACTCTTGTGGTTTCTTTTATGCGCTTTCTGGCCAAGAGGGTGTATCTGTGTTATCTAACCTTGTTTATGCAGGTTCATCCTATCCTAAGCCAACTCAAGACCACAAGGTAAGTATATGCATCACAATCATGTGTATGAGAAATTCTTGCTGATGTACATACTGTTTGCAAGAAGGACTCATGAGCATGAAGGTACATTTCTCATATTCACATCATTTGCTCTGATGCATATAGCCAAGATACATGTAACACATTGTGTTGGATATATGCCCTAGAGGCAATAATAAAATGATTATTATTTCCTTGTTCATGATAATTGTCTATTGTTCATGCTATAATTGTGTTATCCGGAAATCGTAATACATGTGTGAATACATAGACCACAACATGTCCCTAGTGAGCCTATAGTTAACTAGCTCGTTGATCAATGGATGGTTACGGTTTCCTGACCATGGACATTGGATGTCATTGATAACGGGATCACATCATTGGAATAATGATGTGATGGACAAGACCCAATCCTAAGCATAGCACAAGATCGTGTAGTTCGTCTGCTAGAGCTTTTCTAATGTCAAGTACCATTTCCTTAGACCATGAGATCGTGCAACTCCCGGATACCGTAGGAGTGCTTTGGGTGTACCAAACGTCCACAACGAATCGGGTGGCTATAAAGGTACACTACAGGTATCTCCGAAAGTGTATGTTGGGTTGGCACGGATCGAGACTGGGATTTGTCACTCCGTATGACGGAGAGGTATCTCTGGGCCCACTCGGTAGTGCATCATCATAATGAGCTCAATGTGACCAAGTGGTTGGTCACGGGATCATGCATTATGGTACGAGTAAAGTGACTTGCCGGTAACGAGATTGAACGAGGTATTGGGATACCGATGATCGAATCTCGGGCAAGTAACGTACAGATTGACAAAGGGAATTGTATAAGGGATTACTTGAATCCTCGTCATCGTGGTTCATCCGATGAGATCATCGTGGAACATGTGGGAGCCAACATGGGTATCTAGACCCCGCTGTTGGTTATTGGCCGGAGAGCTATCTCGGTCATGTCTGTGTGTCTCCCGAACCCGTAGGGTCTACACACTTAAGGTTCGGTGACGCTAGGGTTGTAGAGATATTAATATGCGATAACCCGAAAGTTGTTCGGAGTCCCGGATGAGATCCCAAACGTCACGAGGAGTTCCGGAATTGTCCGGAGGTAAAGATTTGTATATAGGAAGTCCAGTTTCGGCCACCGGGAAAGTTTCTCGGGTCACCGGTATTGTACCGGGACCACCGGAAGGGTCCCGGGGGTCCATCGGGTGGGGCCACCTATCCCAGAGGTCCCCATGGGCTGAAGTGGGAAGGGAACCAGCCCCTGGTGGGCGGGTGCGCCCCCCATGGGCCTCCCCCTGCGCCTAGGGTTGGAAACCCTGGGGGTGGGGGGCGCCCCACCTGACTTGGGGGGCAAGTTCCCCCCCTTGGCCGCCGCCCCCCTTGAGATTGGATCTCTAGGGGGCCGGCTCCCCCCAGGGCCCCTATATAAACAGGGGGGAGGGAGGGCTGCGCACCCAAGCCCCTGGCGCCTCCCTCTTCCCCGTAACACCTCTCCCTCTCGCTGAGCTTGGCGAAGCCCTGCCGAGATCCCCGCTGCTTCCACCACCACACCGTCGTGCTGCTGGATCTCCATCAACCTATCCTTCCCCCTTGCTGGATCAAGAAGGGGGAGACGTCTCTCCCAACCGTACGTGTGTTGAACGCGGATGTGTCGTCCGTTCGACGCTAGGATCATCGGTGGTTTGGATCACGACGAGTACGACTCCATCAACCCCGTTCTCTTGAACGCTTCCGCTCGCGATCTACAGGGTATGTAGATGCACTCCCCTCTCCCTCGTTGCTAGAAGACTCCGTAGATCGATCTTGGTGATGCGTAGAATTTTTTTAATTTCTGCAACGATCCCCAACAGTGGCATCATGAGCTAGGTCTATGCGTATTTTCTATGCACGAGTAGAACACAAGTTGTTGTGGGCGTCGTTTTTGTCAATTTACTTGCCATTACTAGTCTTATCTTGATTCGGCGGCATCGTGGGATGAAGCGGCCCGGACCGACCTTACACGTACACTTACGTGAGACAGGTTCCACCGACTGACATGCACTAGTTGCATAAGGTGGCTAGCGGGTGTCTGTCTCTCCCACTTTAGTCGGATCGGATTCAATGAAAAGGGTCCTTATGAAGGGTAAATAGAAATTGGCATATCACGTTGTGGTTTTGGCGCAGGTAAGAAACGTTCTTGCTAGAACCCTATAGCAGCCACGTAAAAAACATGCAACAACAATTAGAGGACGTCTACCTTGTTTTTGCAGCATATGCCTTGTGATGTGATATGGCCAAAAAGGATGTGATGAATGAAATATATGTGATGTATGAGATTGATCATGTTCTTGTAATAGGAATCATGACTTGCATGTCGATGAGTATGACAACCGGCAGGAGCCATAGGAGTTGTCTTTTTTTTGTATGACCTGCGTGTCATTGAATAACGCCATGTAATTACTATACTTTATTGCTAAACCGTTAGCCATAGTAGTAGAAGTAATCATTGGCGTGACAACTTCATGAAGACACGATGATGGAGATCATGATGATGGAGGTCATGGTGTCATGCCGGTGACGATGATGATCATGGCACCCCGAAGATGGAGATCAAAAGGATCAAGATGATATTGGCCATATCATGTCACTATTTGATTGCATGTGATGTTTATCATGTTTTACATATTATTTTCTTAGAATAACGGTAGCATAAATAAGATGATCCCTCATAATAATTTCAAGAAAGTGTTCCCCTAACTGCATGCGCGCTCTGAAAGTTCGTTGTCTCAAGCACCACGTGATGATCGGGTGTGATAGATTCTAACGTTCACATACAACGGGTGTAAGCCAGATTTACACATGCAAAACACTTAGGTTGACTTGACGAGCCTAGCATGTACAAACATGGCCTCGGAACACAAGAGACCGAAAGGTCGAACATGAGTCGTATAGAAGATACGATCAACATGAAGATGTTCACCGATGATGACTAGTACGTCTCACGTGATGATCGGACACGGCCTAGTTGACTCGGATCATGTATCACTTAGATGACTAGAGGGATGTCTATCTGAGTGGGAGTTCATTATATAATTTGATTAGATGAACTTAATTATCATGAAATTAGTCTACAATCTTTGCTATATGTCTTGTAGATCAAATGGCCCACGCTAATTTTGCCCTCAACTTCAACGCGTTCCTAGAGAAAACCAAGCTGAAAGACGATGGCAGCAACTATACGGACTGGGTCCGGAACCAGAGGATCATCCTCATAGCTGCCAAGAAAGCATATGTCCTAGATGCACCGCTAGGTGAAGCACCCGTTTTCCCAGCAACTCAAGACGTTATGAACGCCTGGCAGTCGCGTATTGATGATTACTCCCTGGTTCAGTGAGGCATGCTTTACAGCTTAGAACCGAGGCTCCAAAAGCGTTTTGAGCAGCACAGAGCATATGAGATGTTCCAAGAGCTGAAAATGGTTTTCCAAGCTCATGTCCGGGTCGAAAGATATGAAGTCTCCGACAAGTTCTACAGTTGTAAGATGGAGGAGAACGGTTACAATGTGACACATACTCAAAATATGCAGGTTGCACAACCGCCTATCTCAACGGGAGTTAATCTCCCGGATGATGCGATCGTTGATGAGAATCCTTCAATCGCTCCCACCTAGCTACAAGAGCTTTGTGATGAACTTCAATATGCGAGGGATGGAAAAGACCATTCCTGAGGTATATTCAATGCTGAAATCAACGGAGGTGGAGATCAAAAAGGAACATCAAGTGTTGATGGTGAATAAAACCACTAAGTTCAAGAAAGGCAAGGGTAAGAAGAACTTCAAGAAGGACGGCAAGGGAGTTGCCGCGCCAAATAAGCCGATTGCGGGAAGAAGCCAAAGCATGGACCCAAGCACGAGACCGAGTGCTTTTATTGCAAGGAAGCAGTCCTTTGAAGCGGAACTGCCCCAAGTACTTAGCGGACAAGAAGGCCGGAAACACCAAAGGTATATGTGATATACATGTAATTGATGTGTACCTTACCAGTACTCGTAGTAGCTCCTGCGTATTTGATACCGGTGCGGTTGCTCATATTTGTAACTCAAAACAGGAGCTGCGGAATAAGCGGAGACTGGCGAAGGACGAGGTGACGATGCGCGTCGGGAATGGTCCCAAGGTCGATGTGATCGCCGTCGGCACGCTACCTCTACATTTACCTACGGGATTAGTTTTAAACCTCAATAATTGTTATTTAGTGCCAGCTTTGAGCATGAAAATTGTATCTGGATCTCGTTTAATACGAGATGGCTACTCATTTAAATCCGAGAATAATGGTTGTTCTATTTATATGAGAGATATGTTTTATGGTCATGCCCCGCTGGTCAATGGTTTATTCTTAATGAATCTCGAACGTGATGTTACACATATTCATAGTGTGAATACCAAAATATGTAAGGTTGATAACGGTAGTCCCACATACTTGTGGCACTGCTGCCTTGATCACATTTGTGTCAAACACATGAAGAAGCTCCATGTTGATGGACTTTTGGAGTCTCTTGATTACGAATCATTTGACACATGCGAACCATGCCTCATGGACAAAATGACCAAGACTCCGTTCTCCGGAACAATGGAGCGAGCAACCAACTTATTGGAAATCATACATACTTGATGTAAAGCGGTCCAATGGCGTTGAGGCTCATGGAGGCTATCATTATGTTCTCACTCTCACCGATGACTTAAGTAGATATGGGTATGTCTACTTGATGAATCACAAGTCTGAGACCTTTGAAAAGTTCAAGGAATTTCAGAATGAGGTAGAGAATAAGCGTGACCGAAAAATAAAGTTCTTACGATCAGATCATGGGGGAGAATATTTAAGTCATGAATTTGGTACGCACTTAAGGAAATGTGGAATCGTCTCACAACTCACGCCGCGTGGAACACCTCAGCGTAACGGTGTCCGAACATCGTAATCGCACTCTATTGGATATGGTACGATCTATGATGTCACTCACCGATTTACCGCTCTCATTTTGGGGCTATGCTTTAGAGACTGCCGCATTCACTTTAAATAGGGCTCTGGCGAAATCCATTGAGACGACACCGTGTGAATTATGGTTTGGGAAGAAACTAAGTTGTCGTTTCTAAAAGTTTGGGGATGCGATGCTTATGTCAAGAAACTTCAACCTGAAAAGCTCGAACCCAAGTCGGAAAAATGCGTCTCCATAGGATACCCTAAGGAAACCATTGGCTACACCTTCTACCTCAGATCCGAAGACAAGATCTTTGTTGCCAAGAACGGGTCCTTTCTGGAGAAAGAGTTTCTCTCGAAAGAAGTAAGTGGGAGGAAAGTAGAACTTGATGAAGTATTGCCTCTTGAACCGGAGAGTAGCGCAGCTCAAGAAAATGTTTCTGTGGTGCCTGCACCGACTACAGAGGAAGTTAATGATGATGATCATGAAACTTTAGATCAAGTTGCTACTGAACTTCATAGGTCCACAAGGACACGTTCGGCACCAGAGTGGTACGGCAACCCCGTCCTGGAAATCATGTTGTTAGACAACGGTGAACCTTCGAACTATGAAGAAGCGATGGCGGGCCCAGATTCCAACAAATGGCTTGAAGCCATGCAATCCGAGATAGGATCCATGTATGAAAACAAAGTATGGACTTTGACAGACTTGTCCGATGATCGGCGAGCGATAGAAAATAAATGGATCTTTAAGAAGAAGACGGACGCGGATGGTAATGTTACCATCTATAAAGCTCGACTTGTCGCTAAGGGTTATCGACAAGTTCAAGGGGTTGACTACGATGAGACCTTCTCATCCATAGCGAAGCTTAAGTCCGTCCGAATCATGTTAGCAGTTGCCGCATTCTACGATTATGAGATATGGCAAATGGACGTCAAAACGGCATTCCTTAACGGCTTTCTTAAGGAAGAATTGTATATGATGCAGCCGGAAGGTTTTGTCGATCCTAAGAATGCTAACAAGGTATGCAAGCTCCAGTGCTCCATCTATGGGCTGGTGCAAGCATCTCGGAGTTGGAACATTCGCTTTGATGAAATGATCAAATCGTTTGGTTTTATGCAGACTTATGGAGAAGCCTGCGTTTACAAGAAAGTGAGTGGGAGCTCTGTAGCATTTCTCATATTATATGTGGATGACATACTTTTGATGGGAAATGATATAGAACTCTTGGATAGCATAAAGGCCTACTTGAATAAGTGTTTTTCAATGAAGGACCTTGGAGAAGCTGCTTACATATTAGGCATCAAGATCTATAGAGATAGATCAAGACGCCTCATAGGTCTTTCACAAAGCACATACCTTGATAAGATATTGAAGAAGTTCAATATGGATCAGTCCAAGAAGGGGTTCTTGCCTGTGTTGCAAGGTGTGAAATTGAGCTCGGCTCAATGTCCGACCACGGCAGAAGATAGAGAAAAGATGAGTGTCGTCCCCTATGCCTCGGCCATAGGGTCTATCATGTATGCCATGTTGTGTACCAGACCTGATGTAAACCTTGCCGTAAGTTTGGTAGGAAGGTACCAAAGTAATCCCGGCATGGAACACTGGACAGCGGTCAAGAATATCCTGAAGTACCTGAAAAGGACTAAGGATGTGTTTCTCGTTGATGGAGGTGACGAAGAGCTCGTCGTAAAGGGTTACGTCGACGCTAGCTTCGACACAGATCTGGATGACTCTAAGTCACAAACCGGATACATGTATATTTTGAATGGTGGGGCAGTAAGCTAGTGCAGTTGCAAGCAAAGCGTCGTGGCGGGAAGCGGAGTACATGGCAGCCTCAGAGGCAGCACATGAAGGAATCAGGATGAAGGAGTTCATTACCGACCTAGGAGTTATTCCCAATGCGTCGGGGCCGATGACTCTCTTCTGTGACAACACTGGAGCCATTGCCCTTGCCAAGGAGCCCAGGTTTCACAAGAAGACCAGGCACATCAAGCGTCGCTTCAACTCCATTCGTGAAAATGTTCAAGATGGAGACATAGATATTTGCAAAGTGCATACGGATCTGAATGTCGCAGATCCGTTGACTAAACCTCTTCCGCGAGCAAAACATGATCAACACCAGAACTCTATGGGTGTTTGATTCATCACAATGTAACTAGATTATTGACTCTAGTGCAAGTGGGAGACTGTTGGAAATATGCCCTAGAGGCAATAATAAAATGATTATTATTTCCTTGTCCATGATAATTGTCTATTTTTCATGCTATAATTGTGTTATCCGGAAATCGTAATACATGTGTGAATACATAGACCACAACATGTCCCTAGTGAGCCTCTAGTTAACTAGCTCGTTGATCAGTGGATGGTTACGGTTTCCTGGCCATGGACATTGGATGTCATTGATAACGGGATCACATCATTGGAATAATGATGTGATGGACAAGACCCAATCCTAAGCATAGCACAATATCGCGTAGTTCGTCTGCTAGAGCTTTTCTAATGTCAAGTATCATTTCCTTAGACCATGAGATCGTGCAACTCCCGGATACCGTAGGAGTTCTTTGGGTGTACCAAACGTCACAACGTAACTAGGTGGCTATAAAGGTACACTACAGGTACCTCCGAAAGTGTCTGTTGGGTTGGCACGGATCGAGAATGGGATTTGTCACTCCGTATGACGGAGAGGTATCTCTGGGCCCACTCGGTAGTGCATCATCATAATGAGCTCAATGTGACCAAGTGGTTGGTCACGGGATCATGCATTATGGTACAAGTAAAGTGACTTGCCGGTAACGAGATTGAACGAGGTATTGGGATACCGACGATCGAATCTCGGGCAAGTAACGTACCGATTGACAAAGGGAATTGTATACGGGATTACTTGAATCCTCGACATCATGGTTCACCCGATGAGATCATCGTGGAACATGTGGGAGCCAACATGGGTATCCTGATCCCGCTGTTGGTTATTGGCCGGAGAGCTGTCTCAGTCATGTCTGCGTGTCTCCCGAACCCGTAGGGTCTACACACTTAAGGTTCAGTGACGCTAGGGTTGTAGAGATATTAGTATGCGGTAACCCGAAAGTTGTTCGGAGTCCCGGATGAGACCTCGGACGTCACGAGGAGTTCCGGAATGGTCCGGAGGTAAATATTTGTATATAGGAAGTCCAGTTTCGGCCACCGAGAAAGTTTCGGGGGTCACCGGTATTGTACCGGGACCACCGGAAGGGTCCCGGGGGTCCATCGGGTGGGGCCACCTTTCCCGGAGGGCCCCATGGGCTGAAGTGGGAAGGGAACCAGCCCCTGGTGGGCTGGTAACGCCCCCCATGGGCCTCCCCCTGCGCCTAGAGTTGGAAACCACAGGGGTGGGGCGCCCACCGACTTGGGGGCAAGTTCCCCCCCTTGGCCGCCGCCCCCCGTAGAGATTGGATCTCTAGGGGGCCGGCGCCCTGTGGCTCCTATATAAAGAGGGGGAGGGAGGATGCGCACCTGCCCTGGCGCCTCCCTCTTCCCGTAACACCTCTCCTCTCACCGAGCTTGGCGAAGCCTGCCGAGATCCTCGCTGCTTCCACCACCACGCCGTCGTGCTGCTGGATCTCCATCAACCTCTCCTTCCCCTTGCTGGATCAAGAAGGAGGAGACTCTCCCTCCCAACCGTCGTGTGTTGAACGCGGAGGTGGTATCCGTTCGACGCTAGGATCATCGGTGATTTGGATCACGACGAGTACGACTCCATCAACCCCGTTCTCTTGAACGCTTCCGCTCGCGATCTACAGGGTATGTAGATGCACTCCCCTCTCCCTCGTTGCTAGAAGACTCCGTAGATTGATCTTGGTGATGCATAGAATTTTTTTAATTTCTGCAACGATCCCCAACACAGTGCTTACTCTGTCATGTTTATGCATTCACATGCTCCTCTATTCAACATTCACATGATTGCATACATATAGGGGGATCCTATGCATGTTGCATGTCTTTCCAAAGCTTTACTTACTACTCTCTATATCTTTATCTAAAGCTTTGATGTATGTTGTCATCAATTACCAAAAAGGGGGAGATTGAAAGCACAAGTGCTCCCTAGGTGGTTTTGGTAATTAATGTCAACATATCTCTTGTTGGACTAGCACTTTTACCTAGTATGTTTCAGATAAGTTCAACAATGAAGTGGCATGGACTAGAGGATGTGGAACCCCTTCAAGATGCTAAGGAGAAAAGGATTGGCTCAAGCTCCAAGCTCAAGACTCTACATTTTCTATTTTAGTAATCCAAGATCACATTGAGTCTATAGGAAAAGACAATACTATCAAGGATGGATGAGGTGTTGCTTAATGAGGCTCTTGCTCAAAATGCTTAGTGATATGCTCCAAAGCCCTCAACTAGTTTCTCACATCCACATATGACCTAAACCAAAAGTCAAACTCGGCCCCACCGATTCTTTCTATCCGGCGCCACCGAGTTCAGATGTCATAGCCACTGCCACAAACCCTAGGCAAATCGGTCTCACCGATAGGGATCTCGGTCTCACCGAGATGGGATTGTAATCTCTCTGTTTTCCTTCATAACGTTTCGGTCCCACCGAGATTGCAATGTAAACTCTCTGCTTCCTTTTGTAACATTTCGGTCTCACCGAAATGAGCGAATCGGTCGCACCGAGTTTACCTGACCAACTCTCTGGTTAGCTTATTACCAAAATCGGTCTCATCGAGTTTGTGTAATCGGTCTCACCGAGATTACGTTATGCCCTAACCCTAACCATATCGGTCCTACCGAGTTGCATGTCGGTCCCACCGAAAATCCTAACGCTCACTAGATTTGCTGAATTGGTCCTACCGAGTTTATCTATTCGGTCCCACCGAGATTGGCAAGTTGTGTGTAACGGTTAGATTTTGTGTGGAGGCTATATATACCCCTTCACCTCCTCTTCACTCATGGAGAGAGCCATCAGAACAAACCTACACTTCCAACTTACATTTTCTGAGAGAGAACCACCTACACTTGTGTTGAGGCCAAGATATTCCATTCCTACCATATGAATATTGATCTCTAGCCTTCCCCAAGTTTCTTTCCACTCAAATATTCTTTCCACCAAATCCATATCCTGTGAGAGAGAGTTGAGTGTTGGGGAGACTATCATTTGAAGCACAAGAGCAAGGAGTTCATCATCAACACACCATTTGTTACTCCTTGGAGAGTGGTGTCTCCTAGATTGGCTAGGTGTCACTTGAGAGCCCCGACAAGATTGTGGAGTTGAACCAAGGAGTTTGTAAGGGCAAGGAGATCGCCTACTTCGTGAAGATCTACCGCTAGTGAGGCAAGTCCTTCGTGGGCGACGGCCATGGTGGGATAGACAAGTTTGCTTCTTCGTGGACCCTTTGTGGGTGGAGCCCTTCGTGGATCGCGCAACCATTACCCTTCATGGGTTGAAGTCTCCATCAACGTGGATGTACGATAGCACCACCTACCGGAACCATGGATAAAAAATCTCCGTGTCTCCAAATTGCGTTTGCACACTCCAAACCCTTCCCTTTACATTCTTGCAAGTTGCATGCTTTACTTTCCGCTGCTCATATACTCTTTGCATGCTTGCTTGATATGTATTGTGTTTGTTAAACTTGTGCCAAAACTCCACTTCAACTTAAAGAAATTAAAAACTGCAACTTTTGGTACTTAGTGTCTAATCACCCCCCCTCTAGACACCTGTTCTCAATCCTTTCAGTTTGTTGCAATGAGGATCTTTGACAAGACCGCTGACAATGCGGTGTTGCATTCTCAATGATCAAAGAATCCCATTCTTTCTTTGAAGGACAAGGCTAGTGTGGAAGAAGAGGGTGAAGAGGAAGAAGAGGAGTGTTGCCCCGAAGATACCAAATATGCCTATCATTAGCACATGGCTGTCGCTTCATGACAATTTTGGAGCAAGAAGAACTCAAGGCCAAATTTCAACAAGAACAACTCAAGTGGCACCAAGGGCAAGCAACGTGTGGGGACATGCTATAATTGTGGCAATGTGAGTCACTTTGTTGTGGATTGCCCGTACGAGAAGAGGGAAGACAATGGTGGCAAGCTTATCCTAAAAGACAAGGCCAAGTCCTTCCCGAACAAGAAAAACTTCACCAAGAAGACTCCCTCCAAGGGGTTGGTCGCACAAGAAGAGTGCAATGAGGATGATGATGAAGACGGTGAGACGGTTGCCATGGCCTCCGTTGCCATTGCAACAACTCCACGGGTGTCCCTCTTCGATTCACTCAACGAGAACATCACCACCAAGTGCCTCATGGCTAAAGCCACCAACAAGGTAACCCCCAACATCAAAACTACCATCACTACTAATCCTTCCTTGACGGATTGCATTGATGAAAGTGAGGGGACAAAGGAGAGGAAAATGAATTTGAATCTTTTATGAGTAAGCTCAAGGGTAAATCCAAGAAGCACTTTGCTGCTCTCTTGGAACAACTTGGTGAAGCCAATGACATGATCGAGGCTCACGAAGAAACCATCTCTAAGATGGAAGGGCATAGTCGTGACTATGCCAATGAGATATCAGATCTCTCTAATGCGCTTGAGGAAGAGCGCGGTCATCGTTTGGCTCTTGAGGAGTCACACAACAATGATCATGCTAAATTAAAGAAAGATCTTAATCATGCTCTTGTTGTATCCCGTGTGCTCAATTCCAAGAAGGCCAAACTTGGGGTTGACCATGCTAGACTCAAGGAGGAGTTTGATATACTTGACAAGGCTCACAGGTCCTTAAAGAGTGCTCATGCTAGACTCAAAGAGTCTCATGATCAACTCCAACTGAAGCTAACCAAGGAGAAAGCCACATTTCCTCATATGGTTTTAATTGATAATGCAAATGCTACTAACCCATGTTGTGAGCATGTGCATCTTGTGGATGAGAATTCCAAGTTGAAGGAGCAACTTGAGAAAGGCCTTCGATACGTCTCCATCGTATCTACTTTTCCAAACACTTTTGCCCTTGTTTTGGACTCTAAATTGCATGATTTGAATGGAAGTAACCCGGACTGCCGCTGTTTTCAGCAGAATTGCCACGGTGTTATTTTTGTGCAGAAATAAAAGTTCTTGGAATAACCTGAAACTTCACGTAGAATATTTTTGGAATTTATAAAAAATACTGGCGAAAGAATGAAGACCAAGGGCCCACACCCTGTCCACGAGGGTGGGGGGCGCGCCCCCTGTCTCATAGGCCCCCTGAGGCTCCACCGACCTCAACTCCAACTCCATATATTCACATTCAGGGTGAAAAAAAATCAGAGAGAAGGATTCATCGCGTTTTACGATACGGAGCCACCGCCAAGCCATAAACTCTCTCGGGAGGGCTGATCTGAAGTCCGTTCGGGGCTCCAGAGAGGGGAATCCATCGCCGTCGTCATCATCAACCTTCCTCCATCACCAATTTCATGATGCTCACCGCCGTGCGTGAGTAATTCCATCGTAGGCTTGCTAGACGGTGATGGGTTGGATGAGATTTATCATGTAATCGAGTTAGTTTTGTTAGGGTTTGATCCCTAGTACCCATTATGTTCTAAGATTGATGCTGCTATGACTTTTGCTATGCTTAATGCTTGTCACTAGGGCCCGAGTGCCATGATTTCAGATCTGAACCTATTATGTTTTCATGAATATATGTGAGTTCTTGATCCTATCTTGCAAGTCAATAGTCACCTACTATGTGTTATGATCCGGTAACCCCAAAGTGACAATAATCGGGACCACTCCCGGTGATGACCGTAGTTTGAGGAGTTCATGTATTCCCTAAGTGTTAATGCTTTGGTCTGGTACTCTATTAAAAGGAGGCATTAATATCCCTTAGTTTCCAATAGGACCCCGCTGCCACGTAAGGGTAGGACAAAAGATGTCATGCAAGTTCTTTTCCATAAGCACGTATGACTATATTCGGAATGCATGCCTACATTAAATTGATGAATTGGAGCTAGTTCTGTGTCACCCTATGTTATAACTGTTGCATGAGGAATCGCATCCGACATAATTATACATCACTGATCCAATGCCTATGAGATTTTCACATATTGATCTTTGCTTAGTTACTTTTCTGTTGCCACTGTTACGATTACTACAAAACTGCTACTGTTACCTTTGCCATCGTTACCGTTACTTCCATACTACTTTGGTACAGATATTAAGTTTTCCAAGTGTGGGTGAACTGACAACTCAACTGCTAATACTTGAGAATATTCTTTGGCTCCCCTTGTGTCGAATCAATAAATTTGGGTTGAATACTCTACCCTCGAAAACTGTTGCGATCCTCTATACTTGTGGGTTATCAAGACTATTTTCTGGCGCCATTGCCGGGGAGCATAGCTCTATTCTTTGAGTCACTTGGGATTTATATCTGCTGATCACTATGAGGAACTTGAAAGACGAAAAAACAAAGATTTATCCCTCAACTACGAGGGGAGGTAAGGAACTAACATCTAGCTCTGCACTTGATTCACCTTCTGTTTTGAGTAAACTTGCGACACCTAAACCTGCTTCTGCTATTAGTTCTGATATGTCGCTTGTTATTGATGATGCCACTTCTGCTATGCATGATACTTATGATGAAACTACTTCTATGCTTGATAATACTGTGCAACTAGGTGATTTCTTGATGAACAACTTTCTAGGGATAGAGAGAATGAAATTATTGAAACTGGTAATATTGATGAAAGTGATGACGAAGACTCTCCCCCTAGATATGAATTGCCTGTTGTGCCTGAGGGTTATGTTATGGATGAAGAAACTACTAGAGATTTTCTTGCTTGCGATGATAGATATGATCTTAAGAAATTATTAGCTAAGCTTAAAGAAAAATCTTTGAATGCTAGAATGAAATATGACCCTCCTTTTGCTACTTCACCTATCTGTGTTACTGATAAGGATACCCCGCAAAAAAAAAAGATAAGGATTATGATTTCTCTATCGATCCTGAGATAATTACTTTGGTTGAATCTGATCCTTTTCATGGCTATGAATCTGAAACTATTGTGGCACATCTTACTAAATTAAATGATATAGCCAACCTATTCACTCATGAGGAAAAAATTCGTTACTACTATATCCTTAAATTATTTCTGTTCTCATTAAAGGGTGATGCTAAGACATGGTTTAATTCTCTTGATCTTGGTTGTGTGTGTAGTCCCCAGGATATGATTTATTACTTCTCTGCTAAATATTTCCCCGCTCATAAGAAACAAGCTGCTTTAAGGGAAATATATAATTTTGTGAAAATTGAAGAAGACAGTCTCCCACAAGCTTGGGGGAGGCTTCTCCAATTACTTAATGCTTTGCCTGATCATCCTCTCAAGGAAAATGAAATACTTGATATCTTTTATAATGGACTAACCGATGCTTCCAGAGACCACCTGGATAGTTGTGCTGGTTGTGTTTCCAGGGAAAGAACTGTTGATCAAGCTGAATTACTATTGAATAATATGTTGAGTAATGATAATAGTAACCAACTCCTGAACCAACTCCGAAGAAAAGGAGTATTCTATTTCTCAGTCCTGAGGATATGCAAGAGGCAAAGAAATCTATGAAAGAAAAGGGTATTAAAGCTGAAGATGTTAAGAATTTACCACCTATTGAAGAAACACATGGTCTTGATAACCCGACACAGGTAGTGAAGGTAAATTCTCTCTATATATTTGATGAAGGTGATATTCCTCATTATAAGTCTGCTATCCAATGCTTAGATGACTTTGATAATTTTATTGTTAAACAAGAAAATTTCAATGCCTATGTTGGTAGACAATTGAAACGTAATGCTTATATGATTAAACACTTTGTGACTATATGTCTAGAGTTAAAGGTGAACTTAAACTTATTAGTAAACATGCTTCTATGCTTACCACTTAAGTAGAACAAGTGCTTAAAGCTCAAAATGATTTGCTCAATGAATTAAATAATAAGAAAAACGATAATGTTGTTAGAGTTATGACTAGAGGGGGTAAAATGACTCAGGAACCTTTGTATCCTGAGGAGCACCCTAAGAGAATTGAGCAAGATTCTTAGAGAACTAATGTTGATGCACCTAGTCCTTCTAAGAGGAAGAAAAAGAAAAATGATAGGACTTTGCATGCTTCTAGTGAACCTGTTGTCGACACACTTGAGAATCCCAATGATATTTCTATTTCCGATGCTGAAACACAATCTAGTAATGAACATGAACCTAGTGATAATATTAATGATGATGTTCATGATGATGCTCAACCTAGCAATAACAATGATGAAGTAATTGAACCTGCTGTTGATCTTGATAACCCACAATCAAAGAATCAACGTTATGATAAGAGAAACTTCGTTGCTAGGAAGCACGGTAAAGAGAGAGAACCATGGGTTAAGAAACACATGCCTTTTCCTCCTAAACCATCCAAGAAAAAGGATAATGAGGATTTTGAGCTCTTTGCTGAAATGATTAGACCTATCTTTTTGCGTATGCGTTTGACTAATATGCTTAAAATGAACCCTTATGCTAAATACATGAAAGATATTGTACAAATAAAAGAAATATACCTGAAGCTAAAATTTCCACCATGCTTGCTATTATACTTTTAAAGGTGGAATACCTAAGGAACTTGGAGATCCAGGAGTACCAACTATACCATGCTCCATTAAAAGAAACTATGTTAAAACTGCTTTATGTGATCTTGGAGCCGGTGTTAGTGTTATGCCTCTCTCTTTATATCGTAGACTTGATTTGAATAAGTTGACACCTACTGAAATATCTTTGCAAATGGCCGATAAATCAACTGCTATACTTGTCGGATTTGTGAGGATGTGCCTATTGTGGTTGCAAACGTTACTATTTTAACGGACTTTGTTATTCTTGATATTCTCGAGGACGATAGTATGTCGATTATCCCTGGTAGACACTTTTTGAATACTGTAGGGGCTGTTATTGATTGCAACAAAGGCAATGTCACTTTTCATGTTAATGGTAATGAGCATACGGTACACTTTCCGAGGAAACAACCTCAAGTCCACAGTATCAATTCTATTGGAAAAACTCCAACGATTACTATTGGAGGTTTTGAATTTCCTCTTCCTACTATCAAGAAGAAATATGATATTCTTATTGTTGGCGACGTGCATATCCCCGTTGAGGTAACCTAGTGCTATTCGAAAATTCTCCGGTTTCATGCGATTCGGAATGAGTTTGTTAACAAGACTTGATCAACCTTGTTAGTGGATTCCTTTTGATGAGCATGAGATGGATGAAGTTAGAAAGCACAACTCTCTGTACCCTCCTTTTACTTTCTGTTATTTAGATTAAATAAAGTAAAAATAGTATTTTCTGTCTGTTTTCTGAATTATCCGTGCAATAAAAAATACCCCGAAAATAAAAGTTCTCCAAATGCCCTGAAATTGAAATATGATTTTTTTCTAAAATATTTAAGAATATTTGGCACTAAGAACACACCAGAGGGGGCAACCACCTGGCCACGAGGGTGCAAGGCGCGCCATGCCCCTTGGGCACGCCCCCTGCCTCGTGGGCCCCACGTGGCCCCTCCATTTATTCCCGCACCCACACACTTCGTCTTCCTCCAAAAAAATCCACACATAGCTCAAACTCGTGTTCTAGCTCGTTTTGCTGCGATTTTCGATCTCCTTGCTCAAAGCTCCACTCACAAAACTGCTTTGGGGGATTGTTCTTCGGTGTGCGACTCCTCCAATGGTCCAATTAGTTTTTGTTCTAGTGCCTTATTTATTGCAATTTTTGCTGCTTAGGTGACCCTGTTCTTGAGCTTGCATGTCAAATTTATATGGTCCCAAGTAGTTCTTATGCATGATATAGTCTCTAGGCACTCGTGGGAGTAGTTGCTATCAATTTTGTTGAGTTTGGTTCACTTTTATTTTGAGTCACTAAAAATTTCAGAAATTTTTCAGAGGAAGAAACATGTTTAGGAAAATGTACCAAGGTGGTTCATCAAGAAAGCAGGCACCCAGGCTCGCGATACGTGAGCCGGACTATGAACTACCAAGAGAAGCTCAAGTGCGGCCTTGTGAATGGCCGTCAGAAGATTTTATGGTTCAAGCAGGAATTAAGGAGGAATTTGACGCGTATGTGCATAATGCTGAACTTGAGGACTTCGTGTCAGATAAGTGCCCCCAATATTACTACCTAACTGATTCCTTTGTGAGAAGGTTTAAATTTACATCATCACGCAATTCTCACACTGTCCTATTTGATCTTTATGATAAATCTTATACCATGGACTTAGAAGATTTTAATACGGCTTGTAAACTCCCGCGGTGGGGTAATGCTAGTGAACCTCGCAAATCTGAATATAAAGACTTTCTTGCTAGTATAACTGTGGGGGAATCTAGAGAAATCACGCAGGCTACCATAGGGAGCATCCATTTTCCTGCCATACATTATTTTGCTCTCTTTATAGGTAGATGCATTAACGGTAAATATGAGGCTTCCCACATGTGTGTTCCAGATCTTTGTGTCCTCAAGAGTGCGGTATTAGGTGATAAACAATATAACTTGGGGGCCATCGTTGCACGAAGGTTGCATCTTAATAGTTTAAGCGGAGACTTGTTTGGTGGAATTTATGCAATCCGTGTAGCTAATTATCTTGAGATACCCATACATGAAAATGATATGGAGTTGCCTCCTGCTTATCTAGATTTTAATGCTATGGTTCACCATCAGTTTATTGAGAGGAATGAACAGTCTCTCCAGTACCGACTAATCTTTGACAGACGTCGTGCTGTCCATATTACTCTCCCTGCTCCTACTTTCTTTGACTTTCAGGCAAAGGGGAGATATGTCATAACCAGGGAGGAGGCAAACGAGTACGAGAGGAGGGTGGAAGCAGCTCGCCTCCAAGCTGCAGCTCGTCAAGCAATAGCTGCTGCATCTCAGTACGACCCCAGTTACAACTTCGGATATCCGCCAGGCCAGCTGTGGCCATAGACTAACTTAGGCCAAAAGCCTAAGCTTGGGGGAGTACGTATCTCTCACCGACATTACATTCATGTTCACACACTCATGCCAGTTGTCGGTGCTCATACTTTTTCATTGTACTATCCATGCTAGTTTATTTTCTTTTCTAAGCCTTCTTCTTGTGTGTTTGAAAAAGCTTAAGAAAAACCAAAAAAAATTAGATGTAGCTCTTAGCTAGTTTACTTTCCATGCATGTAGTAGTAGTAACTGAAAGAAACTCCAAAAAGATTTCTCGTTCTTCTTTTTCTTGTTGGGAGCTTTCCCGTGTAAATAGTTTTATTTCTTTTCTTTTCTTTGGGGGTCGAGAGGAGAAGACCATAATGAAAATGTTGAAGTGGCTCTTATATGCGTTATTGTTGATTTAACCAGGAGCCCATATTACCTTGTCTTCTCCCTTGAATTAAATGCTTGCAGATTCCAGCTTAGTCCAATGCACGTGCACTATTATTATTATTCACACCGTTCGGTCGTGCAAGTGAAAGGCAATAATGACGATATATGATGGACTGATTGAGATGAGAGAAGCTGGTATGAACTCGACCTCTCTTGTTTTTGTAAATATGATTAGTTCATCGTTCCTGATTCAGCCTATTATGAATGAAACATATTTGCAATGACAATTAGAGATTATAGTTGCTTATGCCATGCTTAATTAGCTAGGAGTTTATAATTGTTTACTCTGCGTGCCAACATGCTATTAAAATGGTTGTGATGTGGTATGATAGGGTGGTATCCTCCTTTGAACGATTCGAGTGGCTTGACTTGGCACATGTTCACGCATGTAGTTGAAACAAAATCAACATAGCCTCCACGATATTTATGTTCATGGTGAATTATATCCTACTCATGCTTGCACTTGATGTTGATTAATTTGAATGCATGTTCATGACTGTTGTCTCTCTCTAGTTGGTCGCTTCCCAGTCTTTTTCTAGCCTTCACTTGTACTAAGCGGGAATACTGCTTGTGGATCCACTTCCATAAACCCTAAAGTTATTCCATATGAGTCCACCATACCTTCCTATATGCGGTATCTACCTGCCGTTCCAAGTAAATTTGTATGTCCCAAACTCTAAACCTTCAAATGAAATTCTGTTTTGTATGCTCGAATAGCTCATGTATCAACTAGGGTTGTGTGTATCTTCCATGCTAGTCGGGTTATTCTCAAGAGGAGTGGACTCTGCTCCTCACTCACGAGAAAATGGCTGGTCACCGGGATGCCCAGTCCCATGCTTAACCAAATCAAAATAATTGCAAACAAAACTCCCCCAGGACTGTTGTTAGTTGGAGGCACCCGTTGTTTCAGGCAAGCCATAGATTGATGCTTGTTGGTGGTGGGGGAGTATAAACTTTACTATTCTGCTTGGGAACCGCCTATAATCTGTGTAGCATGGAAGATATCGAGATCTCTTGGTTGTTATGTTGACAATGAAAGTATGCCACTCAAAATATTATTTATCTCTATTTCAAAAATCGAGCTCTGGCACCTCTACAAATCCCTGCTTCCCTCTGCGAAGGGCCTATCTATTTACTTTTATGTTGAGTCATCCTCCTCTTATTAAAAAGCATCAGTTGGAGAGCACCACTGTCATTTGCATCCATTACTATTAATTTATATTGAGTATGACTATGATTGGATCTCTTTTACCATGAATTACAATGTCTAGTCAGTCCTTGATCTTCAGAGGTGCTCTGCATTTATGTTTTGCGGTCTCAGAAAGGACTAGCGAGATACATTTTGTTATATCATATTATGATTGTTTTGAGAAAGTGTTGTTGTCGGTGTACAAAAGTAGGGGCTCTCCTTTTTGACCCCTTTACTTGTGCACGGGCAGTCAGAGCCGCGCCCACGACCACACCAAGCAGGGCAGAAGAGGGGAGCCAGAGCACAAGGCAAACAAGGCAACACCAATACCAAGAGACACGAAGGGCAAGGGTATGAGGAGGACTCCCCCGGCAAGACCATTGCTGGCGCGGCCTTCGCGGCCCTGGCAAGAGCCTTGCCGGGGCAACTTGCCCGATGCCAGCAGAGTGTGCCACCCTTGAGCCCACGGGTTCCAACACCACCAACAAACCACATTGGAACCAAGGCTCGGGAGGCACCTTTGTGATGGCATGCAGATCTTCGTCAAGATCATAAACACGCATGATTAGATGAGGACCAGAAGACGACGACCCTCGGCGAGATCCTTGCCGAGGAGATCCACGAGACCACCGGCAAGACCCTTGCCGGGGACGACCGCGGTGCCGCGGCAAGACCCTTGCCGGGTGAGGGAGTCCCGGATTAGGGGGTGTCCGGATTGCCGGACTACCATCATCGGCCGGACTATCATCATCAACCGGACTCCAAGACTATGAAGATACAAGATTGAAGACTTCACCCCGTGTCCGGATGGGACTTTCCTTGGCGTGGAAGGCAAGCTTGGCGATACGGATATGTAGATCTCCTACCATTTTAACCGACTCTATGTAAGCCTAGCCCTCTCCGGTGTCTATATAAACCGGATGGCTTTTGTCCGTAGGACGACAATCACAACAACCCTTACAATCATACCATAGGCTAGTTTCTAGGGTTTAGCCTCCTTGATCTCGTGGTAGATCCACTCTTGTAAACATCCACAATATCAATATCAATCAAGCAGGACGTGGGTTTTACCTCCATCAAGAGGGCCCAACACAGGTAAACATCGTGTCCCTTGTCTCCTGTTACCATCCGCCTAGACGCACGCCGGTACCCCTACCCGAGAACCGCCGGTTTTGACACCGACATTGGTGCTTTCATTGAGAGTTCCTCCGTGTCGCCACCGATAGGCTTGATGGCCTCTTCAATCAACAACGACGTAGTCCTGGGTGAGACCTTTCTCCCGGACAGATCTTCAGATTCGGCGGCTTCGACGTGGGCCAACTCCTTGGCCATCCGGAGCAGATCGAAGCTACGCCCTGGCCGTCGAGTCAGGTTTGAAGCCTAAAGTTCACGGCCGACATCCGCGGGACTTGATCTTGATGGATCTGAGCCACAGCCAAGCGTGCAGCGCTGTCTCGATGGGCATGGCTTAACTCGCCGCGGACAGCACCTTGAGGTCGCCACGAATCCGCCTCCGACCCATAGTCCGGAGCCGATCGCTCGAATCGAGGACGGATGGCTGGACACCGCCGGGCCGCAATTTCTCTGGCGATGGAGCTGAACACTTACCTTGTCCCACATAAAGCCCATGACTCGAGGTGCCGGACTCCTGCCGACTCCGAACCTCCTGCGCCCCGCCAATAATCCGATTGGCGCCGATCATGGAATTCACCGCTGCGGACATCTTTCAGCACTTTCGCCCTTGGCGATATCATAAATTCATCAAGCATCTCTCGCTATCCGGAGAGCCCTGCCAAACTACGGCCAGGGCGGGTGGGACACGGACGACGAAGAAATTCAGATCCCACCCACCACCCACTTCAGAGCCACCGTCGACGATTTAGCCGACGATTGACTACGACTCCGAAGACATCGACGGTATGGACGACGATGCCGAGACTACCAAGAACCAAAGCCTACAGGACACCGGAAGACCACCTCGTCATACGACATATACATGGTGGACACCCCAAAAGATGGGGACGGCGAAGAAGCGGCGGAGGCCGATTCCTTAAAGAACAGCCCAAGCGCCGACGTCGTGGCGCCGCTCTAAATCCCGCCACGGCAAGAATGGAGATTCCGCACAGGAGATAATAACACCCCGAAAGTGCCGAAGACTCCCTCCAAAGACGATCCAGCGCAGGAGGGGCAGAAGCAAGCCCTCGGGAGAGGGCGGCGATTTAAGAGGTCGAGGATGACAATTACTTACCTCCTCCGGAGACGAGGCAAGCCTCGGCGACGACTTAATTCGTCGTGCTCGAGGATCCCGTCGAACAAGAGCGCTTTGAGACGCAGGCTAATGGCCACGCAAACAGCCTAAAGAAAAAGCAACAACAGCTTCAAGCTGATCAAGACCTACTAGCCTACAGATGGACCGAGGTCCTCGCGGCCGAAGAGTATGAACTCGACCCCTCCAAAAGTTACCCAAAACGCAAGTTGCTCCCCCGATTAGAGGAGGCAGCATCACCAGCGCACAATACGGCAGACCAACCACCTCGTGGCCGCGATAGAGAGGCGTGCAAGCCCTCCACCAAAACCATACCCCGGCATCGCTCTAAAAGCAGGAAGCCACGGGGGAACGCGCCGGACTTGCGAGATATATTGGAGGACAAGGCAAGACAATCCAGATCTATCTATGGATCACGTGGACGCCCCATGACCCACGACGAATACCGTCGCCGACCGATACAACTACTCCGGCTGGGCGAACACAGCGAATAACGCTCTCTCGAGCTACGCCGCGATATTGCTCAATCTGAGGCGCCAGACACCCACTATGCTTCACTGACGAAGTAATGGATCATCAAATCCCTGAAGGGTTCAAACCCGTTAATATCGAATCCTACGATGGCACAACAGACCCCGCAGTCTGGATTGAGGATTATCTCCTCCATATACACATGGCCCGCGGCGACGATCTTCACGCCATCAAATATCTCCCGCTCAAGCTTAAAGGACCAGCTCGGCATTGGCTTAACAGCCTGCCCGCAGAGTCAATTGATGTTGGGAAGACACGGAAGCCGCATTCTCGAAAACTTCCAGAACGCGTATGTGCGACCACCGACGCAGATGACCTAAGCCACATAATCCAGCAGCCCGACGAATTGGCGTGCAATTCTCGACACGGTTCTTAACAAAGAAAAATCAAATCGTCAATCGTCCGGATGCGAGGCACTCGCTGCCTTCAAACATAACATCCGCGACGAGTGGCTGGCCCGGCACCTAGGACAGAGAAGCCAAAATCCTTGGCAGCCCTCACATCCCTCATGACCCGCTTCAGGCGAGAGAGGATAGCTGGCTCGCCGCAGAACAACCTCAAAGAAAAAGCGATGGCAGTCCGGATACCAAGGACCGCAATGGCAGGTTGCGTCGAAACAAAACAAACGCCGCGTTAACGGCGACAGCAATGAGGATACGGCAGTCAACGCCAGATTCCGAGGCTCCAAACCCGGTCAACGGAAGAAGCCATTCAAAAGAACCACTCCGGGCCCGTCCAATTTGGACCGAATACTCGACCGCTCTTGTCAAATACATGGAACCCCCGAAAAGCCAGCTAACCATACCAACAGAGATTGTTGGGTATTCAAGCAGCAGCAAATTAATCGCCAAAACAGTGACAAGGGGCTACACAGCGATGACGAGGAAGAGACCCGCCGCCGAACAACAGAGGACAAAAGGATTCCCCCTCAAGTTCGGACGGTAAACATGATATACGCAACGCATATTCCCAAGAGGGAGCGGAAGCGTGCACTAAGGGACGTATACGCGATGGAGCCAGTCGCTCCAAAATTCAACCCATGGTCCTCTTGCCATGGCGGATTCGCCGCATTGGTTTTAGACCCAATCGTTGATGGATTTCACCTCACGAGAGTCCTGATGGATGGCGGCAGTAGCCTGAACCTGCTTTATCAGGATACAGTGCGCAAGATGGGGATAGACCCTTCAAGGATTAAACCTACAACGACGACCTTCAAAGGCGCCATACCAGGTGTCGAGGCCAATTGTACAGGCTCGCCACACTCGAAGTGGTCTTCGGATCCCGGATAATTTCCGGTGAGGAATTAATCTTCGACATAGTCCCGCTCATGGCGGCTATCACGCTCTGCTCGGACGAACGCGTTTACAAAATTCAACGCGGTGCCGCATTATGCATACCTTAAGCTCAAGATGCCAGGCCTCGTGGAGTCATCACGGTCAATGGAAACACGGAACGCTTCCTCCGAACGGAGGAACATACAGCGGCTCTCGTGGCAGAAGTACAGAGCAGCCTTTTAAGGCAATTATCGAGTCCGGCCGTTAAACAACCGGACACGACCAAACGCGCCCGGAGCAAAATCAACCAAGACCACCTGGCACGTTCCGTTACACGTAGTAATGCGGCCCCAACCCCAGCCCTCGCAAAATTGTAAGACAAACTCTCCACAGACATAATTACGCCTCGGAGATACCATGGGCATAGGGGGAAGGGCACAACCACAACAGACCCAGAGTGCGGTTCGACCACACCAGGGGCTCCCAAGTGTGTCGCTCTTTTTTTTCTTTTATTTTTCTCTTTATTTTATACAGAACTCAGTCCGGAGGCGAACCTGCCGAACTCATGATGCAACAGCCAGGGAAGGACAAAGGCCGCGACGAACATTCAGGTGGTCTCCATCACGAGCATTAAATTTGTTAAATACAACATTCTGCGGCCTACCCCTCGAGGGAGATGTTGGGGAACGTAGTAATTTCAAAAAATTTCCTACGTACACGCAAGACCATGGTGATGGCATAGCAACGAGAGGGGAGAGTGTCCGTCCACGTACCCTCGTAGACCGAAAGTGGAAGCGTTATAACAACGCGGTTGATGTAGTCGTACGTCTTCACGATCCGACCGATCCAAGCACCGAACGTACGGCACCTCCGAGTTCTGCACACATTCAGCTCGATGACGATCCCCGGGCTCCGATCCAGCAAAGCGTCGGGGATGAGTTCCGTCAGCACGACGGCATGGTGACGATGATGATGCTCCACCGACGCAGGGCTTCGCCTAAGCTCGGCGACGATATGACTTCTCCGGCGCAGGGCTTCGCCTAAGCTCCGCGACGATATGACCAAGTGGAATATGGTGGAGGGGGCACCGACACGGCTAAGGAACGATCCGTAGATCAACTTGTGTGTCATGGGGTGCCCCCCCCCTATATAAAGGAGCAAGGAGGAGGTGGCGGCCAAGGGAGGAGGCGCGCCAGGGGGGGAGTCCTACTCCCACCGGGAGTAGGACTCCTCCTTTCCTAGTAGGAGTAGGAGAGAAGGAAGGGAAGGGAGGAGGGTGCGGCCCTCCCCTAGTCCAATTCGGACTAGGCCTTGGGAAGCGCGCCTGCCCTAGGCAGCCCTCTCTCTTTCCCAGGCCCAATAAGGCCCAATACTTCTCCCGGCGAATTCCGTAACTCTCCGGTACTCCGAAAATACCGAATCATTCGAACCTTTCCGAACTCCGAATATAGTCGTCCAATATATCGATCTTTACGTCTCGACCATTTCGAGACTCCTCGTCATGTCCCCGATCTCATCCGGGACTCCGAACTCCTTCGGTACATCAAAACTCATAAACTCATAATATAACTGTCATCGAAACCTTAAGCGTGCGGACCCTACGGGTTCGAGAACTATGTAGACATGACCTAGAACCATTCTCGGTTAATAACCAATAGCGGAACCTGGATGCCCATATTGGTTCCTACATATTCTACGAAGATCTTTATCGGTCAAACCGCATAACGACATACGTTGTTCCCTTTGTCATCGGTATGTTACTTGCCCGAGATTCGATCGTCGGTATCCAATACCTAGTTCAATCTCGCATCGGCAAGTCTCTTTA
The DNA here is from genome assembly GCA_021605205.1 of Aegilops longissima. Lineage (NCBI taxonomy): Eukaryota > Viridiplantae > Streptophyta > Magnoliopsida > Poales > Poaceae > Aegilops > Aegilops longissima. Next base: position 569,060,895 of record CM038678.1, on the reverse strand, counting down.
CTCGCTCCGTAATACATCATCTCACAACTAACTCATTAGTTGCAATGCTTGCAAGGCTTATGTGATGTGTATTACCGAGAAGGCCCAGAGATACCTCTCCGACAATCGGAGTGACAAAACCTAATCTCGATTCATGCCAACTCAACATATACTTTTGGAGACACCTGTAGAGTACCTTTATAATCACCCATTTACGTTGTGACGTTTGGTAGCACACAAAGTATTCCTCCGGTAAACAGGAGTTGCATAATCTCATAGTTACAGGAACATGTATAAGTCATGAAGAAAGCAATAGCAACATACTAAACGATCAAGTGCTAGGCTAACGGAATGGGTCATGTCAATCAGATCATTCTCCTAATGATGTGATCCCGTTAATCAAATGACAACTCATGTCTATGGTTAGGAAACATAACCATCTTTGATTAACGAGCTAGTCAAGTAGAGGCATACTAGTGACACTCTGTTTGTCTATGTATTCACACATGTATTATGTTTCCGGTTAATACAATTCTAGCATGAATAATAAACATTTATCATGATATAAGGAAATAAATAATAACTTTATTATTGCCTCTAGGGCATATTTCCTTCAGTCTCCCACTTGCACTAGAGTCAATAATCTAGTTCACATCGCCATGTGATTTAACATCAATAGTTCACATCTATATGTGGTTAACACCCATAGTTCACATCGACATGTGACCAACACCCAAAGGGTTTACTAGAGTCAGTAATCTAGTTCACATCGCTATGTGATTAACACCCAAAGAGTACTAAGGTGTGATCATGTTTTTGCTTGTGAGATAATTTTAGTCAACGGTCATCACATCCAGAGCCGTAAGTATTTTGCAAATTTCTATGTCTACAATGCTCTGCACGGAGCTACTCTAGCTAATTGCTCCCACTTTCAATATGTATCCAAATTGAGACTCAGAGTCATCTAGATTAGTGTTAAAACTTGCATCGATGTAACCCTTTACGACGAACCCTTTTTTTTTCACTTCCATAATCGAGAAACATATCCTTATTCTACTAAGGATAATTTTGACCGATGTCCATTGATCTACTCCTAGATCACTATTGCACTCCCTTGCCAATCTTAGTGGTAGGGTATGCAATAGATCTGGTACACAGCATGACATACTTTATAGAACCTATGGCTGATGCATAGGGAATGACTTTCATTCTCTTTCTATCTTCTGCCGTGGTCGGGTTTTGAGTCTTACTCAATCTCACACCTTGTAACACAGGCAAGAACTCTTTCTTGACTGTTCCATTTTGAACTACTTCAAAATCTTGTCAAGGTATGTATTCATTGAAAAACTTATCTAGCGTCTTGATCTATCTCTATAGATCTTGATGCTCAATATGTAAGCAGCTTCACCGAGGTCCTTCTTTGAAAAACTCCTTTCAAACACTCCTTTATGCTTTGCAGAATAATTCTACATCATTTCCGATCAACAATATGTCATTCACATATACTTATCAGAAATGTTGTAGTGCTCCCACTCACTTTCTTGTAAATACAGGCCTTTCCAAAAGTCTCAGATAAAATCATATGCTTTGATCAACACATCAAAGCGTATATTCCAACTCCGAGATGCTTGCACCAGTCCATTGATGGATCATTGGAGCTTGCACATTTTGTTAGCTCCTTTAGGATTGACAAAAACTTCTGGTTGCATCATATACAACTCTTCTTTAATAAATCCATTAAAGAATGTAGTTTTGACATCCATTTGCCAGATTTCATAAAATGTGGCAATTGCTAACATGATTCGGACAGACTTAAGAATCGCTACATGATTGAGAAAATCTCATTGTAGTCAACACCTTGAACTTGTCGAAAACCTTTTTGCGACAAGTCGAGCTTTGTAGATAGTAACACTACTATCAGATCTGCCTTCCTCTTGAAGATCCATTTATATAACATGGCTTGCCGATCATCGAGCAACTCCATCAAAGTCCATACTTTGTTCTCATACATGGATCCCATCTCAGATTTCATGGCCTCAAGCCATTTCATGAATCTGGGCTCATCATCGCTTCCTCATAGTTTGTAGGTTCATCATGGTCTAGTAACATGATTTCCGAACACGATTACCGTACCACTCAGTGCGGATCTTATTCTGGAAGACCTACGAGGTTTGGTAGCAACTTGATCTGAAGTTTCATGATCATCATCATTAACTTCCTCACTAATTGGTGTAGGAATCACTTGAACTGATTTCGTGATGAACTACTTTCCAATAAGGGAGAAGGTACAATTACCTCATCAAGTTCTACTTTCCTCCCACTCACTTCTTTCGAGAGAACCTTCTTCTCTAGAAAGGATCCATCTTAGCAACGAAAAACTTGCCTTCGGATCTGTGATAGAAGGTGTACCCAACATTTTCTTTTGGGTATTCTATGAAGACGCACTTCTCGATTTGGGTTCGAGCTTATCGTGAAAACTTTTTCACATAAGCATCACAACTCCAAATTTTAAGAAACGACAGCTTAGGTTTACTGCTAAACCATAGTTCATACGGTGTCATCTCAACGGATTTAGATGGTGCCCTATTAAACGTGAATGCAGCTGTCTCTAATGCATAACCCCAAAACGATAGTGGTAAATCGGTAAGATACATCATAAATCGCACCATATCCAATAAAGTGCGGTTACGACGTTCGGATACACCATAACATTGTGGTGTTCCATATGGCGTGAGTTGCGAAACTATTCCACATTATTTTAATTAAAGACCAAACTCAGAACTCAATTATTCGTCTCCGCGATCAGATCGCAGAAACTTTATTTTCTTGTTACGATGATTTTCCACTTCACTCTGAAATTCTTTGAACCTTTCAACTATTTCAGACTTATGTTTCATCAAGAAGATATACCCATATCTGCTCAAATCATCTGTGAAGGTCGAAAATAATGATACTTGCCGTGAGCTTTAACACTCATCGGACCGCATACATCAAGATGTATTATTTCCAATAAGTCATTTGCTCGCTCCATTGTTCCGAGAACGAGTCTTTAGTCATCTTGCCCATAAGGCATGGTTCGCAAGCATCAAGTGATTCATAATCAAGTGATTCCAAAATCCCATCAGCATGGAGTTTCTTCATGCGCTTTACACCAATATGACCTAAACGGCAAAGCCACAAATAAGTTGCACTATCATTATTAACTTTGCATCTTTTGGCATCAATATTATGAATATGTGTATCACTACGATCGAGATCCAACAAACTATTTTTATTGGGTGTATGACCATTGAAGGTTTTATTCATTTAAACAGAACAACAATAATTCTTTGACTTTAAATGAATAACCGCTCAAAACTATTTTCATTGGGTGTATGACCATCGAAGGTTTTATTCATTTAAACAGAACAACAATTATTCTTTGACTTTAAATGAATAGCCGTTTTGCAATAAACATGATCAAATCATATTCATGCTCAACGCAAACACCAAATAACATTTATTTAGGTTTAACACTAATCCCGAAAGTATAGGGAGTGTGCGATGATGATCATATCAATCTTGGAACTACTTCCAACACTCATCGTCACTTCCCTTCAACTAGTCTCTGCTTATTCTAAACTCCTGTTTGAGTTACTAATCTTAACAACCTAACAAGTATCAAATACTCGGGGCTACTATAAACACTAGTAAGGCACACATCAATAACATGTATATCAAATATACTCTTGTTCACTTTGCCATCCTTCTTATCCGCCAAATACTTGGGGTAGTTCCGCTTCAAAGACCAGTTCCATTGCAGCAAAAGCACTTAGTCTCGGGCTTAGGTCCAGACTGGGCTTCTTCACTCGAACAGCAACTTGCTTGCCGTTCTTCTTGAAGTTCCCTTCTTCCCTTTGCCCTTTTCCTTGAAACTAGTGGTCTTGTCAATCATCAACACTTGATTTTCTTGATTTCTACCTTCGTCGATTTCAGCATCACGAAGAGCTTGGGAATTACTTTTGTCATCCCTTGCATATTATAGTTCATCACGAAGTTCTACTAACTTGGTGATGGTGACTAGAGAATTCTGTCAATCACTATCTTATCTCGGAAGATTAACTCCCACTTGATTCAAGCGATTGAAGTACCTGCACAATCTGAGCACATGCTCACTAGTTGAGCGATTCTCCTCCATCTTTTAGCTATAGAACTTGTTGGAGATTTCATATCTCTTAACTCGGTATTTGCTTGAAATATTAACTTCAATTCTGGAACATCTCATATGGTCCATGACGTTCAAAATGTCTTTGAAGTCCCGATTCTAAGCCGTTTAAGCATGGTGCACTAAACTATCAAGTAGTCATCATATTGAGCTAGCCAAACGTTCATAACGTGCGATCCGCTCCTGCAATAGGTCTGTCACCTAGCGGTGCATCAAGGACATAATTCTTCTGTGCAGCAATGAGGATAAACCTCAGATCACGGATCCAATCCGCATCATTGCTACTAACATTTTTCAATACAATTTTCTCTAGGAACACATATAAAAACATAGGGAAGCAAAAACATAGGGAAGCAACAATGCGAGCTATTGATCTACAACATAATTTGCAAAATACTACCAGGACTAAGTTCATGATAAATTAAAGTTCAATTAATCATATTACTTAAGAACTCCCACTTAGATAGACATCTCTCTAGTCATCTAAGTGATCACGTGATCCAAATCAACTAAACCATAACCGATCATCACGTGAGATGGAGTAGTTTCAATGGTGAACATCACTATGTTGATCATATCTACTATATGATTCACGCCGACCTTTCGGTCTCCGTGTTCGAGGCCATATCTGCATATGCTAGGCTCATCAAGTTTAACCTGAGTATTCTGCGTGTGCAAAACTGGCTTGCACCCGTTGTAGATGGACGTAGAACTTATCACACCCGATCATCACGTGGTGTCCGGGTACTACTGAACTTTTAGCAACGGTGCATACTCGAGGAGAACACTTCTTGATAATTTTAGTGAGAGATCATCTTATAATGCTACCGTCAATCAAAGCAAGATAAGATGCATAAAGGATAAACATCACATGCAATCAATATAAGTGATATGATATGGTCATCATCATCTTGTGCTTGTGATCTCCATCGCCAAGCACCGCCATGATCACCATCGTCACCGGCGCGACACCTTGATCTCCATCGTAGCATCGTTGTCGTCTCGCCAACTATTGCTTCTCGACTATCGCTACTCCTTAGTGATAAAGTAAAGCAATTACATGGCGTTGCATTTCATACAATAAAGCGACAACCATATGGCTCCTGCCAGATTGCCGATAACTTCGGTTACAAAACATGATCATCTCATACAATAAAATATAGCATCACGTCTTGACCACATCACATCACAACATGCCCTGCAAAAACAAGTTAGACGTCCTCTACTTTGTTGTTGCAAGTTTTACGTGGCTGCTACGGGCTGAGCAAGAACCGTTCTTACCTCGCATCAAAACCACAACGATAGTTTGTCAAGTTGGTGCTGTTTTAACCTTCGCAAGGACCGGCGTAGCCACACTCGGTTCAACTAAAGTGAGAGAGACAGACACCGCCGGTCACCTTTAAGCAACTAGTGCTCAAGCGGTGAAACCAGTCTCGCGTAAGCGTCTGGCGTAATGTCGGTCCGGCCGCTTCATCTCACAATACCGCTGAACCAAAGTATGACATGCTGGTAAGCAGTATGACTTATATCGCCCACAACTCACTTGTGTTCTACTCGTGCATATGACATCAACGCATAAAACCAGGCTCGGATGCCATCGTTGGGGAACGTAGTAATTTCAAAAATTTCCTACGCACACGCAAGACCATGGTGATGGCATAGCAACGAGAGGGAGAGGTCCGTCCACGCACCCTCGTGACCGAAAGCGAAGCGTTATAACAACGCTGTTGATGTAGTCGACGTCTTCACGATCCGACCGATCCAAGCACCGAACGTCGGCACCTCCGAGTTCTGCACACGCTCAGCTCGATGACGATCCCGGGCTCCGATCCAGCAAAGCGTCGGGGATGAGTTCCACAAGACGACGGCGTGGACGATGATGATGCTCCACCGACGCAGGCTTCGCCTAAGCTCGGCGACGATATGACTTCTCCGCGCAGGCTTCGCCTAAGCTCATGACGATATGACCGAAGTGGAATATGGTGGAGGGGGCACCGACACGGCTAAGGAATGATCCGTAGATCAACTTGTGTGTCATGGGGTGCCCCCAGCCCCGTATATAAAGGAGCAAGGAGGAGGTGGCCGCCAAGAGGAGGCGCGCAGGGGGGAGTCCTACTCCCACCGAGTAGGACTCCTCCTTTCCTAGTAGGAGTAGGAGAAGGAAGGGAAGGGAGGAAGGGGTGCGGCCCTCCCCCTAGTCCACCCGGACTAGGCCTTGGGGCGCGCGCCTGCCCTAGGCAGCCCTCTCTCTTTCCCGCAGGGGCCCAATAAGGCCCAATACTTCTCCCGGCGAATTCCGTAACTCTTCGGTACTCCGAAAATACCGAATCATTCGAACCTTCCGAACTCGAATATAGTCGTCCAATATATCGATCTTTACGTCTCGACCATTTCGAGACTCCTCGTCATGTCCCCGATCTCATCCGGGACTCTGAACTCCTTCGGTACATCAAAACTCATAAACTCATAATATAACATCGCCGAAACCTTAAGCGTGCGGACCCTACGGGTTCGAGAACTATGTAGACATGACCTAGAACCATTCTCGGTCAATAACCAATAGCGGAACCTGGATGCCCATATTGGTTCCTGCATATTCTACGAAGATCTTTATCGGTCAAACCGCATAACGACATACGTTGTTCCCTTTGTCATTGGTATGTTACTTGCCCGAGATTCGATCGTCGGTATCCAATACCTAGTTCAATCTCGTTACTGGCAAGTCTCTTTACTCGTTCCGTAATACATCATCTCACAACTAACTCATTAGTTGCAATGCTTGCAAGGCTTATGTGATGTGTATTACCGAGAAGGCCCAGAGATACCTCTCCGACAATCGGAGTGACAAAACCTAATCTCGATTCATGCCAACTCAACATATACTTTTGGAGACACCTGTAGAGTACCTTTATAATCACCCAGTTACGTTGTGACGTTTGGTAGCACACAAAGTGTTCCTCCGGTAAACGGGAGTTGCATAATCTCATAGTTACAGGAACATGTATAAGTCATGAAGAAAGCAATAGCAACATACTAAACGATCAAGTGCTAGGCTAACGGAATGGGTCATGTCAATCAGATCATTCTCCTAATGATGTGATCCCGTTAATCAAATGACAACTCATGTCTATGGTTAGGAAACATAACCATCTTTGATTAACGAGCTAGTCAAGTAGAGGCATACTAGTGACACTCTGTTTGTCTATGTATTCACACATGTATTATGTTTCCGGTTAATACAATTCTAGCATGAATAATAAACATTTATCATGATATAAGGAAATAAATAATAACTTTATTATTGCCTCTAGGGCACATTTCCTTCAGGAGACGCCTTTAATTCGTCCAATCCCTTGCTTTCCGCACTATTTGTATCATTCCGCACTGATAGCATATCTTCTCGAATAAAATGCAGCACTTTTGCCTATAATTGCATCACTTTATATATATATATATATATATATATATATATATATATATATATATATATATATATATATATATATATATATATATATATCATTTACAACATGTTGCACCGTGCATCTTGGTACGACCAAATACACCAGGGCTTATGTCCTCCGCTTTATGGTGTGATAAAGTCCACACTTTCACAAGTGCGGCACCCGAACTTATAGCATTATATGAATCAGCTCGAATCATGTCTTGGGTCAATAGTTGGGTTTGCCCGGCTCCCATGTTTGGCACCTTACGTTCCGTTCTATCGGCTAAGGTAGCACTGGAGAACCACTGCGATTGCGCCCGGTTGAGCCGGGTTAACGCCTCGATGGAAAGCTAAAACTGACCGGCATGATAAGGCGTGAGACTGGTCGCTGTTCGAGAGGTCCTTCGGGTCCTTAAAGACCTCGCCGCTTGAGCGAAGTTCGGATTATGTCCGATGAAGGCGTGGATAGCGCCCCAATTCGGTCTTCGAATACTAGGGGCTTCACCAAATTTAAAATTATAGAATTCTATGGCTAAGTGAGAGTGTTCAAGCACTATAAGTCCGGTTGCCTTGTTCGTTGTGTTGGCGCCTCCTAGATGGACCCAAAATGGGAACAAGAGTGCTCAAGTTTATCCCATACACCCCAAAGACTTTCGTGGCATGGGGGCGAAGCCGACGACTTGCCATCTCTCAGATTTAATAAACAGCCGCCTGAAGGTAATATTTTAAATTAAACAAGCGTTGCTTAGCGCATATGAACAAAGTTTTCAGCGCACAAGATAACACATTGCGAATTCACTCAAAATTACATCCACAGGGCACTCATCCGCAATCTTGCGGGCACCCTTCAGACAGCCTTATAGTAAATTTGGGCGACGATGCTCCTTGCCCGCTGGTGGCGCGTCGCTGATTAGCTTCTCCGCATCCAGCTTGCCCCAATGCACCTTTTTGCGCGGGCAAGGGCCCGACGAGCACCTTCAATACAGGCGGGCGCTTGATAACCTCCACCTAGGGGCACACATCCACCAGCCGTCGCGACGAGGCGAAGTAGCTCCAGGCATGGCCTCTCCAGCCACAACCGGACTATGAGGCCCTTCATGGCCTGCTCGGCCACCTTGTGAAGTTCGACCAGCTGCTTCACTGGTCGCTAGGGGCACCGGATGGCGGCCTCAAATCTTGAGACCGAAGACCTTCTCCGTTGAGCTCCCTCCTCGGCTCGGTAGAATCGGCGGCATCGACACGCCTGCGAGGCAGATCTGCAAACGCCCCTGGAGAGCTCCGAATCCGGGTAAGTAACACGTAATTTACATTCACATGCTTGCTTTGCATGAAAAATGCCTTACCCGCCGCTATCTTCTTCATCAATTCAACCTCCTGAAGGGACTTATGGGCCTCGGCCTTGGCGGTTTTGGCACTTTGGAGAGCCGAGGCAAGCTCGGACTCTCGAGTCTTTGAGTCACGCTCCAAACTCTCATGCTTTTCCATGAGAGCCTGGAGCTCTTGCTGAACCACCGCCACCCGCGCCTCCTGCTTTTCTCGCTCCCCCCGTTCCGTGGCCGCATTGCGTTCGGCCGTGGACACGGCCTCCTTCAGGGCCGCCACCTCGTTCGTGGCCCCTGCAGTACCCATGTTATCCTTGTTATTTTTTGTCGCAACCTAAATCCTTTTCTGTAAGGTACAAATTCAAAGTGGTGTTACTCACCTTCTTTGTCTTGGAGCTGCTCCTGGCGCGGTCGAGCTCTTGCCGGACCGCTCGAGCTCTGCTTCAACGCACCGACCTCCAGTCGTCGGTCTGGCAGAGGTCAGCAGCGCAGCAGCTGCAACCCATATTGACATAATTTTTAGCAACCCTCGTATATCTTGTTTCAGATCCTCATCCGGCTTTTCTTTCCAACACCAAACCGAGCATCGGGGCTACTGTCTATCTTGGTATTACATTGCACATTTTTAACTTCTTACCTCAAAGCCTGATAGAAGGCTACTGCAGGCTTCGGTCAGCCCGCTCTTGGCGAGTTGCACCTTCTGGATCACCGCACTCATAATAGTGCGGTGTTCTTCCTCGATGGAAGCGCTCTGCAGCGCCTCCAACAAATTACCCGGCGCCTCCGGTTGGACGGAAGCCGCCGGCGTCACGGTCTTGCCCTTCGTTCGAAGGGGCCGCCGGCCGGACTCCGGAACCACTGCGGGTTCTGTTGTGGAGTCCGGCGCAAAGTCCGGGAGGACGCCTTGTGGCGCCTCCGGAGCCTCCCCCTGATGGGTCCCTTCTGGGGATCCCACCTCGGCGTCCTCGGCGTCGCGAGGGGTGGAGGCGGTCGGGATGGAGTCTACATCCGACGAAGCCAATGACCCGCTCGATGAAGCGGGGAGATCATCACTGGCCGAACTACATGCAACATGCGGCATTAGAATGACACTATGTGACGCAGAAAAAGAAATTATAAATCATTCAGGAATCCGGATACTTACAATCTCGCCGGAGGCCTGGCCCTTGAAGGCCATTCTTCCTCGCCAACGTTGATGTTGGCAGAGCTGTTCGGGGGAATTGTCCTTCCCCTCTTGGACCCTCCGGCCTCCCCTGTTGGGGAAGCTTTCCTCTTCCTCTCTCCCTCCTCTGGGAGAGAGTCCTCTTCCTCCTCCTCATTTTCGGGGGAGGAGTCCGCCCCGGAGTCGTCGGACACCTGAAAACGGGCACTCTTTCGAGCACCCGTGGCCTCCTTCTTGGCCTTCTTTTCCGGCACCACGTGCGGTGCCGGAACCAGCAACCTCGCTAGACGGCGTCTCATCGGATTTTCGGCATAGGAGCCGGACAGGTAATCTGCTCCGCCTTCTTCATCCAGTCTGTCAAAGGAAAAGGGAAATTAAAACCGCATAGAGTCAAACTATGAAAAACAAGTGTCCCGTAAAGGGGTAGAATCACTTACCTCGTCAGCCTGGCGCTGCGAGCGAAATCCGCGATCTTCAGTCGCGGATGCGGGGGCTTCGGCGCCCTTGAACAGCACCTTCCAGGCGCCTTCATACGTTGTGTCGAAGAGCTTGTTCAGCGCCTGGTGCTGTTCCGGATCGAACTCCCATAGATTGAATGCCCGCTCTTGGCATGGGAGAATCCGGCGGACGAGCATGACCTGGACCACGTTAACCAGCCTGAGCTTCTTCACCATTTACCTCCCGCTCCGGACATGGTCGGAGAAGGTTGAGACGAGATGCGCGAACTTGGGCGCTGGAGCTCGAGAGCGCGGAGATGGATAAGCAAAGGAGGAAGAAGGCGTAGGTGAGAAGGTGAATCCGTATCCCTTATATGGGCGGCGAAGTCTTCGCGTCCCCACCGGCCTGGTAAAACTCGCTTATCTCCCAAGCGTCACCATCAATGGCGCGTTGGGTTACCCACGCCCGTATTGATGAGAATCCCAGATTATGGGGAAACACGATCTCTGCTTCAACAAGACGTGCCAAGGAAACCGCTTCGCTAAATGCGCTGAGGTGGTAAAGTAAAAAACAATTCGAGTAATGGCTTGGTAGTGGTGTGACGTCCTCCCACGGAAAACGTCAGCAAATTGAACTCGTGTATATATTATTATTCTCTCTACGGTGGAATGTGGAATTTATTTTGCAGAGCCGGACACTATCCTGGTGTTCACAATCTTCTATCATTTGGAGGAGGAACCCGCCTTGCAATGCCAAGCAATATACACGCTGGACTTATCGTCATTGAAGCCTGGTTTAGGGGCTACTGAGGGAGTCCCCAATTAGGGGGTGTCCGGATTGCCGGACTACCATCATCAGCCGGACTATCATCATCAACCGGACTCCAAGAATATGAAGATACAAGATTGAAGAGTTCACCCCGTGTCCGGATGGGACTTTCCTTGGCGTGGAAGGCAAGCTTGGCGATACGGATATGTAGGTCTCCTACCATTGTAACCGACTCTATGTAACCCTAGCCCTCTCCGGTGTCTATATAAACTGGATGGCTTTAGTCCGTAGGACGACAATCACAACAACCCTTACAATCATACCATAGGCTAGCTTCTAGGGTTTAGCCTCCTTGATCTCGTGGTAGATCCACTCTTGTAAACATCCACAATATCAATATCAATCAAGCAGGACGTAGGGTTTTACCTCCATCAAGAGGGTCCGAACCTGGGTAAACATCGTGTCCCTTGTCTCCTGTTACCATCCGCCTAGACGCACATTTCGGGACCCCCTACCCGAGATCCGCCGGTTTTGACACCGACACCGGGGCCCTGGCAAGGCCCTTGCCGAGGACGCTTATGGGGCCGCAGCCAGGCCCACGCCTGCCAAGGCACCACCGCCGTCCACATGCGGCTGCCAACTGAACAAGCTGAGCAGGCACCTGCGTGGCGACGAGTGGCCTCTACATTGACCCAACAAGCACCTGCGTGGTGGCATGCAGATCTTCATGAAGGCTCCACCACCGCGCCCACCCAGGAGCCAGCCAACGTGGCGCCACGAGGCCTCATCAGCTCGGACGCGTGTCGAATCCAGGCGAGGCGGCGACAGCTGGGACGTGCTTCCTTGCCGTCTCCGATACAACGAGAGGGGCACGTCGGCAGCGCATTAAATGCGTTTGTCCGACGGTGCCAGAGGATAGACTCATCCACTATACACCTTTCCACCTCCTGTGTGCCACTGTGGCAACCCCTTTTTGTCTATAAAAGGAGGCCCGAGGCGACCAGGAGGAGGATTCGGATCCTTTGGGCAAATTACCCCCCGCAACTAGCTCAAGAACACAAGAACACTCAAATACATCCACCAAAGCAGGACTAGAATATTACGCATCTCCGCGGCCCGAACCTGGGTAAACGATCTGTGTGCTTCCTGTCAGGCCCGCTCTTTGCACAACCTCGCGCCCGCCAACCGTAGAAGGGATCCCAGTGATTCCATAGGTGTCGATTTCCCCCGACATCTTTGGCGCGCCAGGTAGGGGGGCGCAGTTGTGGAGATCTGGTCTGATCTGAGCAGCAGCTTCATCGTGGCCGTCGTTCCGAAGAAGAAGACGACCAAGCTTGACGGCACCATCTGCAGATACAGCGGACGCTCGCTCAACGACAGAAAAGCTAAGTCGTGCGAAACTTTAAGCAATTCCTTTTTACAGGTAAGGTTATTGTCCTCGAAGATCCTGCCCTATGTATGGAAAACCTGCACGCAAAGGGGCCCTTCCGCTATTGGCAACGCCCTTGCTCTATTTCGAGTCCGCTCAACAGCCCAAGCGGCCGCGTCGAGAACGGCAGGGTAGCCTTTCGCAATTAGCAACGCTCTTGATTCTGACTCGAGTCATGCTCGACAGTTCGAGCGGCCGCGTTGGGAGCGGTAAGGTGGTTTTCCTGGCAGCAAGCACACCCGGCAGGTCATTGGGGATCCGTCCTCAAGGCGCCATGCCCTGGGTTTACGCGCCGTCAAGCCAACCCGATTAACGTAGGGTGAACATACAAAGGGGGGATTGAACAGGAAAGTAACATGCATAATATCAAAAGTGCTGCAGAGTTATATTACATCAATTGTTGCCGCGGTTCTAACTAAAGATAAAAATTGTCTTAGTCGTGAACCTGCAGCAGCGATGAGAGACGGGTGCCTAATCCCGGCTCTGTCCCTCTATCCTCTGAGTTCCATCGACGCGGCTGATGATGGGCTTGATACGCTCCTTGAGCACCGCGAGGTCCGCATCCTCCGGCAAGCTCTCCAGCGTGGTGTTGAAGTTGAGGTTGGGATTCCAGTGCGCCACCTTGGTGAGGACCTTGGTCATGGCACCCCAGCAAAGTATCCGGGCCTCATCGGCCAGAGAGGCCGCGGGATTGGAGTGGAGCCGCTCTAGGGCCCCGAGGACACCCTCAAAGAACAGGGTTAGCTTGACGTTGGGGCTCGCGTTGCACTCCCGGGTGTACCTCACATTTGGCATCCCCATGGCAGCCAGCTACGTGGTGATCCTGCCGGCGACATCTTTGAGGCAGCCGATCCATCGGTTCTCGCCCTCCACAAAATCCCTGTTGTTGGCGGCTTCGTTCTTCCACAACTGCTTCTCGGCCTCCAGATCCTTGGCCAGGGTCTCCTCTCGGGCCTTGGTCTCCGAGAGCGTCTCCTCAAGGCCCTCCAGCTTCAGCTTCAGGTCTTTGATGGAGTCGTTGGCCTTGGAGAGCTGCTCAGCCTTGCCGAGGATTGCGCCCTGCGCCTCCACTAGGGCACCGTTGAGCGTGCCCTTCTCCTCGGCCAGCTTCAGGGCCTGATCCTTCAGCCCGTCCCGCTCCACCTCCAGCTCTTTCACCTTGCCGGCGTGAACCAGAGCCTGGGCATTGAGTGCCTCCTTGTGCCTCTTCTCCAGCTCCTGGGTCCGATGTACGACAAGCTTCTCGACCTCCTCTTCCTTGCCGCGGAGCGTTGCGGCGAGGTTCTCCTCACGCGCGGCAAGGTCCTCCTCCTGGGAGTTCAGCGTGGCCTGCTACTGGTGCCGAGCAGCCTCGCCCTGGGCAGCCTGCTGCTCCACTAGTTCCTGGGCCTTCTCGATATTGGTCTGCTTCATGACAAGCTCCAGGTTGCGCTCAGCCAGCGCGTCCTGGGCAGCCTTCAGGTCCTTGTGTGCCTGGCGGAACCAAGCTTGCGCCTCGGCGACGCGCCCCTCGAGGTCCGCCTCTGCCTTGTCCACCACCGCCATCCTGGACTTGGCCTTGTCCAGGCAGGCGCGGTGAAGCGCCTGAAGCTTATGGAAGTTGGCGCTTATGGCCCGGAGGAGCCGCTTTTCCTGGAAACCACCGCCACCGGCGCTCAGTTCGTCAACAACCTCAAGCCCGGTGGCGGCGAGCACGTCGTCGTCAAACACCTCCCCCTCGACGGGCGTCCCGGTGCTCGCCATCCCTGGGTGGTGGACAAACAGGTCGTCGTTGACCTTCAGATACCTGTCGGAGCCAGAGGCAGCGGAGGAGGAAGGTTGGTCGTCAACCACCTCCTCCTTGGCAGGGGCCTTATCAGCCTCCCCGGCAGGCCCCTTGCCGGCCTCCTCGGCAGTAGCCTTGCCAGGCTCCCCAGCGGACCCTTTGGCGGCGCCCTCAGCAGCATCCTTGGCGGCCTCCTCGGTGGCTATCTTCTCGGCCTCTGCCGCGGCATCCTTGGCGACATCCTCGATGACGGTGTCTATGTGCTCCCAGTCCGCCGAGGGAGGATCTGGATATCGAGAAGGGGGAAAGGCGAAGCCAAGACCAAGATTCAAGAAGACAAAGAATAGGGACGGAAGGCAAGTGACTTACCCGTGCCGGGCTGGGAAGAAGAGGCCCCCTCCCCGCCAATATCAGGCGCCAAGGTGAAGCCACCAGCGCTCGAGTTTGCCTCCTCCTCCTCCGTGTGCATGGGCTCGGTGCCTGGAGCCCTTGCCGGGGATGCCCCTCGGGGCGGCGTGGTTGATGGGGGCGGCGTGTTGGGGGTAGCCCTTAGTGGCTCCTCCTGCAACCACGGCAAGGTCAGCACCAAGGGATCGTACCCCCAACACATGTCGATGAGGGGTGGGTAATGAGCTTACGCTGGGGGCTGTGCCGGGGGCTGCTGTCCGGGCTGCTCAACACCACCAGCGGTGTACCAGAAGTACCTGCCGGGGGCTGCCGCTCGCGGAAGCCCTTACCCTCTTCACCCTCTGGGCCAGAGTCTCCGCATTCCTACAATGAAAGAAACAAATCAAGATAAGCGGCACAGTTTGAGGAGGCAGAGATGACAAAAAAGGAACAAGATACTTACTCGTCCTCCACCTCCTCTTCCGTTGCCTTCCTCTTCCTCCTTGGGCTGAGGGACCCAAAATCAAAGACAACCTCCGCATGTCATCTGCGGGAGGAGGGGAAGCAGATGGAATCTGTGGACGCTTGGACGAAGCAGAAGCAGTTGCCTTCTTCTTCGCCACCGCGGCCTTCACCACTTTCCTCGCCGCCGCGACCCTTGTCTGCCGCACGGACGCCTCCTGGGTTTGCTGCGGCTGCATGGCCCTGCCAGGTCGGACCAGCCCGCCAGAGCTGGCCCGCCGCAGGACTCGCCCTCTCCCCGTTGCCGGGGGTCGACAGTCTCGACCTCCTCCTCCGATGGCTCGTCGACCACATCTTAGATGAGAGGGGCCCCAGTGCCACCGCTGCTGGCCTTCCCAGCGGCCTCATGCCCACCGGCGAAGCTCCTTTCCTCTGCCTTCCGCGGCCTTGTCCTTCCACGCCGCCCGGCGCTGCCGCCTCTCCTGCGAAGCTCCGCCTCCGCCATGGCGGCGATGTAGTCCAGCTCCGCCTGGGTGGTGTCCTGGACGAGCCGCGGTTCGACGCAGACGTACTTCTCGTCCAAGGTGTCAAAAAACTCCTGCACCTGATCCGCCGGCGGCTTGGCCCAATTTGGGACGAGGCCGTGTGTGTTGAACTCCGGCATCATGGCGATGATGTCATTTCAGCGCGAGTTGCTGAGCGGGACCACCCCCGTCGGGAACCCAAACAAGGGCCCCTCGGCGACCTTGCCAGCCTTCGCGGCGGCCTTCGCGGCCTTGCCAGACCGCTCGACCTTGTCGTCGCGGTTCACGTCGAGCTGGAAGAGCCGCTGACAGAAGTGGGCGTGCCCCATCACTGTGAGGTTGTGGTCCAAGCCTGGGCAGAGCCTCATGATGTCGGCCGCATTCATGAAGAGCTAGGCCGGCCTCCCCTTGTTGTGTAGAGGAGCAATTCGGCGGTGGATGAAATCCGCCCCGATCATCTCAAGGGTGAGCCTAGCCTCGGTGAGACGAAGAATCCTGGTGGTGGTGACCGTTAGCTTCTTGTCATTTGCGTCGAAGTCACTCCAGTCATTTCTGCGCACCGGCGATGCGTGGCGGACCCGGCAGAAATCTTGTGGGTCATCCTCGTCAATCCAGCACCACCGGCCCCGCCACTCCTCCCACCTCTCCTTTTGAGCGCCCTCCGGGTATGTCCCCTTGGACCTTGGGATCCAGGCGACACAACCGGAAATGGCGCCCCCCTTTTGGATCCGAGGGAAGAAGTAGTGGCGGAAGAGCGCCGTGTTGGGATGCACCCCGACGAAGCCCTCGCAGAGGTGCGCGAAAAGAGCCATGCACGCCACGGCGTTTGGGGTAAAATCCAGAAGGTGGAAGCCGTAGGTGTGCATGACGTCATTGAAGAAATCAGTAAAGGGGGGCCAAAGGCCGCAAGAAAAGTAGTCGATGAAGAATGGGTACCAATTCGGGCCGGCTTCGGCGAAGGCGGCAGGGATGACGCGCGTGGCCGGATGCCCGTCGTCTCCCCCTGCCTTGCACCCCATAGGTGCTTGAAGTAGTCTCGGAGGTGGACTGCGTCGACCGCCACGGGGAAGTAGGCAGACTGCGTTCGCCGCACCGCCAACTCGCTCTCTGGCGGCTCGTTTGCCCCGGCGTCCTTGGCCACTCCCTTGCCTCTGCTGGTATTGGGTGCCATGGCGGCTGCGAGAGGCGAAGGACGGAGGACGACGAAGGCGCGGCGGCGGCGAGCAAAAGCAAGAGCTTGAGAGGGAGGAAGAAGGGGACGGCAGTTCCGAGATTGGAGAAGGCGCAAGGGGTAAATCAGCAGCGCGCCCGCGGTTATTCCTTTTTACGGGGAAGGCGCGGGCTGCCTCTTTTCCCGTTAACTGCGACGTGACGCATGCGTGCGGGAACCGCCCCACGCATGACCCCCACATCACGCACAACCCTCCACGTGGCGCATTCAACGCAGGTCGTGGGGAAGCGCAGCGGATGGAGAGTTACTGCGGTAAAAAGATCCACCCCACCTGCCCGCGCACCGTTCTGGGCCTGGCCCAACAACGCATCGCGCTTATGTGTGGCCCAGGCCCGGGGGCTCCTGTCGGTGTACAAAAGTAGGGGCCCTCCTTTTTGACCCCTTTACTTGTGCATGGGCAGTCAGAGCCGCGCCCACGGCCACACCAAACAGGGCAGAAGAGGGGAGCCGGAGCACAAGGCAAACAAGGCAACGCCAAGACCAAGATACACGAAGAGCAAGGGGGTGAGGCGGACTCACCTGGCAAAGACCCTTGTCGGGGCGGCCTCCGCGGCCCCGGCAAGAGCCTTGCCGGGGCAACTTGCCCGATGCCAGTAGAGTGTGCCACCCTTGAGTCCACGGGTTCCAACACCACCAACAAACCACATTGGAACCAAGGCTCGGGAGGCACCTCTGTGATGGCAGGCTGATCTTCGTCAAGATCATAAACATGCAGGATCAGATGACCAGAAGACGACGACCCTTGGCGAGATCCTTGCCGAGGAGATCCACGAGACCACCGGCAAGACCCTTTCCGTGGACGACCGCGGTGCTGCGGCAAGACCCTTGTCGGGGCCCTGGCAAGGCCCTTGCCGAGGACGCTTATGGGGCCGCAGCCAGGCCCACGCCTGCCAAGGCACCACCGCCATCCACATGCGGCTGCCAGCTCGACCAGCTGAGCAGACACCTGCGTGGCGACGAGCGGCCTCTACATCGACCCAGCAAGCACCTGTGTGGTGGCATGCAGGTCTTCATGATGGCTCCACCACCGCACTAGCCCAGCAGCCAGCCAACGTGGCGCCATGATGCCTCGTCAGCTTGGACGCGTGTCGAAGCCAGGCGAGGCGGCTACAGCTGGGACGTGCTTCCTTGCCATCCCCGATAAAGCGAGAGGGGCATGTCGACAGCGCAATAAATGCATTTGTCCAACTGTGCCAGAGGATAGACTCATCCACTGTACACCTTTCCACCTCCTGTGTGCCACTGTGGCAACCCCTTTTTGTCTATAAAAAGAGGCCCGAGGCGACCAGGAGGAGTATTCGGATCCTTTGGGCAAATTACCCCCGTAGCTATCTCAAGAACACAAGAACACTCAAATACATCCACCAAAGCAAGACTAGGGTATTACGCATCTCTGCGGCCCGAACCTGGGTAAACGATCTGTGTGCTTCCTGTCAGACCCGCTCTTTGCACAACCTCGCGCCCGCCAACCATAGAAGGGATCCCAGTGATTCCATAAGTGTCGATTTCCCCCGACAGTTGTCATCCGAGATTTATTATTATTGCTCGCTAGTTGATTATTCCATTGATATGAGTACATGAGACCTAAATGTTATTGTGAATATGGTTAGTTCATAATCTTTGCTGAAAACTTGAATGTTGGCTTTACATATTTGCAACAAGATCAAACAGAGTTTGTAAAAGTTTTTATTTATCACTTTCAGTTTGTCAACTGAATTTCTTGAGGACAAGCAAAGGTTTAAGCTTGGGGGAGTTGATACGTCACCATCGTATATACTTTTCCAAACACTTTTGCCCTTGTTTTGGACTCTAACTTGCATGATTTGAATGGAACTAACCCACACTGACGCTATTTTCAGCAGAATTGCCATGGTGTTATTTTTGTGCAGAAATAAAGTTCTCGGAATGACCTGAAACTTCATGGAGAATATTTTTGGAATTTGTTAAAAATACTGGCGAAAGAATCAAGACCAGGGGCCCGACACCTTGCCCACGAGGGTGGGGGCGCGACTGCCCCCCTGGGCGCCCCCCCTGTCTCGTGGGCCCCCTAAGGCTCCACCGACCTCAACTCCAACTCCATATATTCACGTTTGGGGTGAAAAAAATCAGAGAGAAGGATTCATTGCGTTTTACGATACGGAGCCGCCGCCAAGCCCTAAACTCTCTCGGGAGGGCTGATCTGGAGTCCGTTCGGGGCTCCGAAGAGGGGAATCCGTCGCCGTTGTCATCATCAACCTTCATCCATCACCAATTTCATGATGCTCACCGCCATGCTTGAGTAATTCCATCGTAGGCTTGCTGGACGGTGATGGGTTGGATGAGATTTATCATGTAATCGAGTTAGTTTTGTTAGGGTTTGATCCCTAGTATCCATTATGTTCTGAGATTGATGTTGCTATGACTTTTGCTATGCTTAATGCTTGTCACTAGGGCCCGAGTGCCATGATTTCAGATCTGAACCTATTATGTTTTCATGAATATATGTGACTTCTTGATCCTATCTTGCAAGTCAATAGTCACCTACTATGTGTTATGATCCGGTAATCCCGAAGTGACAATAATCGGGACCACTCTCGGTGATGACCGTAGTTTGATGAGTTCACGTATTCACTAAGTGTTAATGCTTTGGTCCGGTACTCTATTAAAAGGAGGCATTAATATCCCTTAGTTTCCAATAGGACCCTGCTGCCATGGGAGGGTAGGACAAAAGATGTCATGCAAGTTCTTTTCCATAAGCACGTATGACTATATTCGGAATACATGCCTACATTACATTGATGAATTGGAGCTAGTTCTGTGTCACCCTATGTTATAACTGTTGCATGAGGAATCGCATCCAACATAATTATCCATCACTGATCCAATGCCTACGAGCTTTTCACATATTGATCTTGGCTTAGTTACTTTTCCGTTGCCACTGTTACGATTACTACAAAACTGCTAATGTTACCTTTGCCATCGTTACCGTTACTTCAATACTACTTTGCTACTAAATAATTTGCTGCAGTTAAGTTTTCCAGGTGTGGTTGAACTGACAACTCAACTGCTAATACTTGAGAATATTCTTTGGTTCCCCTTGTGTCGAATCAATAAATTTGGGTTGAATACTCTACCCTCAAAAACTGTTGTGATCCCCTATACTTATGGGTTATCAGCCTTGTGTCTTGCATATAAGGTGAGAAGAACCTCAATGAACTTTTGCGCAATCAAAAGGAAGTTGTGGCCAACGAGGGGATTGGGGGTTTGCACCCAAATCCAAGAAGAAGAAGAATGACAAGACCAAGAGACCTCCTCCTCTCATGCAAAAGTTTGTGAAGGAGGGAGAGGGTACTTCTAGGTAAAATAAGAACAATGCGAAGGGTGGTGGTGTCAAGAAGGGCAATGCCACTCCTTCCAACAAAACCGGCGACTTTAACCCTTCTTATGTGTTATGCCATGCTAGTGATGGGCATGTTTATGCCAAATTTGTTGGTTCTTCTTATGAGTACATTGAATGGTCTATTTGGGTTCCTAAGACCCTTATTTCTAACATCAAAGGACCCATTATAAAATGGGTACCTAAAACCAAGCATTGATCTCTTGTAGGTGTTTTCTTCCAGTGGGGGATCATGGTTGCTCGATAGTGGAGCCACAAATCATATGACCAGAAGTAAGGACTTGGTGGTGGACGTGCACAAGGTTTCATCTATGCCCACCAATGTTGAGTGGGGTGATGCCTCATCTTCTAATGTATTGGTTCTTTGCAAGGTTGTCATTTCTCATGGTCTCACGGTCGAGAAAGTCATGCTTGTTGAGTCCCTTGCATACAAGTTACTTTCCGTTCGTCAACTTGCACTCATGGGCTTTGCCACTTTATTTGATATTGATACCGTGGCCCTCTTGTGGAGCAAGACTCTTAAAGTAGCCTTTGTTGGGCATGTCGAGAACGGTCTTTATGTGATTAACTTTTCGGAGCGACCCACTAAGACCGCGACATGCCTAATGGCTAATGTTGACGTGGGACGGCTTTGGCATCGTCGTTTAGCCCACATCAATATGAGATCTTTGCAAAGTCTTATCAAGGGGGATCATGTCCGTGGACTAACAAATGTTAGTTTTGCCAAAGATCGTGCTTGCAGTGCTTGTATCGAAGCAAAGCTACATGATAAGGCTCACCCACCCACAACTATCATCTATTCGAAGAGGCCTTTTGAGCTCCTTCACATGGATCTCTTTGGGCCTCCATCCTTTGATAGTCTTGGGGGTAGAAAGTGTTGCTTGGTGATTGTGGATGATTATTCAAGATACACTTGCATATATTTCTTCAAGAGGAAGAGTGAGACCCAACAAACCGTCATCGACTTTGCAAATGAAGCTCAACGTCAACACAATGCAAAGATCTTGACGATAAGAAGTGACAATGGCACCGAGTTCAAGAACTACACCTTGGATGAGTTTCTTAGTGATGAAAGGATCAAGCATCAATATTCCGCACCTTACACCCCCCAACAAAATGGTGTAGCGGAGAGGAAGAACCGGACTTTGATGGACGCGGCAAGAACCATGATGGCGGAGTTCAAGTCTCCTTACAACTTTTGGGCCGAAGCCATCAACACCGCTTGTCATGCATCCAATCAGCTCTATCTCCGCAAAGGCTTGAACAAGACTCCATATGAGATACTCACCAGCAACAAGCCCAACATCAAGTACTTCCGGGTGTTCAGTTGTAAGTGTTTCATTCTCAAGAAAGGTGTTCGTTTGTCTAAATTTGAGGCTAGAGCTCATGAGGGCATGTTTGTTGGTTATGCTATAAACTCTCATACTTACCGTGTCCTCAACAAGTCCACGAGACTCATTGAGGAGACGTGTAACATGGAGTTTGATGAGAATAACGGCTCCCAAGTGGAGCAAAGTGGTACTTGTGATGTAGGTGATGAAATTCCTCCCCAAGCCATAAGAAGAATGGGTGTTGGTCATATCCTACCCATTGAGCAACCCCTTGTGACCGAAGGAGAAGGATAATGTTCTACTCAAGTGGAACCATCACCAACCCAAGACCCACACGCTTCCGAAGAACAAAGTGAAGGCCCTCAACCAAATGAACAAGATCAAGGGCAAGATCAACCTCAAGATGGTGGTGATTGAGGGAGTCCTGGACTAAGGGGTCCTCGGGCGTTCGGCCTATTGGACATGGGACGGATTGATGGGCTGTGAAGATATGAAGACCTAAGACTCTACCCGTGTCCGGATGGGACTCTCCTTGGCGTGGAAGGCAAGCTTGGCGTCCAAATATGAAGATTCCTTTCTCTGTAACCGACTTTGTACAACCCTAGTCCCCTCCGGTGTCTATATAAACCGGAGGGCTTAGTCCGGATGGGGACAATCATAATCGTAGTCATACAGGCTAGACTTCTAGGGTTTTAGCCAGTACAATCTCGTGGTAGATCAACTCTTGTAATACTCATATTCATCAAGATCAATCAAGCAGGAAGTAGGGTATTACCTCCATAGAGAGGGCTCGAACCTAAGTAAACATTGTGTCCCCCGTCTCCTGTTACCATCGACCTTAGACGAACAGTTCGGGACCCCCTACCCGAGATCCGCCGGTTTTGACACCGACATTGGTGCTTTCATTGAGAGTTCCACTGTGCCATCGTCGAAAGGTTTGATGGCTCCTTCAATCATCTACAATGATGTTGTCCAAGGGGAAGTACTCCTCCCCAGACAAATCTTCGTATTCGGCGGCTTCGCACTGCGGGCCAACTCACTTGGCCATCTGGAGCAGATCAAAAGCTACGCCCCTGGCCATCAGGTCAGATTCGGGAGCTTGAACTACATCACGGATATCCGCGGAGACTTGGTCTTCGACGGATTTTAGACCACGGCAGCCGCTCCCTGCCACCATGATGAACATGACGTAAATCTGTCATCAGACCACACCAAGGAAATAGTGCCTGTAACTGCTCGGGCCTTAGATCCGGAGCAGATCGCGCCATCCGAGGACGAGAAGCTCAACTCCGCCGCGGAAACCACAGACTCAGAGGCGTTGGAGCCACACATAGACATAATTTCAGGTGACGTCAATGCCACCGGAACCATGGACTCGTCTCCGGCTATAGGTTCTGAACCTTGCGCGTCTGCGTACGTCGAGCTTGATCGGTCATCGATCGTCAAATTCAGCTCCACGAACATCTTCCGGCACTCGCCCTTGGGCGACATGCTAAACTCATTAAAAATTCTATCCTTAGCGGGGGACTCACAACCGAATTATATCCGGTTCGAACTGGAGGCTCATGACGGAGAATTTTGTTTCCCACCCACCGCCCACTTCATAGCCACTGTCGAGGACTTAACCGACACGCTCGATTACGGCTCCGAAGACATCGATGATATGGACGACGATGCTAGAGAAGAAGAGGCCCAAAACCCGCCGTTTACCGGATGTTTGACGACCACTTCTTCGTATGACGTATACATGGTGGATTCACCAAAAGGGAACAGCGGCAATGACAAGGAAGATCCAGTTAAGGATGACCCTCCTAAGATACCACCAAAGTGCCGGTGTCAGTGGTGCCGCTCTAAATCACGCCGCAGTAAAGACAGCAACACCGCCACAGGAGAAGATAACACTCTGGACGGTCTCGAAGATAATGAAGACCCTGTTGCGGCAACCTCCGAACAGGACGAACGGTAAGACGGGCAAGTTAGCCCTGATAAACATGCCATAAACGAAGACTCGAAGGATAGTAATTATTTATCGCTCTCCGAGGAGGAGGTGAGCCTCGGCAACGAGGATTTTATCGTGCCTGAGGAACCTCTTGAGCAGGAGTGCTTTAAGCGCCAGCTAATGGCCATTGCAAGGAGCCTGAAAAAGAAGCAGCAAGAACTTCAAGCTGATCAAGATCTGCTAAACGATAGATGGACGGATGTCCTGGCAGCCGAGGAATACGGCCTCAAGCACCCAACCAAAAGCTACCTGAAGCGTAAATTGCTACCTTAGTTCGATGATGAGGCACTGGAGCCCGTACCATCATCGTTCAATGCTGCTGACCGACCACCACGCGGTCGGGACAAAGCGGCTACTCAAGCTGAACACTAGACCGCTCCACCTCACCGTAAAGGCAGAGATAAAACAGCCCGGGGACATACCTACGACCTGCGGCAGAAACTGGACAATAGAGCAGGACATACTAGATCGATCTACGGATCGCGAGGATGTGCCCCGACACAAGACAACGGCTACCTATTCGGATGTGACAAGCCTAGTCACGCCCGGGCCGAAAACCGCAGACGGACTCCATCGGACCTACGTCGCAATGTGGCCCGATATAGAGGCGCCGCACACCCTCTTTGCTTCACTGATGAAGTAATGGACCATGAATTCCCGGAAGCGTTTAAACCCGTAAACATCGAATCATACGACGGGACAACAGACCCCGCGGTATAGATTGAGGATTTTCTTCCCATATTCATATGGCCCGTGGTGATGATCTCCACGCCATCAAATATCTCCCACTAAAACTCAAAGGACCAGCTCGGTACTGGTTGAACAGTCTGTCGGAAAACTCCATTGGCAGCTGGGAAGACTTGGAAGAAGCCTTCCTTGACAACTTCCAAGGATCATACGTCCGACCTCCGGATGGAGATGACTTAAGTCATATAGTCCAACAACCCGGAGAGTCAGCCAGGAAACTCTGGACTAGGTTCTTGACTAAAAAGAACCAGATCATCGACTGTCCGGATGCCGAAGCCCTAGCGGCCTTTAAGCATAGCATCCGCGACGAATGGCTCGCCCGACACCTCGGGCAGGAAAAGCCGAAGTCCATGGCAGCCCTTACGACACTTATGACCCGCTTTTGCGCGGGTGAAGATACTTGGCTAGCCCATTGCAATAAAAATGCAAGTGAACCTGGCACCTCTGGAGCCAAGGATAGCAACGGCAAGCCCCGACGCAACAGACATAAGCGTCGAAACAATGGCAACCATACCGATGACACGGCGGTCAACGCCGGGTTCAGTGGATCCAGGTCCGGTCAGCGTAAGAAGCCATACAACAAGAACAATTCGGGCTTGATGTCTACTACACAACCATTTTCTTGTAGACGTTGTTGGGCCTCCAAGTGCAGAGGTTTGTAGGATAGTAGCAAATTTCCCTTAAGTGGATGACCTAAGGTTTATCAATCCGTGGGAGGCGTAGGATGAAGATGGTTTCTCTCAAACAACCTTGCAACCAAATAACAAAGAGTCTCTTGTGTCCCCAACACACCCAATACAATGGTAAATTGTTTAGGTGCACTAGTTCGGCGAAGAGATGGTAATACAAGTGCAATATGGATGGTAGATATAGGGTTTTTGTAATCTGAAAATATAAAAAAAGCAAGGTAGAAAATGGAAAAAGTGAGCGTAAACGGTATTGCAATGCTAGGAAACAAGGCCTAGGGTTCATACTTTCACTAGTGCAAGTTCTCTCAACAATAATAACATAACTGGAACTATCCCTCAACATGCAACAAAGAGTCACTCCAAAGTCACTAATAGTGGAGAACAAACGAAGAGATTATGGTAGGGTACGGAACCACCTCAAAGTTATTCTTTCCAATCAATCCATTGGGCTATTCCTATAAGTATCACAGACAACCCCAGAGTTCGTACTAGAATAACACCTTAAGACACAAATCAACCAAACCCCTAATGTCACCTAGATACTCCAATGTCACCTCAAGTATCCGTGGGTATGATTATACGATATGCATCACACAATCTCAAATTCATCTATTCAACCAACACATAGAACCTCAAAGAGTGCCCCAAAGTTTCTACCGGAGAATCAAGACGAAAACGTGTGCCAACCCCTATGCATAAGTTCATGGGCGGAACCCGCAAGTTGATCACCAAAACATACATCAAGTGAATCACGTGATATCCCATCGTCACCACAGATACGCACGGCAAGACATACATCAAGTGTTCTCAAATCATTAAAAACTCAATCTGATAAGATTACTTCAAAGGGAAAACTCAATTCATTACAAGAGAGTAGAGGGGGAGAAGCAACATAAGATCCAACTATAATAGCAAAGCTCGCGATACATCAAGATCGTGCCAAATCAAGAACACGAGAGAGAGAGAGAGATCAAACACATAGCTACTTGTACATACCCTCAGCCCCGAGGGTGACTACTCCCTCCTCGTCATGGAGAGCGCCGGGATGATGAAGATGGCCACCGGTGAGGGTTCCCCCCTCCGGCAAGGTGCCGGAATAGGGTCCCGATTGGTTTTTGGTGGCTACAGAGGCTTGCGGCTGCGGAACTCCCGGTCTATTCTGTTCCCCGAAGTTTTTAGGGTATATGGATATATATATATAGGTGAAAGAAGTACGTCAGGGGAGCCACGAGGGGCCCACAAGGGTGGAGGGCGCGCCCCCCTACCTCGTGGCTCCCTCGTTTCTTTCCTGACGTGCACTCCAAGTTTATCCGGTAGCTTTCCTTCCAAAAATAACTTATCCAGTTGGTTTCATTCCGTTTCGACTCCGTTTGATATTCCTTTTCTTCGAAACACTGAAACAAGGGAAAAACAGAAACTGGCACTGGGCTCTGGGTCAATAGGTTAGTCCCAAAAATAATATAAAAGTGCATAATAAAGCCCATAAACCTCCAAGATGGATAATATAATAGCATGGAACAATCTAAAATTATAGATACGTTGGAGACGTATCAACATCCCCAAGCTTAATTCATGCTCGTCCTTGAGTAGGTAAATGATAAAAACAGAATTTTTGATGTGGAATGCTACTTGGCATAATTTCAATGTAATTCTGCTTACTTGTGGTATGAATATTCAGATCCGAAAGATTCAAGATAAAAGTTCATATTGACATAAAAATAATAATACTTCAAGCATACTAACTAAGCAATTATGTCCTCTCAAAATAACATGGCCAAAGAAAGTTCATCCCTACAAAATCATATAGTTTAGTCATGCTCCATTTTTGTCACACAAGAATGCTCTCATGATGCACAACCCCGATGACAAGCCAAGCAATTGTTTCATACTTTAGTAATCTCAAACCTATAAACTTTCACACAATATATGAGCGCGAGCCATGGACATAACACTATGGGTGGAATAGAATATGATGATGGGGGTTATGTGGAG
This sequence comes from Aegilops longissima, assembly GCA_021605205.1. Taxonomy (NCBI): domain Eukaryota; kingdom Viridiplantae; phylum Streptophyta; class Magnoliopsida; order Poales; family Poaceae; genus Aegilops; species Aegilops longissima. Next base: position 569,033,645 of record CM038678.1, on the reverse strand, counting down.
AAGACAAAAAAGGAGAAGATCTCACATCAACGAGGCTAATCAATAGGCTATGGAGATGCCCATCGATTGATGTTAATGCAAGGAGTAGGGATTGCCATGCAACGGATGCACTAGAGCTATAAATGTATGTAAGCTCAACAAAAGAAACTAAGTGGGTGTGCATCCAACTTGCTTGCTCACGAAGACCTAGGGCACTTGAGGAGGCCCATTGTTGGAATATACAGGCCAAGTTATATAATGAAAAATTCCCACTAGTATATGAAAGTGACAAAACAAGAGACTCTCTATCATGATGATTATGGTGCTACTTTGAAGCACAAGTGTGGCAAAGGATAGTAACATTGTCCCTTCTCTCTTTTTCTCTCATTTTTTTGTGGGCTTCTTTGGCCTCTTTTATTTTTGGGCTCTTTTATTTTTGATAACCTCACATGGGACAATGCTCTAGAAAATGATGATCATCACACTTCTATTTATTTACAACTCAATGATTACAACTCGATACTAGAACAAAATATGACTCTATATGAATGCCTCCGGCGGTGTACCGGGATATGCAATGAATCAAGAGTGACATGTATGAAATAATTATGAACAGTGGCTTTGCCACAAATACTATGTCAACTACATGATCATGCTAAGCAATTTGACAATGATGAATGTGTCATGATGAACGGAATGGTGGAAAGTTGCATGGCAATATATCTCGGAATGGCTATGGAAATGCCATAATACGTAGGTATGGTGGCTGTTTTGAGGAAGATATAAGGAGGTTTATGTGTGAAAGAATGTATCATATCACGGGGTTTGGATGCACCGCTAAGTTTGCACCAACTCTCAATGTGAGAAAGGGCAATGCACGGCACCAAGAGGCTAGCAATGATGGAAGGGTGAGAGTGCGATAATCCATGGACTCAACATTAGTCATAAAGAACTCACATACTTATTGCAAAAATCTACAAGCCATCAAAAACCAAAGCACTATGCGCATGCTCCTAGGGGGATAGATTGGTAGGAAAAGACCATCGCTAGTCCCCGACCGCCACTCATAAGGAGGACAATCAAAGAGCACCTCATATTTCAAATTTGTTACATAACGTTTACCATACGTGCATGCTACGGGACCTGCAAACTTCAACACAAGTATTTCTCAAATTCACAACTACTCAACTAGCACAACTTTAATATCACTACCTCCATATCTCAAAACAATCATCAAGCATCAAACTTCTCGTAGTATTCAACACACTCATAAGAATTCTTACAAATCTTGTATGCCTAGCATATTAGGATTATTTAAGCAAATTACCATGCTATTTAAGACTATCAAAATAATCTAAGTGAAGCATGAGAGATCAATAGTTTCTATAAAACAAATCCACCACCATGCTCTAAAATATATAAGTGAAGCACTAGAGCAAACAACAAACTACTCTGAAAGATACAAGTGAAGATCAATAAGTAGTCGAATAATTATGTAGCTATGTGAAGACTCTCTATCATTTAAGACTTTCAGATCTTGGTATTCTATTCAAACAGCAAGCAAAGCTAAATAAAATAAAATGACGCTCCAAGCAAAACACATATCATGTGCTGAATAAAAATATAGCTCCAAGTAAAGTTACCGATGAACGAAGACGAAAGAGGGGATACCTTCTGGGGCATCCCCAAGCTTAGGCTCTTGGTTATCCTTGAATATTATATTGGGGTGCCTTGGGAATCCCCAAGCTTAGGCTCTTTCCACTCCTTATTCCATAGTCCATCGAATCTTTACCCAAAACTTGAAAACTTCACAACACAAAACTTAAAAGAAAACTTGTGAGCTCCGTTAGCAAAAGAAAACAAAACACCACTTCAAGGTACTGTAATGAACTCATTATTTATTTATATTGGTGTTAAACCTACTGTATTCAAACTTCTCTATGGTGTATAAACTATTTTACTAGCCATAGAGTCATCAAAATAAGCAAACAACACACGAAAAACAGAATCTGTCAAAAACAGAACAGTCTGTAGTAATCTGTAACTAACGCAAACTTGTGGAACTCCAAAAATTCTAAAATAAATTGGTGTACCTGAGGAATTTTTCTATTAATCATCTGAAAAAATAATCAACTAAATATCACTCTTCAGTAAAAAAAATTAGCTAATCTCGTGAGCGCTAAAGTTTCTGTTTTTTACAGCATGATCATAAAGACTTCACCCAAGTCTTCCCAAAGGTTCTACTTGGCACAAACACTAATCAAAACATAAAACCACATCTAAACAGAAGCTAGATGGATTATTTATTCCTAAAAAGAACCAAAAATTAAGAAACTAAAATAAAATTGGGTTGCCTCCCAACAAGCACTATCGTTTAACGCCCCTAGCTAGGCATGATGATTTCAATGATGCTCACATAAAAGATAAGAACTGTAACATAAAGAGAGCATCATGAAGAATATGACTAGCATATTTAAGTCTAACCTACTTCCTATGCATAGGGATTTTGTGAGAAAACAACTTATGGGAACAAGAATCAACTTGCACAGGAAGGTAAAACAAGCATAACTTCAAAATTGTAAGCACATAGAGAGGAAACTTGATATTATTGCAATTCCTACAAGCATATATTCCTCCCTCATAATAATTTTCAGTAGCATCATGAATGAATTCAACAATATATCCAGCACCTAAAGCATTCTTTTCATGATCTACTTGCATAGAAATTTTACTACTCTCCACATAAGCAAAATTCTTCTCTTGAATAGTAGTGGGAGCAAACTCAACAAAATAACTATCATATGATTGAAAATTAAGATCAAGATGACAAGTTTAATGGTTACCCTTATTCTTTAAAGCATACGTGTCATCACAATAATCATCATAGATAGGAGGCATGTTTTCATCATAGTAAATTTGCTCATCAAAGCTTGGGGAACAAAAAATATCATCTTCATCAAACATAGCTTCCCCAAGCTTGTGGCTTTGCATATCATTAGCATCATGGATATTTTCAAGGAGTTCATACTAACAACATTGCAATCATGCTCATCATTCAAAGATTTAGTGCCAAACATTTTAATGCATTCTTCTTCTAACACTTTGGCACAATTTTCTTTTCCATCATTCTAACGAAAGATATTAAAAAGATGAAGCGTATGGGGTAAACTCAATTCCAATTTTTTGTAGTTTTCTTTTATAAACTAAACTAGTGATAAAACAAGAAACTAAAAGATTCGATTGCAAGATCTAAAGATATACCTTCAAGAACTCACCTCCCGAACGGCGCCAGAAAAGAGCTTAGTTGACGGGTGTGAGTGCCGCCACCTAGCCTCCCGGCAATCTGCGCTTAAAAGAGCTTGATGTCTACTACACGACCTTCTTCTTGTAGACGTTGTTGGGCCTCCAAGTGCAGAGTTTTGTAGGACAGTAGCAAATTTCCCTCAAGTGGATGACCTAAGGTTTATCAATCCGTGGGAGGCGTAGGATGAAGATGGTCTCTCTCAAACAACCCTGCAACCAAATAAGAAAGAGTCTCCTGTGTCCCCAACACACCCAATACAATGGTAAATTGTATAGGTGCACTAGTTCGGCGAAGAGATGGTAATACAAGTGCAATATGGATGGGAGATATAGGTTTTTGTAATCTAAAAATATAAAAACAGCAAGGTAGCAAGTGGAAAAAGTGAGCGTAAACGGTATTGCAATGCTAGGAAACAAGGCCTAGGGTTCATACTTTCACTAGTGCAAGTTCTCTCAACAATAATAACATAATTGGATCATATAACTATCCCTCAACATGCAACAAAGAGTCACTCCAAAGTCACTAATAGTGGAGAACAAACGAAGAGATTATGGTAGGGTACGAAACCACCTCAAAGTTATTCTTTCCAATCAATCCGTTGGGCTATTCCTATAAGTGTCACAAATAGCCCTAGAGTTCGTACTAGAATAACACCTTAAGACACAAATCAACCAAAACCCTAATGTCACCTAGATACTCCAATGTCACCTCAAGTATCCCTGGGTATGATTATACGATATGCATCACACAATCTCAAATTCATCTATTCAACCAACACATAGAACCTCAAAGAGTGCCCCAAAGTTTCTACCGGAGAATCAAGACGAAAACGTGTGCCAACCCCTATGCATAAGTTCATGGGCGGAACCCGCAAGTTGATCACCAAAACATACATCAAGTGAATCATGTGATATCCCATTGTCACCACAGATACGCACGGCAAGACATACATCAAGTGTTCTCAAATCATTAAAGACTCAATCCGATAAGATTACTTCAAAGGGAAAACTCAATCCATTACAAGAGAGTAGAGGGGAGAAGCAACATAAGATCCAACTATAATAGCAAAGCTCGCGATACATCAAGATCGTGCCAAAACAAGAGAGAGAGAGAGAGAGAGAGAGAGAGAGAGAGAGAGAGAGAGAGAGAGAGAGAGAAAGATCAAACACATAGCTACTCGTAAATACCCTCAGCCCCGAGGGTGACTACTCCCTCCTTGTCATGGAGAGCGCCGGGATGATGAAGATGGCCACCGGTGAGGGTTCCCCCCTCAAGCAAGGTGCCTAACAGGTCCCGATTGGTTTTGGTGGCTCTGAGGCTTGCGGTGGCGGAACTCCGGTCTATTCTGTTCCCAAGTTTTAGGGTATATGGATATATATATATATATATATATATATATATATATATATATATATATATATATAGGTGAAAGAAGTACGTTAGGGGAGCCACGAGGGGCCCACGAGGGTGGAGGGCGCGCCCCCCTACCTCGTGGATCCCTCGTTTCTTTCTTGACATGCACTCCAAGTTTATCCGGTAGCTTTCCTTCCAAAAATAACTTCTCCAGTTGGTTTCATTCCGTTTCCACTCCGTTTGATATTCCTTTTCTTCGAAACACTGAAACAAGGGAAAAACAGAAACTGGCACTGGGCGACAGGTCAATAGGTTAGTCCCAAAAATAATATAAGAGTGCATAATAAAGCCCATAAACATCCAAGATGGATAATATAATAGCATGGAACAATAAAAAATTATAGATATGTTGGAGACGTATCAGGGCTCATCCAGCATGGACCGCATACTCGATCATCCGTGCCAGATACGTGGCACCCCAGAAAAACCAGCCAACCGCACCAACAGAGATTGTTGGGTTTTCAAACAAGCCGGCAAGTTAAATGCTGAGAACTAGGAGAAGGGGTCGCAAAGCAAAGACGATGACGAGGAGCCTCAACCACCGAACATAGGGGGACAGAAGAAGTTTCCCCCTCAGGTCAAAACGGTGAACATGATATATGCTACCCACATCCCCAAGAGGAAACGCAAGAGCGCACTCAGGGACGTCTATGTGATGGAGCCAGTCGCCCCAAAATTCAATCCATGGTCTTCCTGTCCGATCACCTTTGATCGCAGAGACAATCCGACCAGTATCCGTCATGGCGGGCCAGCCGCACTGGTCCTCGACCCAATCATAGATGGATTCCACCTCACGCGGTTCCTAATGGATGGAGGTAGCAGCCTGAACATGGTTTATCAGGACACAACATGCAAAATGGGCATTAATCCCTCAAGGATCAAGCCCACCAAAACTACCTTTAAAGGAGTCATATCAGTTGTAGAGGCTCGCTGTACGGGCTCAATTGCACTAGAGGTTGTCTTCGGATCTCCGGACAACTTCCGAAGCGAAGAGTTGATCTTCGGCATCGTCCCCTTTCACAACGGCTATCATGCACCGCTGGGACGAACTGCATTCGCGCGCTTCAACGGGTGCCACACTACGCTTATCTTAAGCTCAAGATGCCCGGACCACACGGCGTCATAATAGTCAACAGAAATACGGAACGCTCCCTCCGTACAGAGGAGCACACCGCTGCGTTAGTAGCAGAAGTACAGAGCGACCTTCTCAAACAGAACCTTAATTCGTCGGCTGAAATCCGGACACTGTCAAACTAGTCTGGACTACTCTTCAGCAGGACATCGCAGCTCGTCAAGAGCTCGATTAGCAATTTGGCCTCCGTCCCAGTTTCCGCAAAGTGGCGGCATTTGCACCACGCGTACATAACTACGCACTCAAAATACCATGAGCTTAGACGGAGGAATAACTAGCTTGTGATCCACAATACGGCTCGACCGCTCCCAGATACACATACTTTCACTGTTTCCTTTTTCTCCTTTTAAGGTTTCTTTTTCACAGGCCTTCCTTGATGGCCTAATCACAGGTCCTTTCTAAGGATAAATGCACCAAGACGACAGTAAGCATGGACGTATAGGGGAATTTCTAGGTGGTCTCTTTAACGATCACTCTACCTGTTCTCAGGACCCACACGCAGCTCTCCCTTGGTTGTAGCATGTTAAATAGCCTTTTTCTTGTTGCACTATTTGTATGAATGCGCTTTGACGTATTACCAAATAACAATGGAAACAGTTTGTAGCCCAAATTCTATGACTCTAGCTTACTACCCTTTATTCTTTTCCTTTTTGATAACTTTATCAAATAGCACCTGTACACTTTGGTATGTTTCAATTTTCCAGGGGCTTCATAGTGCCCCACAATACGGCAATAAAGTCCGAACACCTTTTACAGTATAGTTCGGCACCCCAAATTTAGCACTATATGCATTGGCTCCGAATCATGTATTTGGTCAATAGTTGGGTTGCCCGGCTCCTGTGCTTACTACCTTACGTTCCGCTATATCGGCTAGGGTAGTAAAGGGAGAACTACTGTGATTGTGTCCTGGTTTATCCGGATGAGCACCTCAGTAGAGAAAGCCGAAAACTGACTGTCATGAGGCAGCGAGAGCCGGTCAGCTCTTCGGAGGTTTCAAATTGTTAGAGGTTTTTCCGCATTACGCGAGGGATCGGTACGTACCCGATCAGGTGTTTACAAAACCCTAGTTCGGATACTAGGGTTTGCGCCTATATTTTTTATTGTCAAACTCCTATGGCTAAGTGAGGGTGCAAAAGCCGCATAGTCCGATTGCTTAGATTACATCCTGAACACCCCCGTCATTCCTACGTAGGGGCTGAAGCCGGCGACTGGCCAACTCTCAGATTTCACACAAAACGGCCGCACAGGAGGTGAAATTTTTCAAAAAACATTACATTACATAACGACTTTGTTTCATCATACAAGGCAGAGACAACACGAATGTATTCATTCGAAAATATTGTCTTGCGTACATTGCGTTGCCACAATACGAGACCCTTCTAGGACGTCTTCAAAATACCGCTCGGGTGTGCGGTGCTCCTTGCCCTCAGGCGGTCCCTTGGTCACAAGCTTGATGGCATCCATCTTCGCCCACCACACCTTGACCCGGGCGAAGGCCATGCGCGCGCCCTCGATGCAAATCGACCGCTTGACGACGTCCAGCCGAGGGCAGGCATTCACTAGCCGCTTCACAAGTCCGAAGTAGCTGCTGGGTATAGCTTCGGCAGGCCACAGCCGGATTATTAAATCCTTCATGGCTAGTTCGGCCACCCGATGCAGCTCGACCAACTGTTTTAACTGGTCGCTAAAGGGCACCGGATGTTCTGGCGCAAGGTATTGCGACCAGAACAGCTTCACCGTTGAGCTCCCCTCTTCAGCTCGGAAGAATTCCGTAGCGTCACAAACACTGCGCGGCAGATCCGCGACGCCCCTGGAGAACTCCAAATCTGGGTTAGTAAGAAATACTTCTTCTTCACATACTTGCTTTGCATACTAAACGCCTTACCCGCTGCGATCTTCTTCGCCTGTTGGATCTCCTGGAGGGCGCTTTGGGCTTCGGCCCGGGCCTCGTGCGTGCTTTGGCGAGCCTTAGCGAGTTTGGTCTCTTGAGCCGAAACAACGCGTTCCAAGGACTCGCACTTCTTCACAGCATCCTGGAGTTCCCGCTGGACCTCATCAAGCCTAGCCTCGTGCTTCTCATGAGCGGCTTGTTCCTTGGCAGCTTTCTCCTTGGCCTCGGCCAGCGCCTTCTTAAGGACCTCGACCTCGGTCAACGCTCCTACAAATATCATGGCACTTCGGTTAGCACACATCATTTACTCCTCTCGAATATGCAACAAGCCACCACATACACTGCTTGTCCTCAAGCTGCCTTTTTACAAGGCCGAGTTCTTCTTCGGCCCGCTCCAGACTCTGCTTTAGTCCGGAGACCTCCGCAGCATGAGAGGTTGCGGCCATCAACGACGCATGTTTATATAAGACATCTTTTAGTTAGTTCCCTGCAAAAATAAATTGATCGTCTGTCCAGCTTTTCTTTCTGAACACCGGACAGTGTCTCAAGGGCTACTGTCTATACTAGGACTTTTTCTTTTGTGTCGCTTACCTCAAAGCCGGTCAGCAGGCTGGTGCAGGCTTCGGTCAGTCCGCTCTGGACGGACTAAACCCTCTCAACCACCGTACCATAAGGATACGGTGTTCCTCCACAATGGAAGCGCCTCATAGCGCTTCTAGCAGATTATCCAATGCCTCTGGTTGGACAGAGGTCACCGGCGGGATAGGCACACCTCCTTCTCTTGAAGGAGGCTGCTCGCCGGATTCCGGAGCCGTATAGGTCTTCGGAACCGTCTTCGGCTGGGGGCCGAACTGAACATGGCCCCCATAGCCAGTCTCCATGGGGATTTGCTCCCCCATGTGTCTAGCGGCCGACGTTTCGCCCTCTGGCGCCACCCTGACAGACTCCTAAACCTCTCCCTGGCCTGGGAAGGTCCTTTGGGACAGCACCTCGTCGTCGCCCTTGGCCTTGGGAGAGTTAGCGGCCGGCGGAGACTCGCAGGCCATCGCCTTCGAATCCAGCGAACCCCCTGACGAGGATCGCTGGGAGCTATCCTGGGCCGGACTGCAATAGCATAATTTATCATATTAATACCATGAAGAGGAGAGGCCGGATACATGGACGTATACGGGTCTTTAGTACTTACGATGAGCCCAGGGTCTTGCTTCGGGGGGGTCGCTCGGGGCTGCTGTCAACGTCCCATGCGGAGGTATCCACAAGGGGGCCCTTCCCCCTCTTGGGCGCCTCTGCCTCCAGATTTGTGGAGGCCACCCTCTTCTTCCTTCCCCCGTCAGGGGGAGAGTTGCTTTCTTCCTCCTCCTCCTCGTCGTCTTCGGCGGCGGAAGAGTGAGTCTTGTCTTCGGACGCCACGTCCGAAGTGACCTTGCGGCGAGGGCCACCTTTGGCCCCCTTGGCCTTCTTCTTGGCCTTCTTCTCCGGTGCCTTGTAGGGCGACGGAACCAGCATCTTTGCCAGGAGCGGGATGACTAGTTCCTCGGGCAGCGGAGCCGGACACCAAATCGGCGCCACCTTCTCCATCCATACCTGAAAAAAAAATAGTGAGGTTTTAGGCATCTTCCTTGAACAAGCAAGTAGAGGATGCACCTTGAGACGAGAAAAGACTTACCGCACTAGCAGGATGGGCAAGATCATGCCCGCGGTTCGAGTTGATGTCCGGCGGCGTCTAGTTGCCCTTAAAGAGCAACTTCCAGACATCTTCATGAGTAGTTCCGAAGAGTCTTTCCAAGGTTTGGTGCTTCTTCGGATCAAATTCCCATAAAAGGGCATGCTCGGCTCTGGCATGGAAGGATCCGGCGAACTAGCATCACCTGGATCACGTGGACGAGCTTGATGTTTTTATCCACCATGCTTTGGATGCGCGTCTGCATGCTATCAGCTCGTCCGATGAAGACCAATTTGGGTCCTTCTCTATCCAGGAGGTAAGCCGCATTGGAGCTCCGGATTTGAACTCGGGAGCTGCGGCCCAGGTGGCGTCGCGAGGCTCCGTGATATAGAACCACAGCTTCAGCTGTCGGCGCTCTGGGAACGGGGGTCCCCAGGCTTGCCTGCCTACGGCCCACGGCGCGGCTAAGGCAGCAGGCCGTACGGCCCATCTTCATCAACATGGCATCCAAGACCCTCATGAGGGTCCAAGCCTCGCGAGGCGGACGACACAAGACCTCTTCAGGAGTAGCCTAGCCAGGCAGGCTCACAAGGAGCAGAGATATCAAGGCGGGGCAAACCTTGCGAGGCTCTCGTGACGTGAGCCATGACGAACGACACCCGGCGTGCGCCAGCGTGCGCAGCGTCCTTATTTCCTCTTTGGTGCTAAGGAGGCCAGCGCAGGCGAAGAGTACCGAGGCATCAGGCAAAGGTTGCTATGTTGGTGCAACGAGACCAAGACCAGGAGGACGGCAAGACAAAGGTCATCGTGGAGCCCATGACGGCGTCACCACTAGAGCTTTTCGCAGGCGAAGACCACTTTTGTCAGGATAGCTTGTACTAGCTGCCCCCCTTCAAATTTGCCTGCCATTGTTGGCTCCCTTCCCTCTTGATATTTGGGAAGAGGACCAGGGCCTATATAAGTAGAGCTAGCCACCATAGCATAGGCATCTGATCTTAGCTTGATCGAACCCGATCGAGAGCCTACTCACAAGAACACCTCAACCTCAGGAGGCTGTTCTTCCCTTGTACTGTTCATCATCAGCCCAAGAGGCAATCCACCACTGAAAGCACAAGTGCTCCCTAGGTGGTTTTGGTAATTAATGTCAACATATCTCTTGTTGGACTAACACTTTTATCTAGTATATTTCAGATAAGTTCAACAATGGAGTGGCACGGACTAAAGGATGTGGGAACTCCTTCAAGATGCTAAGGACAAAGTATTGGCTCAAACTTCAAGCTCAAGACTCTTCATTTTACATTTTAGTGATCCAAGATCACATTGAGTCTATAGGAAAAGCCAATACTATCAAGGAGGGATGAGGTGTTGCTTAATGAGCCTCTTGCTTCAAGTGCTTAGTGATATGCTCCAAATACCCTCAACTACTTACCCACTTCCACACATATGTCCTAAAACCTAAAGTCAAACTCGGCCCCACTGATTCTTCCTATCCGGCGCCACCGAGTTTGGATGTCTTAGCCACTGCCACAAACCCTAGGCAAATCAGTCTCACCGATAGGGATCTCGGTCTCACCGAGATGGGATTGTAATCTCTCTGTGTATATCCATTATCAAAATCGGTCTCACCGAGTTTGAGCAATCGATACTACCGAGATTACAATGCAAACTTTCTGGTTGACTCACTATCAAAATCATTCCCACCGAGTTTGAGTAATCGGTCCAACCGAGTTTGCTTGACCAACTCTCTGGTTAGCTAATTACCAAAATCGGTCTCACCGAGTTTGTGTAATCGGTCTCACCGAGATTACATTATGCCCTAACCCTAACCATATCGGTCCTACCGACTTGCATTTTCGGTCCCACCGAAAATCCTAACGGTCACTAGATTTGCTGAATCGGTCCGACCGAGTTTCTCAATTCTGTCCCACCGAGTTTGGCAAATTGTGTGTAACGGTTAGATTTTATGTGGAGGCTATATATACCCCTCCACCTCCTCTTCATTCGTGGAGAGAGCCATCAGACTGAACCTACACTTCCAGCATCCTATCTCTGAGAGAGAACTACCTACTCATGTGTTGAGGCCAAGATATTCCATTCCTACCATATGAATCTTGATCTCTAGCCTTTCCCAAGTTGCTTTCCACTCAAATCTTCTTTCCACCAGATCCAAATCCTATGAGAGAGAGTTGAGTGTTGGGGATACTATCATTTGAAGCACAAGAGCAAGGAGGTCATCATCAACGCACCATTTGTTACTTCTTGGAGAGTGGTGTCTCCTAGATTGGCTAGGTGTCACTTGGGAGCCTCCGACAAGATTGTGGAGTTGAACCAAGGAGTTTGTAAGGGCAAGGAGATCGCCTACTTCGTGAAGATCTACCGCTAGTGAGGCAAGTCCTTCGTGGGAGACGGCCATGGTGGGATAGACAAGGTTGCTTCTTCGTGGACCCTTCGTGGGTGGAGCCCTCCGTGGACTCGCGCAACCGTTACCCTTCGTGGGTTGAAGTCTCCATCAACGTGGATGTACGATAGCACCACCTATCGGAACCACAACAAAAACATCCGTGTCTCCAATTGCGTTTGAATCCTCCAAACCCTTCCCTTTACTTTCTTGCAAGTTGCATGCTTCACTTTCCGCTGCTCATATACTCTTTGCATGCTTGCTTGTTATGTATTGAAAAATTTAAACTTGTGCCTAAACTCCACTTAAACTTTAATAAGGTTAAAAACTGCAACTTTGGTACTTATTGTGTAATCACCCCCCCCCCTCTAGACACCTCTTCTCAAGATCCTACAAGTGGTATCAGAGCTTTGGTATCCATTGCCTTGGTTTAATCACCATTGGAGGAAGATGGATGAGTCTACTTTGGGGAGTCTTAGACATAGAGTGCCTATTCTTGATGGAGAGTATTTTCATGAGTGGAAAAATGAGATGCTTGTAATTTTCAATCAATATCATTTGAACAAGTACATTGCTAGCCCTTGTGCACCTCATGTTGATCCTATGCATCCTACCCATGATGAGTCTATTGACATGATTAGGAATCTTAGAACCGGCGAACTTATCATTAGAGTGTTGCCTAGAAACTTGATTGGATGTTTGCCTACTTTTAAGGGTGCCTATACTATATGGAAATTTCTTGAGGAACGATTTCCAAATTATTCCTTGAAAAATCTAGATGAAATTCTCCATAAGGCTATTGCTTTGAGTAAAATGAATACTAGTGATCCTATGTTTGGTGATCGTCTATTTGAGCTTACAAACCTTATGCGTGCCAAAGAAATGTTGGTATTATTAGTGATATTATTTCCGAAGCTATAAGAATTCATAAGCAAGATCATTGTCAAACTCACTCTAACGAATTACCCTCTCTAGGATTTGATCCACCACATGACGATGTTGAACATGGATACTATGATGAGGATGATGATAGTGACTTCGATCTTGATGATACAATGAGAAACTTTGGTCTTATGGCAAATCTTCGGGGATATATGTCAGGAGGAAAGGAATGGGTTCTTGATAGTGGATGTACCGATCACATGACCGGAGATAAAGACATGTTTCGTGAGCTTGCTGATAATGATAGTTCTCGAAAGTATGTCACCTTCGGTGAAAACTCAAAGGGTAAGGTGGTTGGTCTCGGTAAGGTGGCCATCTCACATGATAGCTCCATTCAGAATGTCATGCTCGTTGAATCTCTTGGCTACAACTTACTTTCAGTATCTAGACTTGCTGATTTCGGTTTCAATGTCCTATTTACTGAAATTGATTGCCAAGTGTTTTGTCGAGACAATCATAAAATGGTCTTTACTGGTATACGTAGAGGTGATCTATACATTGTTGATTTCACTAAAAAGGCTCAACCTAAAACTTGCTTCATTGCTAAATCCTCAAAAGGTTGGTTATGGCATAGACGATTAGGTCATGTTGGCATGAGAAACCTTGACAAGCTTATTAAAGGGAATCATATCCTTGGAGTTAACGATGTCATATTTGATAAGGATAGACTTTGCGATGCTTGTCAAGCGGGTAAACAGGTTGGAGGAAGGCATCCCGTGAAGAACATCATGACCACAAAGAGGCCACTCGAGCTACTTCACATGGATCTCTTTGGTCCCAACTCCTACAAGAGTCTCGGTGGAAATTCTTTTGATTTAGTTATAGTTGATGATTTTTCAAGATTTACGTGGGTGTTCTTTCTCGATGATAAATCGCAGGTCCAAAAGATCTTCAAAAACTTCGCTAGAAAGGCCCAAAATCAATTTGAAGTGAAGATCAAGAAGGTTCGCAGCGACAACGGAACGGAGTTCAAGAACACAAATGTGGACACCTTTCTTAACGAAGAAGGGATTTCACACGAGTTCTCGGCTACGTACACACCTCAACAAAATGGAGTCGTTGAGAGGAAGAACCGGACGCTCATCAAAATGGCGAGAACGATGCTTGATGAGTACAAGACGCCGAAGCACTTTTGGGCAGAAGCGGTTGAGACAGCTTGTCATGCAACAAATCGCTTGTATCTTCACAAGCTACTCGGCAAGACGGCATACGAGCTCCTCACTGGTAACAAACCCCAAGTTGGATACTTTCGAGTATTCGGATCGAAGTGCTACATTCTTGATAAGCATCGTCGTTCTAAATTTGCTCCTAAGTCTCATGAGGGTTTCCTACTAGGTTATGGCTCAAACTCTCACACTTACCGTGTCTACAGCAATTTCACCCGAAAGGTTGAAAAGACGGTAGATGTCAAGTTTGATGTATCTAACGGCTCGCAAATAGAGCAATTGCCAATTGATGTAGGAGACAAAGATCCTTCGGAAGCAATCCAAGACTTGCTATTGGCAAGGTTCATCCAACGGAGGTGAAGGAGAGTACCTCGTCCGTCCAAGTGGAAGCTTCTACTTCACAACAAGGTGAATCAAGAGTTGATACGGAAGCATCCACAAGTGGGACACACCAGATGAAGAAAACGAGGAAGTGCATCAAGATGAACGTCAACGACCTCCTTCTCCACCATGACATGAGAACGACAATGCCAACAATGAAGAAGGCCAAGAAGAAGAACAAGATGAAGAAGATGTTCAACAAAGACCCAAGCAAAAGCTTTCACGAGTTCGAGCAAGAATTGCTAAAGAACATCCCGTCGAGCAAATCTACAATGATATTCAAACCGGGAGAATCACTCCCTCTAAAACTCGTTTAGCTAACTTTTGTGAAAACTATTCTTTCATCTCTAGCATTGAACCTATGAAGGTGGAAGAAGCATTGAAAGATCCGGATTGGATAAATGCTATGCATGAAGAGCTACATAACTTTGAGAGGAACCAAGTTTGGACATTGGTTGAGAAGCCCGACAACAACCACAACATCATCGGTACCAAATGGGTGTTTCGTAACAAGCAAGATGAAGATGGACAAGTAGTTCGCAACAAAGCACATCTCGTCGCCCAAGGCTACACACAAGTCTAAGGTATGGACTATGATGAGACTTACGCCCCCGTTGCTAGACTTGAGTCCATTCACATCTTACTTGCCTATGCTAATCATCATGATATCACCTTGTACCAAATGGACATTAAAAGTGCTTTTCTAAATGGTGAAATAGAGGAGGAAGTTTATGTTAAGCAACCTCCCGGCTTTGTCAATCCTAAGAAACCCAATCATGTTTACAAACTTCACAAAGCTCTTTATGGTCTTAAACAAGCTCCTAGAGCATGGTATAAATGCTTGACCAAGTTCTTATTGAAAAAGGCTTTGAAATTGGGAAAATTGATTCCACACTTTTTACTAAAAGGGTTAATGGTGAACTATTTGTGTGCCAAATCTATGTTGATGATATTATATTTGGTTCAACTAACCCTCATTTTAGTGAAAAGTTTGGGAAGCTAATGTCGGAGAAGTTTGAGATGTCTATGATGAGTGAACTCAAATTCTTTCTTGGGTTGCAAATCAAGCAAACTAAGGAAGGTACTTTTGTTTCTCAAACGAAGTACACCAAGGACTTATTCAAGAAGTTCAATATGCAAGAATGCAAAGGTATGACTACACCCATGCCTACTAGTGGACATCTTGACTTAACCAAAGATGATGAACCGTTGATCAAAAGGTTTATCGCTCTATGATTGGTTCATTGTTATATCTATGTGCTTCACGTCCCGATATTATGCTAAGTGTGTGCATGTGTGCACGATATCAAGCTGCTCCTAAAGAATGTCATCTTAAGGCCGTGAAAAGGATAGTGAGATACTTAATCCATACACCAAATTTTGGCATTTGGTATCCTAAGAGGGCCTCTTTCGATCTTGTTGGCTACTCCGACTCGGACTATGCCGGTGACAAGGTTGATAGAAAGTCCACTTCGGGTACTTGCCAATTTCTTGGTAGATCTCCTGTGTCTTGGTCCTCCAAGAAACAAAACTCAGTATCCTTATCCACTGCCGAAGCGGAATACATTTCCGCTGGTTCATGTTGTGCTCAATTACTTTGGATGACCCAAACTCTTAAAGATTATGGGATATATGTGAAACATGTTCCATTGCTTTGTGACAATGAAAGTGCTACCAAAATTGGTCATAATCCCGTACAACATTCTCTAACTAAGCATATTGAAGTTCGTCATCATTTCATTTGAGATCATGTTGCTAAGGGTGACATTGATCTTAAGCATGTTCGCACCGAAAAGCAATTAGCGGATATATTCACTAAACCTCTTGATGAGAAAGTGTTTTGCAGGTTAAGAGGAGAATTGAACATCATTGATGCTTCAAACTTGGAGTAGAAACTCCATTGGATGCATGCAAGACATGAGCTTATGCCTAATCCTTGATACCTCTCCTATGATGGAAATCTTATGTCTTGGATATATTTGTATCTTGCATGTTATCTAACCCATGTAGGTACTTGGTTGAATCAAATTCCATGAGGTTGTAACCTACTCATATCTTGAGCAATCTCTACATCACCAAGTCTCTACACAAGGTGGTTGAAGCCAAGGAAGCACAAAACCATTTAAAAATATCCTTTGACAAATTCTATGTTGAGCTTCATGATTGTCATTGTTGGATACACAAGTGCTCTTCCTTGCACGAACTAACCCATGTTGGAAGATGGACTCAAATTCCAAGTGGTGCTCCAAATTCTTGATGAGCTACATCAACCTTGAGCAACCCACACAAGTTCAACTACATGGACAACACCACCAACCAAGGTATGTTATTCCATCTTAGAGAAGCTTTACTCCAAGTCATGAGTTAAATCAACTCGACAAGATGTGAATACATCAAGATGCTTAAACGAAAAATGGCAACCCCATTTTGAGCTTAAACAATGAGTATGACCTATGATCAAGTGATCTCACTTGACTCCTAAGTCAATATACTCTAACATAGGTGACTTTGTCGCCGACCATATCTAGATGAAGTTCTCTTGTGTTCTTTTCTGAGTTTTTGCATTTGTCTCATGCATATGTGTTTCCCCTTTAAAAAAACTTCATCTAGATTTCTTTCTGTTTGCTCTGCATTTTCTGCATTCCAATTCATTGCATATCATTCAGTAAATTCCTTGCAAATCTTTGTGAGATCTTATTAGTCAAGTGAGCTGAGGTGACAAGTGTTTTCTCTGTGATGAACTCGGTTACACCGATTTGTTATTTTCGGTCCAACCGAAAACTTTTGGTACCACCGAAGCATACTACTCGGTGCCACCGATTTGACAATAGGAAAATCAGTTTGCCACTTATTCTGTGTTTCTTTTGATCCAGCTCCACTCAATGAATCTTGTCCTCTACAAGGATCACATTTTTATCATTGCTTTATGTTGTGACTCAAGGATCAAACCCATTCACGACAAATTCCAGCGGGGGAGAGAGAGCTCACATTTTTTATCAAGGCCTTCTTGGAAATTGATGTCAAAGGGGGAGAGAGAGAGATCATATCAAAGCTTATCATTTAGAGAGAGAGATCACATCAGAGAAAGAGATCACATCTCAGAGGGAGAGAAAGATCCTTCAGGGAGAGAGAGAGAGAGAGAGAGAGAGAGAGAGAGAGATCGCCAGGGGGAGAGAATACTAGTAGAGAGTATTTCTCAAGGATCCCAGATGCTTGGTGTTCAAGAGGAGAGATGCCACATGTCTTCTTGAGGGGAAAGACATGTTCATATGTGCTTATTTGCATTAGCTTGCATTAGCTCTGTTCATTTATATCTTTCAGCTCTGATTTTCTGTTCCTTATCTTCTCCCAGTATCCCATGCTAGATTCAGGGGGAGCAAGACATCTAAGGGAAAGAAATCATCCAAATTCATTGCATATCTTTACTCTTGGGGACATGTCTAATCCAATGTAGTACTTAGTACTCACTCTTTACATGTCATCCCAGTCTTGGTATTCTTGTGGTTTCTTTTGTTTGCTCTGGCTAGTAGGTGCATCTGGGTTATCTAACCTTGTTTACGCAGGTTCATTCCATCCTAAGCCAACTCAAGACTACAAGGTAAGTATATCCATCACAATCATGTGTATGAGGAATTCTTGCTGATGTACATACTGTTTGCTAGAAGGACTCATGGGCATGAAGGTATTTTCTTTAATATTCTTTGCTCTGATGCATATGGCCAAGATACAT
This sequence comes from Aegilops longissima, assembly GCA_021605205.1. Lineage (NCBI taxonomy): Eukaryota > Viridiplantae > Streptophyta > Magnoliopsida > Poales > Poaceae > Aegilops > Aegilops longissima. The sequence goes on along the minus strand of CM038678.1, from coordinate 569,015,646 downwards.
GTAACACATTGCCTGCTCTATCATGGTTATGCTATCACATGCTTCTATATTCCATATTCACATGATTGCATACATGTAGGGGGAGCCTATGTCCGTTACATGTCTTTCCAAAGCTTTACTTGCTATTCTTTATATCTTTATATAAAGCTTTGATGTATGTTGTCATCAATTACAAAAAAGGGGGAGATTGAAAGCACAAGTGCTCCCTAGGTGGTTTTGGTAATTAATGTCAACATATCTCTTGTTGGACTAACACTTTTATCTAGTATGTTTCAGATAAGTTCAACAATGGAGTGGCATGGACTAAAGGATGTGGGAACTCCTTCAAGATGCTAAGGACAAAGGATTGGCTCAAGCTTCAAGCTCAAGATCTTCATTTTACATTTTAGTGATCCAGGATCACATTGAGTCTATAGGAAAAGCCAATACTATCAAGGAGGGATGAGGTGTTGCTTAATGAGCCTCTTGCTTCAAGTGCTTAGTGATATGCTCCAAATACCCTCAACTACTTTCCCACTTCCACACATATGTCCTAAAACCTAAAGTCAAACTCGGCCCACTGATTCTTCCTATCCGGCGCCACCGAGTTTGGATGTCTTAGCCACTGCCACAAACCCTAGGCAAATCGATCTCACCGATAGGGATCTCAGTCTCACCGAGATGTGATTGTAATCTCTCTGTGTATGTCAATTATCAAAATCGGTCTCACCGAGTTTGAGCAATCGGTACTACCGAGATTAGAATGCAAACTTTTTGGTTGACTCATTATCAAAATCGGTCCCACCGAGTTTGAGTAATCGGTCCAACCGAGTTTGCCTGACCAACTCTCTGGTTAGCTAATTACCAAAATCGGTCTCACCGAGTTTGTGTAATCGGTCTCACCGAGATTACGTTATGCCCTAACCCTAACCATATCGGTCCTACCGAGTTGCATTTTCGGTCCCACCAAAAATCCTAACGGTCACTAGATTTGCTGAATCAGTCCGACCGAGTTTCTCAATTCGGTCCCACCGAGTTTGGCAAATTGTGTGTAATGGTTAGATTTTGTGTGGAGGCTATATATACCCCTCCACCTCCTCTTCATTCATGGAGAGAGCCATCAGACTGAACCTACACTTCTAGCATCCTATCTCTGAGAGAGAACTACCTACTCATGTGTTGTGTGTCCTTTTTCTTGAAGTTTGTATTGCAAAGGCCTTCTTGTTTATTTTGTCGAAACTTGCACTTTCCTGGGTGTACAGTACTACCGTGGCAAGCCACTATACTACCGCTGGAGGTGGGTGGCTCCTGTGCTTGCACAGCTGCGCCCACGGCACGGTACTACCGCCTCCATCGCAACAGTAATTTTTTACTGCCGCTGGAGGAGCAGTCCAGTGTGCGGTACTTCCGCCCGGACGGTACTACCGCAATGATCCGCGGTACTACCGTGTTGTTGAGGCCGCGTGGGGGTTAAGCGCGGGCAGGGGGGTTCCTACTCCCCCATACCCATTCATCTCTTCCCGTCACAACGTCTCTCTCTCTCTCTCCTGCCCAAGAACGGCGCCGGAGGACCTCGCCGGATCTCCGTCTCCGGCCACTCTCCTTTCATTTCAACCGATGGGATCAATCCCCACCTCACCGTCTTGCCATGGACCCCGGTATCTCCCCTTTTCCCTCTATCTTTGCCTCGTTCTTGTGCTTCTAGGTTTTGGGAGATGCATGTGTAGGTCTTGTGATTTTTGGCTAAATCTTTGCAAGGGGAGATTGTTGGAGAGTGATAGTGCAGTAGATATGCTATTTGGTGAGATACAACAACGTAGTTTTGATCAAAGGTAGTACCGATTCGTCCTCACGGATGTTCTCAGATGCGTTTTTACTAGATCCGCCCCGTGCGATGCTACCGCCCCGCCAGAGCGGTACTACCGCCCATTGCAGGCCCCGTATAGTACTACCACTCCACTGGAGCTGTACTACCTCCCGTGGCACGGATGTAAAAAATTACTTTCGCTCTAAGTGCGATACTACCGCGCCACCCCGGTGCTGTACTACCGCAGTCAAAGCAGAAGTATCTTTTTACTTCCGCATCCTGTCACAGTACTACCGCTTGACTTAATATTGTGTTGTTTTGTCATGCCTAATCTCATTTCTATTTGTTTCCTTCGGTTTTGGCCTTGGTCTTTGCAATAATCCTTCTGGCTCTTCTCGTTTGTTTGCGTTGTGTGTCATAGGTGGTGGCTCCGGTTCCGGTGCTAGGCGCTCGAATCCCAGCCGTGATACAAGCTCAAAGCGCCTTCGCAACCAAGAAGCCCCTGAGGGCTCCAATGCCCCTCAATGCAACGTCAAGACCACAACTACCAAGATCAAGGAGCCAACTGTCAGCATGGATGAAATGCCTCAAGCAGAGTTTCTGATTCGAAGAAATCTCAACCCCTACGTCAAGACAAGGGAACTCAGCAGGGGCAATGACCTGTTTTTGACCAAGCAAAACATCTACGTACCCGTCCAGTGGATTGACATGGAACATCTGAAGAAGAACCGGGCATATTATCCAGAGATTGTGGATCAGTTCTTCGCTTCTGTCCATTTCCACACGGATGAGAAGCGGAGCATGACTTGGATGACAAAGGGAAAGAGGATGACTGCTGAGTGGAAGGAGTTCATGGATCTGTTGCACGTTCGTGATGAGGGGCTAGAGGTGCCCGTTGGTGTCCGCCCTCATGCCAACCCAGAGTCTGCTTCCAAGAACAACCTTCAACCCTACCTTGTTGAGAAGACTCTACCCAGTGGCAAGAAGTTTTGTGCTGAACCCATTTCTTGACATCATGTACCGGATCTTCCGCAACTCTCTTTTTCCTCGCATAGGAGACAAGGACTAGGTGCATTCCTATCTTGTGGACATGATGCTTATTTGTGAGGAAGCTCGTCTTCAGCAACCTGGACCACTTGATGTCTCTCATATCATGCAGTGTGAGCTTCAGTTTTCTTTGTTCCATCATAAGGTGCCCATCTATGGACCTTATTTGCACTCTCGAAGACTTGGGAGAAACTCTTTTCGGGTGAAGAGTTTCTTGCTCCCAACTGGATTCGCCATGAGCCCATCAAGCTGCGCCAGAAGAACAAGTGGGCTAACACCACTACCCGGGCTGAGGCCGAGGCTGCACGCATGGATGTTGATGATGATGAGATTGAGGAGGAGGAGGCGGAGGACAGTTCTGAGGGGTACGCCCCTCCATTGCTGAGCCATCTTGGGCTAAGAAGCTCAAGGCCAAGATGAAGGCTCTCTTCTGCATGCAGGCCAAGGGGCGGTACCAGACCCACGTTGCTCAGAAGGAGAGTCGCCAGCGTGACAAGAGGATCTTGAGGAAGCTTGGCAAGCAAGTCTCAAGCGGGTCAGAGAAGAACATCACTCCTGAGGCTGCCCGGATGATGAAGCAAGGCTATTAGCAGGCTCATTGCGGCTTGAAGCTACGTCGGTATTTCCCCAAAGAGGAAGGGATGATGCAGCACAACGACGGTAGGTATTTCCCTCAGTGATGAAACCAAGGTTATCGAACTAGTAGGAGAACCAAGCAACACAATGTAAACATCACCTGCACACAAATAACAACTACTCGCAACCCGACGTGTAAAACGGGTTGTCAATCCCTTTCGGGTAGCGGCGCCTCAAGATAGGCAAACGGACGTGAAAAAAATTGTAGTAGATTGATAGATCGAACGCCAAATAAAATAAATAAGAATAAAATGCAGCAAGGTATTTTTGTATTTTTGGTTCAATAGATCTGAAAATAAAAGCAAAGGAAAATAGATCGCAAAGGCAAATAATATGAGAAAGAGACCCGGGGGCCGTAGGTTTCACTAGTGGCTTCTCTCGAGAAAAATAGCAAACGGTGGGTAAACAAATTACTGTTGGGCAATTTATAGAACTTCAAATAATCATGAATATATCCAGGCAATGATCATTATATAGGCATCACGTCCAAGATTAGTAGACTGACTCCTGCCTGCATCTACTACTATTACTCCACACGTCGACCGCTATCCAACATGCATCTAGTGTATTAAGTTCATGGAGATACGGAGTAATGCAATAAGAATGATGGCATGATGTAGACAAGATCTATCTATGTAGAGATAGACCCCATCGTTTTATCCTTAGTAGCAACGATGCATGTCGGTTCCCCTTCTATCACTGGGATCAAGCACCGTAAGATCAAACCCACTACAAAGCACCTCTTCCCATTGCAAGATAAATAGATCAAGTTGGCCAAACAAAACCCAAATATCAGAGAACAAATACGAGGCTATAAGCAATCATGCATATAAGAGATCAAATAAACTCAAATAACTTTCATGGGTATAAAAAGATAGATCTGATCATAAACTCAAATTTCATCCGATCCCAACAAACACACCACAAAAAGAGTTACATCATATGGATCTCCAAGAGACCATTGTATTAAGAATCAAACGAGAGAGAGGAAGCCATCTAGCTACTAACTACGGACCCGAAGATCGATAAAGAACTACCCACGCATCATCGGAGAGGCGCCAATGGAAGTGGTGAACCCCTCCGTGATGGTGTCTAGATTGGATCTGGTGGTTCTGGACTCTGCGGTGGCTGGAATTGATTTTTGTCAACTCCCCTAGGGTTCCTGGAATATTGGGGTATTTATAGAGCAAAGAGGCGGTCCGGGGGCACTCGAGGTGGGCACAACCCACCAGGGCGCGCCCTGGTGGATTGTGCTCCCCTCGGAGCACCCCCGAGGCGCTGCCTTGGCCCATTTGGTGTCTTCTGGTCCACAAAAAATCTCTGTAAAGTTTTGTTGCATTTGGACTCCGTTTGGTATTGATTTGTTGCGATGTAAAAAACATGCAGAAAACAGCAACTCGCACTTGTCACTATGTCAATAGGTTCGTACCAAAAATGATATAAAATGATTAACATCCAAGATTGATAATATAACAACATGGAACAATAAAAAATTATAGATACGTTGGAGACATATCAGCATCCCCAAGCTTAACTCCTGCTCGTCCTCGAGTAGGTAACTGATAAAAACAGAATTTTTGATGTGGAATGCTGCCTAACATGTCATCTCATATTTCTTTTCTTTATAGCATGGACATTTGGACTTTTATATTGTTCAAAGCAATAGTCTAGTTTTCTCATGAAAGCTTAAATACTCAAGGATATCAACAAGCAACCATGTCTTTCAAAATATCGACGCTAAAATAAGTTATCCCTAGCCCATCATCATGCTCAATCATTGATCCATTCATGAAACACACTCGCATATTAGCTACACCCAATACTCAAGTACAATCATATTGCCTCCTAGTTGGTGCTTTTATAAGATAAGATGGAGACTCAAATTCAAAAATAAAAATTGCATAAAGTAAAAGAAAGGCCCTTCACAGAGGGAAGTAGGGATTTGTAGAGGTGTCAGAGCTCACAGCGAAAAACTTAGAGATAAAAACATTTTGGGAGGTGTGTCTTTCCCACCAACGAAAACGACTTAGAGTTCCCAACACTTTCTATGCTAGATATATCATAGGCGGTTCCCAAACAGAAAATAAAGTTTATTCCTATTTCCACCATACTTTCACTTTCCATGGCTAACCGTATCCACGGGTGCCTTCCATACCAACACTTCCCAAGGAATTTATTATTTGACAACATAAAGTAAATTCATTTTTCATTTCGGGCTGGGCATCCCTAATACCTTTGCCTTAATCTCGTGCAATGACAAGTGAATAAACATTCATCGTGAGAATAACACATCTAGCATGGAAAATATTAGCCACCCCTCACCGCTCCGCGAGCGGTACAAACACACAAAAGAGAAGTTTATTTTGAAAATTAGAGATGGCACATACAAATTTTCTTAAAACGGCAAAAGAATACCGCATATAGGTAGATATAGTGGACTCATGTGGCAAAACTGGTTTTAAAGGATTTTGGATGCACAAGTAGTGATCATACTTAGTGCAAAATGAAGGCTAGCAAAAGATTGAGAAGTGACCAACCAAGAAACGAATAATCTCATAAGCGAGCATTAAGCATAATTAACACAGAATAATGCACCACAAGTAGGATATAATTTTATTGCATAATTATTGACTTTCATGCTTGCATAGGGAATCACAAACCTTAACACCAATATTCTTACTAAAGCATAATTACTCATCAACATGACTCACATATCACATCATCATATCTCAAAACTATTACTAAGAATCAAGTTTATTTTGTCCAATGATCTTCATGAAATTTTTTATTATATCCTTCTTGGATATCTGTCACTTTGGAACTATTTTTCGTATGTTGCTTTTGATAAGCTCAAACAAATATAAGTGAAGATCATGAGCATAATATTTCTTTCTCTCAAATTAATTTAAGTGAAGCAAGAGAGAATTTCTTGAAAATTTTAATAACTCTCAAATAAATATAAGTGAAGTAAGAGAGTATTTCTTCAAAAAAACTAAAGCACACCGTTCTCAAAAAGATATAAGTGAAGAACTAGAGCAAGTTCATAGCTCATAAAAATTTAAGTGAAGGATAGAGAGCAATTCTAACAAGTCATGACATAATTTTGGCTCTCTCAAATGGGTGTGTGCAGCAAGAAATCAAGGCTTAAAACACAAAATAAAACAAGCAAAGACTCTTATCATACAAGACGCTCCAAGCAAAACACATAGTATGTGATGAATAAAAATATAGCTTCGAGTAAAATACCGATGGTCGTTAGAAGAAAGAGGGGATGCCACTCGGGGCATCCCCAAGCTTAGTTGCTTGCTCTCTTTTGGATAATAGCTTGGGATGTCGGGGCATCCCCAAGCTTAGGCTCTTCTTACTCCTTATTCCTTCATCCATCGTAAGATGACCCAAAACTTGAAAACTTCAATCACACAAAACTCAACAAAACCTTCGTGAGATCGGTTAGTATAAGAAAGCAAATCACTACTATAAGTACTGTAGTAAGCCAATTCATATTTTGTTCTTGCGTTATATCTAATGTATTCCAACTTTTATATGGCAAAAACTCATCAAAGAAAACCATAAAGCCATCAAAATAAGCACACAATGCAAAGAAAACATAATCTGTCAAAAACAGAACAGTCTGTAGCAATCTGACTATTTCGAATACTTTTGAAACTCCAAAAATTCTGAAAAATTAGGACGACCTAAAAAATTCGTATATTAATCTTCTGCAAAAAGAATTGGCATTTTTCACGCTCTGGTTAAAAATAAGAATTGTTTTCGTTAGCGCAAAATTTCTGTTTTTCAGCAAGATCAAACAACTATCACCCAAGAAGATCCTAAAGGCTTTACTTGGCAAAAAAACTAACTAAAACACAATCATAACAGTAGAATAATTGTGCAAACACTCAAGAACAGAAAGCAAAAAAGAAAAAATAAATTTTATTCATTGGGTTGCCTCCCAACAAGCGCTATAGTTTTACGCCCTTAGCTAGGCATAAGATTTCAATGATGCTCACATGAAAGATAGTAATTGAAACACGAAGAGAGCATCATGTAACATGTGAAAAAAACATTTAAGTCTAATATAGTTCCTATGCATAGGAATTTTATAAGAAAACAAATTATCAAGACAAGAAATTTCTAGCATATGCAAGGTAGAAGAATAAAACGTTGACGATCTCAACATAACGAGAGGTAATTTAGTAACATGAAAATTTCTACAACCATATTTTCCTCTCTCATAATAATTACATGTAGGATCATAATCAAATTCAACAATATAACTATCACATAACATATTCTCTATATGATCCACATGCATGCAAAGTTGACGCTCTTCCAAAATAGTGGGATTATCATCAAATAAAGTCATGACCACTCCAAACCCACTTTTATTAAAAAAATCATAAGATTGAACACTCTCCAAATATGTGGGATTATTTTAGCTAAAGTTGTCACTCTTCCAAACCCACTTTTAATATGATCACAAGCATAATCATCATGAGGTTTAAATAAATTTTCAAGATCATAAGAATCATTATCACCCCAATCATGATCATTGCAACAAGTAGTGGACATAGCAAAACAAGCATCCCCAAGCTTGGGGTTTTGCATATTATTAGCACAATTGACATTAATAGAATTTATAATAACATCATTGCAATCATGCTTTTCATCCAAGGAGCTATCATGAATCACTTTATAAATTCCTTCTTTTAACACTTCATCACAATTTCCAGAATCATGAATCTCAAGCAAAACTTCATAAAGATAACCTCGCGCACTCAACCCACTAGCAATTGGTTCATCATAGTTGCATCTTTTGAATTAGCTAGTGGATGAGGATCCATATCAATAGGTTTTTAGCAAGCGAAGATGCAAGAAAATAGAAGAAACATGGTCACACAAGCAAACAAGAGACCCGACGAGAAAAAGGCGAACGAAAAAGAAGGCGAACAAAACAACAAATTTTTGTGAAGTGGGGGAGAGGAAAACGAGAGGCAAATGGAAAATAATGTAAATTGCCATGAGATGAGATTTTTTATTAGGAACCTGGTATATGTTGAAGATCCTCCCTAGCGACGGCGCCAGAAATTCCATTTGATTGCGGCTTGAAGCTTCGTTGGTAATTCCCCAAAGAGGAAGGGATGATGAAGCACAGTGACGGTAGGTATTTCCCTAAGTGATGAAACCAAGGTTATCGAACCAGTAGGAGAACCAAGCAACACAACGTAAACAACACCTACACACAAATAACAACTACTCGCAACCCGACGTGTAAAAGGGGTTGTCAATCCCTTTTGGGTAGCGCCGCCTCAAGATAGGCAAACGGACGTGAATAAAATTGTAGTAGATTGATAGATCGAACGCCAAATAAAATAAATAAAAATAAAATACAGCAAGGTATTTTTGTATTTTTGGTTTAATAGATCTGAAAATAAAAGCAAAGGAAAATAGATCGCAAAGGCAAATAATATGAGAAAGAGACCCGGGGGCCGTAGGTTTCACTAGTGACTTCTCTCAAGAAAAATAACAAACGGTGGGTAAACAAATTACTGTTGGGCAATTGATAAAACTTCAAATAATCATGACGATATCCAGGCAATGATCATTATATAGGCATCACGTCCAAGATTAGTAGACCGACTCCTGCCTGCATCTACTACTATTACTCCACACATCGACCGCTATCCATCATGCATCTCGTGTATTAAGTTCCCGGAGAAATGGACTAATGCAATAAGAACGATGACATGATGTAGACAAGATCTATCTATGTAGAGATAGACCCCATCGTTTTATCCTTAGTAGCAACAATACATATGTGTCGGTTCCCCTTCTGTCACTGGGATCAAGCACCATAAAATCGAACCCACTACAAAGTACCTCTTCCAATTGCAAGATAAATAGATCAAGTTGGCCAAACAAAACCCAAATATCAGAGAAGAAATACGAGGCTATAAGAAATCATGCATATAAGAGATCAAAGAAACTCAAATAACTTTCATGGATATAAAAAGATAGATCTGATCATAAACTCAAAGTTCATCCGATCCCAACAAACACACCGCAAAAAGAGTTACATCATATGGATCTCCAAGAGACCATTGTATTGAGAATCAAACGAGAGAGAGGAAGCCATCTAGCTACTAACTACGGACCCGAAGGTCTACAAAGAACTACTCACACATCATCGGAGAGGCACCAATGGAAGTGGTGAACCCCTCTGTGATGGTGTCTAGATTGGATCTAGTGGTTTTGGACTCTGCGGCGGCTGGAATTGATTTTCGTCGACTCCCCTAGGTTTTCTGGAATATTGGGATATTTATAGAGCAAAGAGGCGGTCCGGGGGGCACCCGAGGTGGGCACAACCCACCAGGGCGCGCCTGGGCCTCCTGGCGCGCCCTGGTGGGTTGTGCTCCCCTGGAAGCACCCCCCCCCCAGGCGCTGCCTTGGCCCATTGGATGTCTTCTGGTCCATAAAAAATCTCCGTCAAGTTTCGTTGCATTTGGACTCCATTTGATATTGATTTCCTGCGATGTAAAAAACATGCATAAAACAGCAACTGGCACTTGGCACTATGTCAATAGGTTAGTCCAAAAAATGATACAAAATGACTATAAAATGATTATAAAACATCCAAGATTGATAATATAAAAACATGGAACTATCAAAAATTATAGATACGTTGGAGACGTATCATGGGCTGAGTCTGATGAGGAGTCCATTCTTGCTGCTGAGACAGATGATGAGATTCATGGGTGATCACTTCAGTGGGAGCTACCACCTGCGTCTTAGGTGTCCTCTCTGCCTTTTTGGTTTCTCAATGCCAAAGGGGGAGAGTGTAGGATTTGCGAGTCTTTGTCTCCTTGCTTTCGTTTCGTTGAACTTTTGTTGCTTTGGTTTGTGTTGTGTGTGTGAGACCTGGAGACTTGTTCTATCATATGGTGTGAGACATATGCCCTCAAGCTTATCCTTTATTGTCTAGTATGTTTAGTATATTGTGAGCCTATTTCATCTTGTGCCCTTTACTTCATGCTCACTTACTACCTTGCTTCCATGATTAGTGTCTCCTATATTATTGCAAGGCTTGCCTTGTCTATAAAATATAGGGGGAGTGTTGATCCTAGTGTGTGTGTTGTGCAGTCCAAAGCATATCTCTAGAATGCACACATCTAGGGGGAGCCTGTCTATGAGTTTGGGTTTGCTTATGTTCATTTTATATCCCTATGTGAAAATCTCGTATTGTCATCAATCCACCAATAAGGGGGAGATTGTAAGGGCATATTTCGCCCTATGTGGTTTTGGTGATTGATGACAGTGCATTTGCGGACTAGTCGTGTGCATTTAGCATTTCAGGTATCTCATGTCTAGGCACAAGACGATTCGGTGCCCCTCGGAGCCTATCGAAGACGGCGGTTCTCTACGTTTCTTTTCGGTAGATTTGAGTCATAGGAAAGCCGTACTATTAAGAGGGGGTCCGCTTCGGAAAGGTTAGGGTGGAATCAACACGTACACATTTGTTCCTTTGCACCACCTTTCCTTCGCTTCAATGCAGCACCATCCGTTTATCCTTGTCTCTGCGAAATGAAGGCTTCCAAATGCTAAAGTATCTGTGGCGTGTGGTAGTACTGCTCGTAGTACCACAGAGGCTTGTGGTAGTACCGCTCAAGGGAGCGGTAGTACCGCAGGGACCAGCGGTAGTACCGCTCCTGGCGAGCGGTAGTACCGCTGCCTCCAGCCCTGACGCTGGCGCATGCGGAAGTAGGCGCGGAAGTAATTTTTTACTTCCGCACCTACGCGGTAGTACCGCTCCCTGCGAGCGGTAGTACTATGCCGGACTTTGGCACAGCTCCAACCTCAGCGGAAGTAGCCACATGTCACATCCCAGATAGACCATGCATTAGGGTGTGCATCATGTTTAAATTTCATTTGAATTTGAAATGGGAAGGCAGAAACCCTGAACACCCCCCTTAAAAGAACTAGGGTTTACTAAAATTTATTTCAATGAATCCGAAATGCCCTTCAAAATGCTCATCCTCTTTGTTTGGGTTCAGAACCCATGTCAAAGAAGGTTTACCATTTTCTAGGTCATCTAAGGGTTCTAGAATTAATCCACAAGTTTTTGAAATGAGCATTTTAAATTACATAAAATATTTTAAATGTTCAAAAATTGTCAAACTGAAATGTTTCATGTTGGGAATATTCCAACAAGTGACCAGGAGCATTTTGGTGATTTTTAAAATAGTTTTGGTATTTTTAAAAACCCCAACAAAGTTACAGAAAATAGAAAAAGCTTAAAAAAAAGAAAAACGCTTACCTGTCGCCCGTGCCCGGCCCACCTGCCCGCCCAGCCAGCAGCCTGGCCAATGGCTGCTTGGCTCGCCAGCAGTAGCTGGTGCCGGCCGGCGAGCGCAGGGCGCGCCACGCAGCTGGCCGCCGCCCTGCTTCACCCCTTCGCCGCCTCGCCGCCCTGGACGACCTCCGTGTCGTCGCCCGACCCCCTGTGACACCCCATTCTCCCCGCCTCCTCTCTCGCTCTCCCCAACCTGGCCGACGCCATCGCCGACGCGCCACCGCCGACGCCGTGCTCCCGCCGTCCATGCTCCTCCCCACCATGTCCAGCAGCTCCGCCGCACTCCACTACCCCTAGCTAGCCGAGTCCCGCTCGCTCTAAGCACCCCGAAGCCACTACATCGACCTCGACCGAGCTCGAAGCCGCCGGAGATCCCCATCGCCGTCGCCGCCGCATCGATCGCCCCGACCCGACGAGGCTCTCTACGGGTTCACTTTGTGAGCCTGGCTACTCTCCGTCCTCTCCGCTCTCTTCCTCTTGCACCACAACGAGCGCCGTCGCCGATCACCCGAACGCACCGCCGCGGAGCTCGTCGCCGACGAGGCTCCGGCCACCCAACGGCCACGCCACCCTGTCCATCGCACTCACCGAGTTGCGCTGGGCCTAACTATGCACTCCACGCACCTCGCCGAGCCCTCTAACCCCAAACCCGTCGATGGCCGAGCCCCGGCCGCCGCCCGACTCGTCGGCGGTGCCAACTCCGGCCACCCCTAACCCAACTGACCCCACCAAACACCGCGGTTCACCTCCAGCTCCACATAGATGCTCCCCGCGCTCCATTTGGTGCCCGGAAAGTGCAAAAGCACTTTGCTCCGCCGCGCCTGGCCTCGCCGGCGGCTAGACGCCGGCGGGTTGACCACTGACCCCTGTCCGTGGGCCCTGTTGACTGTCTGAGTCAATGACAGGTGGACCCCCCCGGTTAACTAATTAGGATTAGTTCTAATTAATTTAATTAGTTAAACTAACCCTGACATGCGGGTCCCACTGGTCAGTTTGACCTGGACGACCCCGTTGACCCCTGACGTCACGCTGACCTCATGCTGACGCATTAATTCAAATTCTGGATTTATTTTTATATAGTAAATTCCGAATATAAATCAAATTTCAAATGCTTATAACTTTTATCTATAACTCCAAATGCAAAGATTTATATATGAAAAATTATCAGAAAAATACACTCTATCCATTGGTACAGGTTTCATGCATGTTAAAACAAGTTAACTATGCTGAATAACCAGAATAAGGAATTGCACCATTAGGACTAACTCAAATGAGCTATCATTTGAATCCTTGATTCAAATGAGTTCATCCCCTGTTCTTTCAACTTGCATTAGGCCAACACACATCCATATTGCCATGTCATAGCATGCATCATATTGTTGCATATTGTCTTGTGTGTTTATTTCGGTGTGCTTTCATGATAGGTTCTGCCCCCGAAGATAACCTCGACTACCCATCTGAAGGGCGTTCTCTACCCCAGTTCCATCGGCAAGCAATTCATTGATCATTCGATACAAACCCATGTTCTCGCTTCGCTCTCGTTTCGCATTAAGACAACGCGTTTCAACTGTTGTGTGCTGCGGTAGCTAAACCCACTTCCTTTGCATGACTGTCATTGCCACAAGAACTAGATGAAACCCACTAGTATGTGTAGGAGTTGATTGAGCCATGTTTGTGATTCCTACCATGCTATGCTTGCTATGCTTAGAGTTGTGTCAGTCGGCTCATCGGGATGATGAACTGGAGTGAAAGGTTGTGTTGGTTCGAGAGTGAAAGTGTTGAACACGATTTGGTAAAGGTATCGATGAGAGGCCATGTAGGAGTACATGGTGGGTTGTTTCATTGAAACCGAACTTAAGAACTGAGATCTGTGTTTGTGATCCATGAAACAGCTTACTACCACACATTGGGATCCTTAATTGACCCTCTCGGCTTCTTAACCACCCCTGTTCATAGTCCGGGAGTTGCAAGTAGTTTCGTGTTTGTAGCATCTTTGGGGCCGCCGCATACGCTGACCTTAGGGGTGGGTTGTGTTGCGGTAGGCACCGTGGCCCGGTGTACCGAGTGCCCGTTTGGTATCTCGGGAACCCCGCACACATCGTTCGGGCTGTATGGGAAACCTCGGCGGACTCCTGCGGATGGAACCCGAATAGGCGATAAACCCGGACTAGGGACTTGAGTGTTTAGGTAGGCTGTGGCCGACACCCACGTTGGGCTTCCGCTTGAAGGTTGCAGTACATGTCGTGTAAACGCGATAAGTGGTGAGAGTGTGTGAAGAAGTATACCCTGCAGGGTTGAATATGATCTATTCAATAGCCGTGTCCACGGAGAAGGACTTCGGGTTACCTATATCAGTTCATAGACAAGTAAAGGATACTACTAAAAGCCTCAAGATAAGTGTGAGTATCGTGGATGGCCCTCTCGGGGATGACGAGAGAGGATCCACGGTGGAGTATTGTGATGGTGATTAGTGGACTCGTATGCGACAAAATGCTTTACAAAGTGTGTCACGTGGGATAGCTTAGCCAAGAGTCAAAGCTGGCTTGCTGCAAATAACTCCACTTCCTTCCTTGAGAATGTGCATGTATGATAGGATTCGTGGTAAGACTTCTTGAGTACTTTTGTACTCATGTTTGTAATCAATATTTTTCAGAGGACTATACTACCCCCTCCGACGGATTCTATGTAGATGTTGACTTCGACGAGTAAGCTAGCCACCCAGGTGGCGATCTAAGACTTGTGAAGGGCCATTGTAGATAGGAAGGCTCCAACAAGCTTTCTTTCTTTCTAGAGTCTGTACTCAGACTACTTTGCTTCCGCATGTGCTTGTATGATTGTATGACTTGAGTGTTGGGTCATGTGACCCCTACCTGTATGACTATGTTATGTATGGCTCCTCGGAGCCTCTTAAATAAAGTACTTGAGTTGTAGAGTTTTGTTGTGATGCCTTGTTGTATTTGCTCATATCGGGCATAATGCGTGTATGATTGAAATGCTTGGTATGAGTGGGATCCGACAATCTAGTTGTTTATCCTTGGCAGCCTCTCATATGGGGAAATGTAGTCTCGTGCTTCTGAGCGATAGTAGTCCGCTACAGCCCGGTTCACGAGTCCTGCTAGCCCAAAGACTACTGCTTGGACACTTGATCGGCGGCATGTGATTCATTTCGTTCCTATGTCTGTCCCTTCGGGAAATGTCACGGTGATACTTGAGTCCTGCCTAGCTGCTACAGCCGGGATACCGGAGTCCTGTTAGCCTAGTGCTACAGCCCGAGTTCATACGTTGATGACCGACATGCTCAAGTGTTTTATGTATGCCTGTCCCCATAGGTTAGTGCCGCTTTGGGTTCACGACTAGCCATGTCGGCCCGGTTCTTTGTCATGTGGATGCTAGCGACACTATCATATACGTGAGCCAAAAGCGCAAACGGTCCCGGGCCATGGTAAGGCGACACCGTGGGAATACCGTGCGTGAGGCCGCAAAGTGATATGAGGTGTTACCAGCTAGGTCGATGTGACTTGAATCGGGTCCCGACAGCGTTGGCATCGAGCAGGGCTGCTGTGAGGTCCGCTAAGCCAAACTGGTCAAGTTGAGTCTAGAAATGCTTTAGTTATATGTAGGGAATTGATTGTGGAGGGAACGTAAGGCTCTTTTACTCCTTTACCTTATGCCCTCGATCTGAGTCATCCTCTTCTCATTCGACGTGGGTATAGGACTAGGCTCTCTCTCTCTATCAGTTCACGTGTTACTAATCCGTAGTAACTTATAGGATTGTTGGTTACATCCTCGATTCGGTGCTACTAAATTTTAGTATGCTATCATTTGAACCGAACCTTGATATGATGTTGTTGAGTGGTTTTGCAAATCTGATTTTGAATGTCTCAAATCTGATTTTGAGCATTTACGATGTTATGCTGCCCGATTTTCCTAGAAATTCTAATGCCTTTGCATTGTGGCTGTGCTTTCAGATGGCCACCGTTCCCGTAACCAAGTGGTTCGCTGACTCGTTGCATTGATGTGTGCGGTCACACGGCCATGTTGGTTAGGGTGATGATTGAGGCTGGTTATCGATGGTATCCTGAATATACCGTCGAGGAGCAGTTTAGGGATGTCAATCAAAGCCAATATCTATGCACGGTCCGGATTTATCCATCTTACCCCGGAGCTACTTGAGCCACTTCATCGTTCTTATGGGCTCGAATCACTATTGGAATGTCTGTGCAAGATGCAGCCTATTCCATGATGACTATTATTCGAGCGAACGCTTGTCGAGCAACACCGATTTCCGCTATATGCCAATCCCTCCCAGGGCGCATGGCTACCTTCAGGTTTGTACAGCGATGCATCCCATGAGGACTCACTCCTTCGCACTACTACCGAGTTCTTTGGAGGACAAGGACCGTGAGAACCGGGCCTGCGTATGGAGCTTTTAATGCCCGATCGACCACTGGCTACTCGACTAGGTTTGCACCTGCCGTGCAAGCGGATATATGGACATGAGAGACTTGTACCCGTGCGGGCGTAGTCTGCCAGACTTTATGGAGTGGCGTGAGGTTGGAGGCATCACTCCTCCTCGTGGGCCTCTTCGCCACCGCTTGTTGGTCCACGGCCACATCCGAGTCCTTATGGTCCACAGCCCCACAGATTGTCTGCTTCCGGACGATCATGTTCCACTTCAGTGTCAGGTGGTGACTTCTATGAGGACTACTATGGAGCTGCCCGAGATAGTAGTAGTATTCCTAGTATGGTAATGGTTGTGTTTCCACCGTCTGCGTGACTCGTGGAATACGACTTAGTGTGTATCGTTCCTAAGTGTAGAAAAATAATGTATAGGAGTTGGAATGCTTCCGATGAGATGTAACGCCTTTCCTATAGTTGTACTCCGTCAGGCTTGTACTAAACTATGAATGGTGTGTATGACCGATGGTATATATATATATGGCAGTTTTATATTACCATGTCATACGGATGAACATCTTTGCATTCCATGCTGTCCATTACCTTCCGCACTTCCTTGTTAAATTCTGCCATCCTGGTTTAAACCTTTGCTTTGTCTCCCAGGATGGTCAACACTCGAATACTCCTGCTGCTCCAGAGCAGGGAGAAGCCAGTGCAGCCAGAAATGTGAATCTGCCGCAACCGCCATCTTTGGCCGAGGTGATGCTGGAAGCAGAACGCAATAAGCGCGAAACCAACCGCTTATTGGAGCGGATTGAACAAAACACAGCACGCCAGCCAAGAAACGATATGGTTTCACTCAATGATTTCGTCAAGCTATATCCTCCAAAATTCAAATGTTCCGTCGAGCCTCTCGACGCAGATGATTGGCTCCGCAGTATCCACCACAAGCTGCGTTCCGCCAACGTGGCTGAGGCTGACAAGGTTACCTTTGCCGCCTATCATCTGGAAGGTCCCGCTAGTCTCTGGTGGGAAAATTATGAGGCTATCGTCCGCTGGACAAGTTACAACTTGGGATGAATTCAGTGCCGCCTTCGTGAGCACCATATTCCGTAAGGTCTTATGGACCGCAAACGTGAGGAATTCTGCGGTTTCACCCAAGGTAGGCTGACGGTGGATGCCTCTGACCGTGAATTCGGGAGGTTAGCACGTTATGCTCCCAAGAAGTTTCTACCGATGCTAAGAAGCGGCAAGGTTCCGTAAGGGACTTAGCCACGAGCTACGCCGAGATCTCCGTCTGCATGAGTGTACCTCTTTCCGAAGCTAGTCAATAAGGCTATCGGTAGCGAAACCGGGCAGACTGATTTCGAGACTTCACGCAAGCACATCCGTGATTCTGGATCGTCATCCGGCTCTGGATCCCAGAAGCGCCGGGTTTGGGTCCCAAATACTGCTCTACCACCCAGGTTCACCCCGAGGCCATCCTTCGAGGCGCCTCGCCCCAACCAGCCGTATTTTCCACCCAAGACTTATGGAGGTCCAACTGCTAGTGCTGCTCCACGTCCAAATGTGATCACTTGCTTCAAGTGTGGAGAGACGGGCCACTATATCCGAGAGTGTCCCCAGAACAACCCCAATCAAGCTGGAAAGTCTGTTGGCCGCGGCAAGCCAGCAGGAAAGGCGCCCTATGCCAAGCCAGTTGCCACCGCTCGTGGCCATGTCAACTATGTCTCTGCTGAAGAAACCTATGAGGATCCCAACGTCGTCCTCGGTACGCTTCTTGTTAATTGCCATCCGGCAACTGTTCTTTTTGATACTGGAGCATCTCATTCATTTATTTCTGAGAGCTATGCTCGATTGCACAACACCACATTCTGTGACATGCCTACCTCCATGGAAATCCAAACTCCTGGTTCTAGATGGCAAACCTCTAGAATAAGTCATGGGAATGAAATTCTTGTCGACAGATTAGTCTTTCTTGCATCTCTAATAGCTCTCAAGTCCTCGGACATAAACATCATCTTGGGTATGGACTGGATGTCAGCCCATTACGCTAAGATTGATTGCTCTACTAGAACTGTTCAACTTACCCATCCTTCGGGCAAGACAGTGAATGTTTTAACCCGAGTGTCTAAGCGCCAGCTTTACTCCTTAAATGCCAACCCTCTTCCAGACCTCAAGATATTTCGTAGTCCGTGATTTCCGGATGTCTTTCGGAGGAACTGCCAGTGTTCCACCCGACAGGATGTCGAGTTCGTGATAGATCTTATCCCGGAACCGTCCCAATCTCTAGAAGACCTTATAAGATGGCACCCCTAGAACTAGCTGAACTTAAGAAACAACTCGATGAGTCCTTGCAAAAAGGTTTCATCCGTCCTAGTTCATCTCCATGGGCTTGCCCGTCCTCTTCGTCAAGAAGAAGGATGGTACGGATCGGATGGTTGTAGATTACCGACCATCAATTTGGTCACTATCAAGAACAAGTATCCGCTCCCGGGATCAACGACACGTATGATCAGCTCGCTGGATCCTCGATCTTTTCAAGATGGATTTGAGGTTGGGCTACCATCAAATCAAAATCAAGAACGGGACATTCCTAAACGGCCTTTGTCACTCGTTATGGCCAATACGAGTACACCGTCATGTCCTTCGGATTAACCAATGCTCCACCACTTTCTCTCGGTTAATGAACTCAATCTTCATGGAATATTTGGATAAATTCGTCGTGGTATACCTCGATGATATACTCATCTACTCCAAGAATGAGGAAGAACATGCCAACACCTAAGGCTAGTATTGATGAAACTTGAGAGCACCGCCTTTATGCCAAATTCTCTAAATGTGAATTCTGGTTACCGTAAGTGACCTATCTGGGACATGTAATCTCCGGTAAGGGTATTGCTGTCAATCCCGAAGCGAGTTCAAGCCGTCCTTGATTGGACTCCACCGAATCGGTCAAGCAAGTTCGAGTTTCCTCGGTTTAGCGAGCTATTGCCGCCGCTTCGTCGAGAATTTCTCTAAAGTTGCTAAACCTCTAACCGAACCCCTCAAGAAAGATAAGAAGTTCGAATGGACGCCACAAAGGCGAGATCAGCTTTCGAGAACTGAAAAGACGCTCGACATCTGCTCCGTATTTGTTCCACCAGATTTCTCTAAGGACTTTATTATCTATTGCGATGCCTCGCGACAAGGACTAGGTTGCATACTCATGCAAGATCGTCATGTGATTGCCTACGCTTCTCGACGATTCGTCCACATGAGGATAACTATCCCACACACGATCTAGAGCTTGCAGCGATGGTTCATGCACTCAAAACTTGGCGACATTACCTTACGGGTAATCGCTATAAATCTACACCGATCACCAAAGTCTGAAATATATCTTCACCCAACCGGATTTGAATCTCGTGCAAAGACGTTGGGTCGAGTTGATTACAGATTTCGACTTAGGAATATCCTACACCCGAGCAAAGCAAATGTCATGGTGACGACTAAGTCGCAAATCTTATTGTAACAATTTGATGTTACAACAAAGTCAACCAATTCTCCACGAGGAATTTCGTAAGCTTAATCTTCACATTGTTCCTCGAGGATTCCTTTCCACCCTGGTGGCGAAACCTGACCTTACGGATCGAATCATAGCTGCTCAGCAGTATGATAGAGGGATATCCCGGATCAAGGAGAACATTGCTAGCGGAGCTGCTAAATGCTTCTCCACAGATGAACGAGGTGTTGTCTTCTTTGAAAACCGCTTAGTGGTTCCCAAGAAACAACAGCTACGGCAATTGATCCTTAAAGAAGCTCATGACTCTCCTCTCACCATTCATCCTGGTAGTACTAAAATGTATCAAGATCTACGCCAGAGGTTTTGGTGGACTAGGATGAAGAGAGAAATCGCTCAATACATTGCTAATTGCGACGTCTGTCGTCGAGTTAAAGCAGAGCATCAACGGCCTGCTGGTACCCTTCAACCTTTGGAAATTCCTGAATGGAAATGGGATAAAATCGGTATGGACTTCATTACCGGTTTCCCGGGACCAAGAGAGGGAATAACGCTATCTTCGTTGTTGTTGATCGCCTTCCAAAGTATCCCACTTCCTACCTGTTCGTGAGAGTATAACCGCTAGCCAGCTAGCTGATTTGTACATCTCTCGAATAGTGTCTCTTCACGGTATTCCATTAGAGATTAACTCCGACCGTGGAAGTCTCTTCACCTCCGATTTTGGGAAAGTTTCCAAAACGCTATGGGAACTCGCTCTCCTTTAGCACCGCTTTCCATCCCCAATCAAGTGGTCAAGTAGAACGAGTCAATCAAATCCTAGAGGATATGCTTGAGCTTCATCATCTCTTTCGGCATGAATTGGGAGAAATGCCTTCCATTCGCCGAGTTCGCTTATAACAATAGTTATCAAGCCAGCTTGGGCAAAGCCCTTCAAGTTCTTTATGGACGGAAATGTCGAACGCCTCTTAACTGGTCGAAACCGGGAGAGACAACTCTTTGGCCCGACATGATCCAGAAGCGTAAGAGCAAGTTCGCGTTATTCGTGAGAAATTGAAAACAGCCCAATCTCGCCAAAAGAGCCAATATGACCGCAAGCATAAGCCTATGGCTTATGAAATTGGCGAAAGGCTTACCTTCGGTTACCCTCTAAAGGAACCCATCGATTGATATCAAAGGCAAGTTGGCTCCTCGTTACATTGGACCCTTTCGCATTCTTGCCAAACGAGGGAAGTTGCCTACCAATTGGAACTACCTCCGCATCTTTCCAAGGTCCATGATGTCTTCCACGCTTCCCAACTCAGCGTTGCTTCTCGGATCCTATCCGTGGAGTGGACCACAAACGCTTGATCTCCAAGATAACCTCACCTATCGAGAATATCCCGTCAGATCCTCGATCAAGCCGAGCGCACCACTCGACGCCGGAATATCAAGTTTCTAAAGGTTCAATGGTCAAACCATTCCGAGCAAGAAGCAACTTGGGAAAGGGAGGATCGTCTTCGACTTGAGTATCCCACCTTTTTCGCAATAGATCCTAAATCTCGGGGCGAGATTCTTTTGAGTGGGGTGAGTTGTCACATCCCGGATAGACCATGCATTAGGGTGTGCATCATGTTTAAATTTCATTTGAATTTGAAATGGGGAAGGCAGGAACCCTGAACACCCCCTAAAAGAACTAGGGTTTACTAAAATTTATTTCAATGAATCCGAAATGCCCTTCAAAATGCTCATCCTCTTTGTTTGGGTTCAGAACCCATGTCAAAGAAGGTTTACCATTTTCTAGGTCATCTAAGGGTTCTAGAATTAATCCACAAGTTTTTGAAATGAGCATTTTAAATTACATAAAATATTTTAAATGTTCAAAAATAGTCAAACTGAAATGTTTCATGTTGGGAATATTCCAACAAGTGACCAGGAGCATTTTGGTGATTTTTAAAATAGTTTTGGTATTTTTAAAAACCCCAACAAAGTTACAGAAAATAGAAAAAGCTTAAAAAAAAGAAAAACGCCACTGTCGCCTGCGTGCGCCCACTGCCCCAGCCCAAAGAAAGGCCAATGGCTGCTTGGCTCGCCAGCAGCAGCTGGTGTCGGCCGGCGAGCGCAGGGCGCGCCACGCAGCTGGCCGCCGCCTGCTTCACCCCTTCGCCGCCTCGCCGCCTGGGCGACCTCCGCGTCGCCGCCCGACCCTGTGACACCCCATTCTCCCCGCCTCCTCTCTCTCGCTCTCCCCAACTCGGCCGACGCCATCGCCGACGCCACCACCGACGCCCGTGCTCCCGCCGTCCATGCTCCTCCCCACCATGTCCAGCAGCTCCGCCGCCTCCACTACCCCTAGCTAGCCGAGTCCCGCTCGCTCTAAGCACCAAGCCACTACATCGACCTCGACCGAGCTCGGCAGCGGAGATCCCCATCGCCGCCGCCGCCGATCGATCGCCCCGACCCAGACGAGGCTTCTACGGGTTCACTGTGAGCACTGCTACTCCCCGTCCTCTCCGCTCTCTTCCTCTTGCACCACAACGAAGCGCCACGTCGATCACCCGAACGCATCCGCGGAGCTCGTCGCCGACGAGGCTCCGCCACCCAACGCCACGCCACCTGTCCATCGCACTCACCGAGTTGCGCTGGGCCTAACTATGCACTCCACGCACCTCGCCGAGCCCTCTAACCCCAAACCCGTCGATGGCGAGCCCCGCCGCCGCCTCGACTCGTCACGGTGCCAACTCCGCCACCCCTAACCTAATCGACCCCACCAAACACCGCGGTTCACCTCCAGCTCCACATAGATGCTCCCAAGCTCCATTTGGTGCCGGAAAGTGCAAAAGCACTTTGCTCCGCCACACTGCCTCGCCGTGCGGCTAGACGCCAAGCGGTTGACCATCGACCCTGTCTGTGGGCCTGTGACTGTCTGAGTCAATGACAGGTGGACCCCCGGTTAACTAATTAGGATTAGTTCTAATTAATTTAATTAGTTAAACTAACCCTGACATGCGGGTCCCACTGGTCAGTTTGACCTGGACGACCCCGTTGACCCCTGACGTCACGCTGACCTCATGCTGACGCATTAATTCAAATTCTGGATTTAGTTTTATATAGTAAATTCCAGAATATAAATCAAACTTCAAATGCTTATAACTTTTTATCTATAACTCCAAATGCAAAGATTTATATATGAAAAATTATCAGAAAAATACACTCTATCCATTGGTACAGGTTTCATGCATGTTAAAACAAGTTAACTATGCTGAATAACCAGAATAAGAATTGCACCATTAGGACTAACTCAATGAGCTATCATTTGAATCCTTGATTCAAATGAGTTCATCCCCTATTCTTTCAACTTGCATTAGGCCAACACACATCCATATTGCCATGTCATAGCATGCATCATATTGTTGCATATTGTCTTGTGTGTTTATTTCGTGTGCTTTCATGATAGGTTCTCGCTCAAGATAACCTCGACTACCCATCGAAGGGCGCTTCTCTACCCAGTTCCATCGGCAAGCAATTCATTGATCATTCCGATACAAACCCATGTTCTCGCTTCGCTCTCGCTTCTGCATTAAGACAACGCGTTTCAACTGTTGTGTGCTGCGGTAGTTGAACC
Organism: Aegilops longissima; assembly: GCA_021605205.1. NCBI lineage: Eukaryota > Viridiplantae > Streptophyta > Magnoliopsida > Poales > Poaceae > Aegilops > Aegilops longissima. Next base: position 568,992,326 of record CM038678.1, on the reverse strand, counting down.
CACTTCCTTTGCATGACTGTCATTGCCACAAGAATTAGATGAAACCCACTAGTATGTGTAGGAGTTGATTGAGCCATGTTTGTGATTCCTACCATGCTATGCTTGCTATGCTTAGAGTTGTGTCGTCCGGCTCATCGGGATGATGAACTGGAGTGAAAGGTTGTGTTGGTTCGAGAGTGAAAGTGTTGAACACGATTTGGTAAAGGTATCGATGAGAGGCCATGTAGGAGTACATGGTGGGTTGTTTCATTGAAACCGAACTTAAGAACTGAGATCTGTGTTTGTGATCCATGAAACAGTTACTACCACACATTGGGATCCTTAATTGACCCTCTCGGCTTCTTAACCACCCCTGTTCATAGTCCGGAGTTGCAAGTAGTTTCGTGTTTGTAGCATGTTTGGGGCCGCACGCAACGCTGACCTTAGGGGTGGGTTGTGTTGCGGTAGGCACTGTGGGTCGATGTACCGAGTGCCCGCTTGGTATCTCGGGAACCCTGCACACATCGTTCGGGCTGTATGGGAAACCTCGGCGGACTCCTGCGGATGGAACCCGAATAGGCGATAAACCCGGACTAGGGACTTGAGTGTTTAGGTAGGCTGTGGCCGACACCCACGTTGGGCTTCCGCTTGAAGGTTGCAGTACATGTCGTGTAAACGCGATAAGTGGTGAGAGCGTGTGAAGAAGTATACCCTGCAGGGTTGAATATGATCTATTCGAATAGCCGTGTCCACGGAGAAGGACTTCTGGGTTACCTATATCAGTTCATAGACAAGTAAAAGGATACTACTAAAAGCCTCAAGATAAGTGTGAGTATCGTGGATGGCCCTCTCGGGGATGACGAGAGAGGATCCACGGTGGAGTATTGTGATGGTGATTAGTGGACTGTATGCGACAAAATGCTTTACAAAGTGTGTCACGTGGGATAGCTTAGCCAAGAGTCAAAGCTGGCTTGCTGCAAATAACTCCACTTCCTTCCTTGAGAATGTGCATGTATGATAGGATTCGTGGTAAGACTTGCTGAGTACTTTTGTACTCATGTTTGCTTAATCAATATTTTTAGAGGACTATACTACCCCTCGACGGATTCTATGTAGATGTTGACTTGGTGAGTAAGCTAGCCACCTGGTGGCGATCTAAGACTTGTGAAGGGCCATTGTAGATAGGAAGGCTCCAACAAGCTTTCTTTCTTTCTAGAGTCATGACTCGGACTACTTTGCTTCCGCATGTGCTTGTATGATTGTATGACTTGAGTGTTGGGTCATGTGACCCCACCTGTATGACTATGTTATGTATGGCTCCTCGGAGCCTCTTAAATAAAGTACTTGAGTTGTAGAGTTTTGTTGTGATGCCTTGTTGTATTTGCTCATATCGGGCATAATGCGTGTATGATTGAAATGCTTGGTATGAGTGGGATCCGACAATCTAGTTGTTTATCCTTGGCAGCCTCTCATATGGGGAAATGTAGTCTCGTGCTTCGAGCGATAGTAGTCCGCTTCTGACCGGTTCACGGAGTCCTGCTAGCCCAACACTACTGCTTGGACACTTGACTGGCCGGCATGTGATTCATTTCGTTCTTATGTCCGTCCCTTCGGGAAATGTCACGCGGTGATACTTGAGTCCTGCCTAGCTCTGCTACAGCACTGGATACGGAGTCCTGTTAGCCCAAAGCTACAGCCCGAGTTCATACGTTGATGACCGACATGCTCAAGTGTTTTATGTATGCTGTCCCCATAGGTTAGTGCCGCTTTGGGTTCACGACTAGCCATGTCGGCCGGGTTCTTTGTCATGTGGATGCTAGCGACACTATCATATCGTGAGCCAAAAGGCAAACGGTCCCGGCCATGGTAAGGCGACACCGTGGGAATACCGTGCGTGAGGCCGCATAGTGATATGAGGTGTTACCAGCTAGGTCGATGTGACTTGGAATCGGGGTCCTGACACCACAGAAGCAATTTATTTCTTCCGTGCAATTTCCAGCACCAGTTGAGCCCTGCCTTATGGTAGTACCGTAGGGGCGCGCGGTAGTACCGCTCCGGCGGTTCTACCGCTCATTACCTAGTGCAACAGGACCTCATCTGGCCTCTACATGCGTGCGTAGTACTAACCCTTATGCGGTAATACCATGAGCGTTTATGATAGTACTGCTGTCTCGCAGGCTGAGTGAGGGGGTAACGGTTGGATCTTTCCCCCACCATATATAGGGGGTCTTCTTCCCAAAGAAGATCACCTCTTCCCTCCCCAAGCTCCATTGTTGCTCAAAGCTCCATTTTTGCCCGATTTCTCTCCCTAGCCAATCAAACTTGTTGATTCTCTAGGGATTTCTTGAGAAGGCCCCGATCTACACTTCCACCAAGAGAAATTTGGTTCCCCCCACTAATCCTTTGTGGATCTTGTTACTCCTGGGTGTTTGAGCACCCTAGACGGTTGAGGTCACCGCGGAGCCATATTCCATTGTTGTGAAGCTTCGTGGTGTCGTTGGAGCCTCCAATTATGTTGTGGAGATAGCCCCAACCTTGTTTGTAAAGGTTTGGTCGCCGCCTCCAAGGGCACCAATAGTGGAATCACGGCATATCGCATTGTGTGAGGGCGTGAGGAGAATACGGTGCCCCTAGTGGCTTCTTGGGAGCATTGTGCCTCCAAACCGCTCCAAGGGAGACATACTTCCTCTCAAAGGGAAGGAATTTCGGTAACACATCCTCGTCTCCACCGGCTCCACTTTTGGTTATCTCTTACCTTTACTTGTGCAAGTTTATATTGTGTTGTATCCCTTCCTTTGCTTGTGTGCTTGTTGTTGTTGCATCATATAGGTTGCTCAGCTAGTTACATATCTAGACAACCTATTTTGATGCTAAGTTTAATTTGGTAAAGAAAAGCTAAAATTGTTAGTTGCCTATTCACCCCCCCCCCCCCTCTAGTCAACCATATCGATCCTTTCACAATGTTCAACGTGTATACAAAAGATGTTGATCATTTATTAAAAATGATTTTGACACATACGAAAAGGTAGAGCGAAAACGAAAATAAACATAAGAAAAAACAAAAGAAAAAATGGAGAGGAAAAAGGAAAACCAAACAAAAAAATGAAGAAGAAGAAAAAATGCAAGAAAACAAAAAATGAAGAAACAAAATATAAGAAAGATTGAAAAAATGAAGGGGAAAAATAAAATAAATAAAATAAAACAGGAAAAAAACACCAGCTCGAATAGCCTCAAGTAGAAGGCGCTCTTCGACTTACCACTATAGGTATCTTGGTGGAGAGGTAAAGATCAACCTGGAGACAAGGGATCAACTCTTGGAAGTCCCAATTTCTCTACATTTTTAGTCTCTGCGCGCGCCAGTGGGCCGGCCCAATAGAATGCAGGGAGAGGAAAACCATCAGCGAGAGCTCGCCGGACGCTCGCTTAATGCGACAAATAGCGCTCGGGGTTAGCAGCTCTCACTGAAGGTTTCTCCTTCCCTGGCCAGCCTATTACCGCTCCGCATACTGTATTTTTAATCTCTGTGTGCGCCAGTGGGCCGACCCATTAGAACGCAGGGAGAGGAAAACTTTCAGCGAGTGCTCGCCTGACACTCGCTTAAAGCGACAAATAGTCGCCATGGGCAAACCGCGAGCGCTATTTGTCGCATTAAGCGATACAACTAGTAGCCCTCGCTGAAGGTTTCTCCTTCCTGGGCCAGCCTATTACCACTCGCACATACTGTATTTTTAATGTCTGCGCGCGCCAGTGACCGACCCAATAGAACCCAGGGAGAGGAAAACTTTCAAGGAGAGCTTGCCTCGTAAAGGGGAGAGAAAGAGGGCTCGATCCCTGGTCTCCATGGAAACAACACGGGTGGACAACCACCGTTCCAGCTTCTCATAGGTGATAACTAGCAAAAGAGCCCGTGCGTTGCAACGGGAGAAAATAATACAACACACACTCTTAACCGAACAACCATCACTCAAGACCACAACAGGTCCATCTCCTTTATTTTAGCGACGCATCATATTTGTGTTGCCGCTTATCCTTCTTCTCACCCTCACCGGCGGTGGCCTTAGTGTTCACACAAACCAAAACATGTTAGAATATGGTTAATCCTGAGACGTCTCTCTCTCCCTCTCTCTCCCTTCCTCTCACACTCGCGATGAGAAATCTGTTGTTTTCCCCTGCGACGTATTCAGAGGTATGCATGTGTAGTTCTCGATGTTTTCTTTTCCCTATATGATTATAGTAGTTGTTTATTTGCAATCCGGATCGCCGCCTGTATGAAAGAAAAATGGATCGTGCCCTATAGTTATAAGTTTGCTTCCAAAATAATATTTAAAAAATATTTAACAGGTAAAATTAACATCATATACAGATTTCACACATTTTTTTAATCAAATTTCATATATAACATATTAAAATCGGAGTTACGGTTTAAAAGATACATATAATTTAGAAAATCATTTGTTTGAACTAAATATCTTCCAAAATAATATTTATAAATACTTAACAAGTTAAAATAATCTTATATTCATATTCTACATATTTTTTAATCAAATTTCATATATAACATGTTTAAATCGGAGTTACGGTTTAAAAGATATGGATAGTTTAAAAAAGCATTGGTTCGACTTAAATATGATCCGCGGATGGAATACCTAAAAAGCCCGTTTTTTTAAAAACTGTAAAATGACGGTTCGGTGTGACTTAAATCTGGACTGCGGGTTGATTTCATGAAAACGCAGAGACTTTTTTGCAAATTGACACGACGTAAGGGCACAAACCCTACGTACTTTATTATTAGGTAGAGATTTGTAGGAGCGAGTCGTACGTGAGTTGACGCAAGGCGTTTTTTTTGGTTTTTCGATTTCCATTGTTTCTTTCCTTTTTCTTTTCCTTTTGTTTATTTTGTTTCTCTTTCGGTTTTGTTTGTTCTTTTGGTTATTATTCTATATTTTTTGTATATGTCAACAAAAATTTTCAAATTGCGTCTAACATTTCTTCTCCTTTTTTGTTTTTCTTTTGTTTTTTCTTAATTTTGTTTTTGTTTTCACTCTACATTTTGTATATGTCAAAAAAATTGATCAACATTTTTTGTATACACGTTCAACATTGCCCGAATGGTCATTCAACATTTTCTAAATACGTTTTCAACTTTTTAATACTTATCAACATTTTTTGAATACATGTTCAACATTTTAATATTTATTCAACATTTTCAAATACTCATTCAACATTTTTAATACTTATTCAACATTTTTCAAATACTGGTTCAACATTTTTAATACTTATTCAACATTTTGTGAATACTTGTTCAACATTTCTAATACTTGCTCAACATTTTTAAATACTTGCTCAACGTTTTTAATACTTAGTCAACATTTTTCAAATACTTGTTCAACATTTTTTTATACTTATTCAAAAAAATTCAAATACTGGTTCAAAAATTTGTCAAATTTATTTTTTGAAGAGTGTTTTTTGTATATATACGCTTAAAATATTATAAAGTATAAACAAAAGTAAAAAAAAGTAAAAAATGAAAACAAAAAACATGAAAAAGAAACAGAAACGCATGCTGGTGTATCCCCCGCACGTGGCCTGGCCAAAGTGGAAATTCAGCGAGGGGCTCGCTCGCTCTCGCAGAAGGAAATTCCTATTTGCCGCTCGTTGCGGCAAGTAGTCGAGGCGATGCACAGGGGCACATCGCGGAGAGTTCGGATGGGCCGGCCCGTCAAAACGATTGAGCGATTCCGGTTTTGAGAATCTTCTAGGTGGTTTCCAGTCGAGTTTTTCTTGTTTTGGGAATCTTCCGGTTTTGCTCAACATTCCGGTTTTCAAATTTTGTTATATTCATGTTTTCAGAAAATGTTTAGGAATTTCAGAAATGTTCTCTTTCTGAAAATATGTTTAGAATTTCATTCATAAGATGGTCATGTTTCAGAAAATGTACAGGAATATCAAAATATGTTCGCACTTCCAATATTTGTTCACAATTTCAGAAAAATGTCCCTGTTTCAAAAAATGTTTAGGAATTTTAGAAAACGTTCCTTTTTAATAAAAATCACAGTGTAAAACAATGTTGAATTTGTTTGAAAATTGTTCATGTTTTCAAAAGTTTGTTATTAAATTTTGAAAATATTCGTTTTTCTAAATATATTTACTTTTATGAAAAAGGAAACCACGTTCGAAATTTAGAAAGCCCCACACACACGTTTCTGGGAATTTTTTCTTTCAACATTTATGTTGCCGTCCGCTTCTTTGAGATATTAAGTTGCAAATCTTCCACTATAGTTAGCTTGTCACACTGGTTAGCTCCGCGGTCCACTCTGGCGCTGGACGTGGGTTCGATTATCACCATGGCACTCTTTTTGAGACCTCCTCCTCAGCGCCTTCAGCGCCAAGTAGGGGAGGCAGCGCCCACGCGGCCCCGCTCCATGGGTCGGCCCAACTGCCAGGCAAGTTGTCGCACAGAACGTGCCTCTTCTTCTCTCGATGCGCTCCGTTCGCTCGGTTTGTCTCGACAAAGAAAAGAAACTCGTTTGGCAGTTGACCACTCGTGCTTGACTGGTCCTCCTTGCACCATTTACATGAGAAAATACAAAAAAATCAAAAAAAGGAATTAAAAAAATGTTAACAAAAAATTGAATAATCGAAAAGCGTTCATGAATTCAGAAAAAGTCGTGTATTTGAGAAAAAGTTCATTCAATTTTAAAATAATTTCACGAATTTGAACATTTTCATTGAATTTGAAAGAAAGTTCATCGATTTTGATAAAAGTTCATCCAATATTCAAAATAAGTTCATCGGATTTGAAAAAAATTTCATCAGATTAAAAAAAAGTTCATCGGATTTGAAAAAAGTTCACCGAATTTGAGAAAAGTTCATCAAATTTTGAAAAAAAGTTCATCGGATTCGAAAAAAGTTCGCCGAATTTGAAAAAAGTTCATCAAATTTGAAAAAAGTTCATTGAATTTTTAAACACCAAGTTCATCCATTTTTCAGAAAAAAAAGCGTGAAGAAAGAAAATGTCTCGAATTTGGAAAAAGGGAAAAAGGAAAGATGAAAGAAGAAAGGAGAGAAAAGATTTAACTGTGCACACCAGGTTCGGTGGTGCGACGGTGGTTGCAAACTCTCACGAAGCAGGAGGTCGCATGTTTCTATTCTCCCTCGAGCGCCTTTTTTGCATTATAGAAACATATAGCGAACATGGAGATGGGCCGGCCCATTAGTAGCGAAGGAAGGGGGAAGGGGGTGTGCGCCCGTTTGTGGAAACGCCTGTATCGGGCGCAAAAGGCACCAAATAGGATTTGGCACTATTTTTTGTTGATTATTTACTCAAAGGAAACGCCGCGCGCGGCCCACAAAGCCCGCCAAGGACGTGCGTCTGTGCGATAGCGCAGCAGTTTGATGCAGAACGCGTCACATAGGACCTGCCCTCACAGAAAGCGAGAAATAGGGGCGCCGCGGGCAAACTGCCGCACACATCCGAACAGTCGCTCACATTATGGGCCGACCCATTTTAGGCAATGAGCGAGATCATGTCCGGGTTTTGGGAAACTACTGGAAGCTTCGCAGCTGGTTTTGTCTTTTTAGCTCGGCTTTTCTGGACCATTTTTTGTTTTCCTTTTTCCTTCTTATTTTTTTAGAAATTCTTCAATTTTTTTCAATATCCAAATTATTAAAATGTTCAAACTGTTTTTAAAACAAGTTTTTAATTCGTGATGTTGTTTCAAATTTTTGTGATGGTTCTTTCAATTTGTAATTTTTTACCAAAAAATATAAATTTTTTACCGATTTTTTTTCCAAATCCTAGATTTTGTTTTTCATTTTTTGTGAAGTTTTTGCGAAAACTATCCAAATGTGGTTATTTTTTTTCCTTCAAAATCATGAACTTTTCAATTTGTGTTTTTCATTTTTTATCAAAATTTTGAATATTTTCAAATTTATGATTTTTTGTTTTGATGGTCAACGGTCAACTCACCGAGCAACCGGTTAGCTAGAAAAACCTAGGAAAAAAAGATCACAATTGTGGGACATGAACAATAGATGGGCGGGCCCAGGAGCCCGTGCTTTTTTTGTGTGGAAGCGCAAATTGTGTTCTTTTGGTACTACAAATGTTCTTTTACCTTTTCGGGAAGCACAGTTATGTTTCTTGCAGAAACACATGTCGCGGGAAAGCACTACCTCTTGAAAAAAAATCTGTCAAAACCTAGGAGAAACCAAAAAACCAAAACAGGTGCAAAAAAGATGCCAAAATCCTGAAGGTGCACCCAACGGGCAACACATGGCGATGGCTGGGCACACCACTTGGCGCGCCTCCAAGGCGCAGAAAGTGACCTCTGCGAGAGCTCCCGAATGGGCACCCGTTCACTAGTTGCTCCGGCAATAAGGGTGCATCGCTCGCGTATCCTGTTGCGCGGAGCTCACCTGGGCTGACCCATTGCGCACGCCATCCTCCACGAGGCAAAACATATCACATGTGTGTGTTTTTCATTCCGTTGTTGAGTACATTCTAGAGCCTTCTTTCACTATTTTTTCTTTGCATTTTTCTGGTTTTCTCTCATGGTTTTACTGATTTATTTAATAACGAAAAATCTTCATAAAAATGTTGGATGACTCTAAAACATTTCACGCAAACCCGAACAAATGCTCACGAGTTTGAAAAAATCTTCGCGGATTTAAAAAATCTTGAGTTAGAAAAACCTTCATGAATTTGAAAAAAGTTCACGCGAATTCAAACAAAAGTTTGCATTTTCAAAAAATATTCACATATTAAAAGAATGTTTACAAATTTTAAAATGTTCATGAATTTGCAAAAAGTTCACGCGAACTCAAAAAAATGTTTACGCCACTCTCTTGATTAGTTGGAGACCTGGTCAGCAACCCAATTGGCATGTTCAATTGACAAGCCAGGCCCGAGTTTGTGGGAGGTCGAGGAAGGGTGCAGGATTTGCGTCAATATAGTGATGAGTCTTGTTACATCAGTAAAGTTTTCAGTTATGTTCAATGCGAAGAAATTAGAAGAATTTGAGCCATCAAGAGGAATCAGACAAGGAGACCCAATATCTCCATACTTGTTCTCATTAGCAGCAGAGGGCCTGTCGTGCCTATTAAAATCAAAAGGAGAGTCATCCAATTTGCATGGTCTACAGGTGGCACCTTCGGCACCACCAGTGAACCATCTTTTATTCACTGATGACAGCCTGCTGTTTTTCAAGGCAAACAATAATGGAGCTATGGAGGTGAACCATGTTCTGGTCACTTATTGTCAGGCTTCCGGACAAAGAATAAACTATGCAAAATCAACTATCTTCTTCGGCAAGGGAGTTCCAGAGAATATAAGATTGGAGATAAAAGGTTTGTTAAATGTACCAAATTAAACGCTAAATGAAAAAAACCAGATATTGGGAGCTCCAAGAATGGTGCCTTTAAGTATCTTAAGGACTGGCTATGGAGTAAGGTGCAAGGGTGGTTGGAGAACAAAATGTCGACGGCAGGGAAAGAGATTCCAGTGAAAGAAATTGCACAAGAAGTACCGGTTTTCTCTATGCCATGCTATAAGCTTCCAAGGGGTCTGTGTGAACACTTAAATATGATGATCAGAAAATTTTGGTGGGGATGCACGGGCGAAAAGCGGAAGCCATACTGGGTGTCATGGAAGATAATGACCCAACCGAAAGGCATGTATGATCTAGGCTTCAAAGATTTTGAACTTTTAAATATGGCCATGCTCGCCGAGCAGGAGTGGTGTCTATTGCGAAACCCTGATTCTTTGAGGGCTCGGCTGCTCAAAAGTGTGTACTACCCCAACACTTCAATCTTGGAAGCAGCTTTAGGAGGACACCTGAGGGAGTCCCGGACTAGGGGGTGTCCGGATAGCCGGACTATCGTCACGGCCGGACTCCAAGACTATGAAGATACAAGATTGAAGACTTCGTCCCGTGTCCAGATGGGACTTTCCTTGGCGTGGAAGGCAAGCTCGGCGATACGGATATGTAGATCTCCTACCATTGTAACCGACTCTGTGTAACCCTAACTTATCCGGTGTCTATATAAACCGGAGGGTTTTAGTCCGTAGGACGAACAACAATCATACCATATGCTAGCTTCTAGGGTTTAGCCTCCTTGATCTCGTGGTAGATCTACTCTTGTACTACCCATATCATCAATATTAATCAAGCAGGAGTAGGGTATTACCTCCATCGAGAGGGCCCAACACAGGTAAAAACATCGTGTCCCTTGTCTCCTGTTACCATCCGCCTAGACGCACGCCGGGACCCCTACCGAGATCCGCCGGTTTTGACACCGACATTGGTGCTTTCATTGAGAGTTCCTCTATGTCGTCACCGATAGGCCCGATGGCTCCTTCCGATCATCAACAACGACGCGGTCCAGGTGAGACTTTTCTCCCGGACAGATCTTCAGATTCGGCGGCTTTGCATCGGGCCAATTAAGCAGGCCATCCGGAGCAGATCGAAGCTACGCCCGCCATCAGGTCAGTTTTGAGGTTTAAACTATACGGCCGATATCCGCGGGGACTTGATCTTCGACAGATTCGAGCCGCAGCCAAGCGCCGCAGACTGCCTCGATGGGCATGATCTAGCTCTGCGGCCGAGCAGTGCCACGAGGCCGCACCAAAGATCCGCTCCGACCCTTAATCCGGGCCGGATTCCCGATCGAGGACGAGTGGTTGGACACCGCCTCGGGGCTACAATCTCTACAGCGATCGAGCGAACTCCATCCTCGTCGCTTTGCGAAGACCTCGACTCAGTGGCGCGGACTCCTCTCCGGACTCAACCCCTTGGCGCCGCTAATCGAACCCGATTGGGCGCCGTCATGGAGTTCACGGCCATGGACATCTTTCAAGACTCGCCTTTGGCGACATCCTGAATTCACTAAAGTCTCTCTTTATCCGGAGAGCCTGGCGGACTACGGTCGAAGGTTGGGATGCGGACGGCGAAGATATTCAACGCCCACCCACCACCCACTTCGTAGCCACTGTCGAAAGCTTATACGACGTGCTCGATTTCGACTCCGAAGACATCGACGGTATGGACGACGATGTAGGAGACAACAATGAACCAGCACCTATAGGATGCTGGACAACCTCATCCCATGATGTATACATGGTGGATACACGTAAAGGAAATGAAGACGAGGAACAACGGACGCTACGAAGGATAAATCCTCTCGGCGGTCAAAAGCGGCATCGTAAACGCCAACAAAGTCCCGCCAACAAAGACCCAGCCATAGAGCAGGCGAACCGGTGGACAACGAACAAGCTATCGAGCAATCGTCCAAACAAGACAACTTGGATAAACAATCTGCCCCCGGTGAAGACAACAGTCCGGAGGATCTCACACCGGACAAACTATTGGAGCAAAATGACCTCCAGAAAAGGCTCGTCGCCACTGCGTGTAGCCTGAAAAAGCAGAAGCGGAAGCTCAAAACAGCGGAAGATGCACTCAGGATCAGATGGAGCAAAGTATTCAACACACTTGAACACAATGCGGCGACGATCGCGAACAAAGAGCTAACCGAAAAGAAAGCTACTGCCCGAATTCGACGAGGAGGCCTTAGAGCCCCCACAATTAAAAAGCAAGAAGGCCACCCGGTCGGATGGACGACCTCATGGAAAAAAGAGAGCGGCGAATGGTGCCGCACACAAGCCAATATGCGATCCACATAAGGATTCACATCATAAGGATGGCCCGCTTAGGTCCATCTATGGGCCAAGAAAGCATGCTCGTCAAAGCAATGCAATCGCCAAAATTCAAGATCACGGCACACCCAATATAGGGCGCCAGACACCCCTATGTTTTACCGATGAGGTGCCGGATCATGAATTTCCAGCGGATTCAAACCCGTAAACATAGAGGCATACGACGGAACAACAGACCACGAGTGCGGATTGAGGATTACATCCTCCACATACACATGGCTAGAGGAGATGATCTCCACGCCATAAAATACTTACCCTTAAACTCAAAGGGCCAGCTCGGCATTGGCTTAAGAGCCTCCCGAAAATACCATTGGAAGCTGGGAAGAGCTCGAGGATGCATTTCAGGCAAATTTTAGGGACTTATGTCCGCCCTCCGGATGCTGAGACGATCTAAGTCACATAACTCAACAGCCGGAGAGTCAGCCCGAAATTCGAACAGGTTCCTTACTAAAAGAACCAAATAGTCGATCGTCCGGATATCAAGCCTTAGCAGCTTTCAAACACAATGTCCGAGACGAATGGCTCGCCAGACACCTCGCCAAGAAAAGCCAAGAACAATGGCCGCATTAACAAGCCTCATGACCCGCTTTTGTGCGGAGAGGATAGCTGGCTAGCAAGATGCAGCACCAACACCCAAGTACATCCGAAATCAGGGATGGAAATGGGAAACCACGGCGCAACAAGGACCAGCACCGGATTAAAAGGAACAGTCCAAAGAGCACGGCAGTCAACGCCGGATTCAAAAGCTCACGACAGAACAACAAAAAACTGCCCCTTAAGGACAATAGCGATGAGCCATCCAACTTCAACAAAATCTTGGACAAGATATGTCAAATCCACAGTACTCCTGGGAGGCCTGCTAACCATACCCACCGAAATTCTTGGGTCTTCAAACAGTCCGGCAGACTGAACGCCGAACACAAGGGGCTCAACACACCAAGTGAAGATGACGACGAGCGCCACAAGCAGAGCCCCGGAAAACAAAAGACTTTCCCACAAGAGGTTAAAACAGTAAACTCACTTCACGTGATCAAAGGGAAAAGCAGAGCGGCGCCCACTAAGAGGCGCGCCGCACACTGGTTGTCAAAACCAATCACCTTCGACCATCAGGACTATTCCGAAAATATCCGGAACGCAGGATGGACTGCCCTGATACTGGATCCTATAATCGACGGATTCTGATTTACATGAGTCCTCATGGATGGCGGCAGTGACATAAACCTGATATATCAGGACACACTCCGCAGGATGGGGATAAACCCAACCAAAATTTGCCATAGCAACACCTCCTTTAAAGGAGTAATGCCAGGCCCATATGCCCATTGTGCGGGCTCCATACTGCTAGAAGTTGTGTTCGGTTCATCCGACAACTTCCGTCGCGAAAGATTACTCTTCCATATCGCCTCGTTTAAAAGTAGCCATCAAGCACTATTGGGACGCGAAGCTTTCGCCCTCTTTAACGCAATACCGCATTATGCATCTCTAACACTTAAATGCCCGGTCCACGCGACATCATCTCGTTAAAAGGAAGTATTAAGTGTTACTCGAGCACGGAAGAATGGGAGACTGCCTTGACAGCCCCACAGCTATCCGGCTCTGCTAGGCAAAGAGCCTGAATTGGTCATTGAAACCCCGGACACGGCTAGACGAGTCCGGCGCCTACTAGCGGCATACCCCCATATGAGGGGCTGCATGCATGTATAACAAGAGACAATAAAGCTCAACTTTATTCACTTCTTCAACCATACTGCTTATTTAATATTAAGTACATCTTTCATACGATCCTTTTCTTTTAAACTAAGTTCCTCTCTTTACGGATGAACTACGTGCTACACCCGTCCAGATACGGCACAACGGAGACACAGCGCGAGGCGTGCGTGAGGGACCCGTTGCAAGGATTCTTTTGATTAAGACCCCGTAAACCTTTTCTCACCGCTCTTGTTGATATACATCCCCGGTTCCTTAACATAACCGAGGAGGAGGCTGGCGTTTTGGCATCGGCCGCACCAGAATTTTTGCGCGTGCACGGACACTGTGGGGCTTAGGGCATTATTCTGCCCATTTTCATAAAGACCGAATACCTTAGGGAGTATTCGGCGTCTCGAGATTAGGCCTTATATGCATCAGCTCGAATCATGTCTTTGGTCAAATGTTGGGTTTCCGGCTCCTGTGTTTTGCTGCCTTACGCCCGCTTTCACGGCTAACGCGCACCGTGGAGAACTATCTGCGATTGTGCCCGGTTCGCCGGGCGAGCACCTCGAGAGAAAGCCAAAACCGATCATTATGATATAGCGAGAGACTGGTCAACCACTCGATGACTCACATGAATGTTTAGGATTCCTCCGCATTAACGAAGGACCGGTTTTGGTCAGCACATACGCACTTCGAATTCGGAGAGTGCGGTGCCCCGTGGGCTATATAGTAGCCCCACCCTCGAACTCCTATGGCTAAGTGAAAGTGATAAAGCATTATAGTACGGTTGCCTGGTTTTCTACGGTATCACCTCCTTAACAGGACCAAGACGTTGGATTAAGTGTGAAAAAGCGCTTTCTTTTAACACCCCGCACTATGTGCGTGGGGGCTAAACCAAGGACTGCCATCTTTCAGGTTATATACACATATACATAAACGGCCGCCAGGGGAGTAGTTTACTACTTGAACGCACAAGTATAAAAAGCTCTTGTATTATATTGAAACATTGTTTTCACAAATCATACATGTCATTTAAACATAATATCCTTCGAGCACTGCGCCTCTATCAAACGAGCGCCCGACATGACTTCTTCAAAGTAGTGCTCGGCAGGTACTCGGCTTCTGTCCGAATCTTGGGATGCAACGTCGGTGGCCTTCATCTCTGCCCAGTATGTCTTGACACGGGCAAGAGCCATCCGCGCTCCCTCAATACACGCCGATCGCTTCATTGCGTCGATACGCGGTACCGCACCAAGAAACTGCTGCACTAAACCAAAATAGCTCTTCGGCTGGGGTCCGCCCGGCCACAAGTGAGTCAAGACATGCTTCATGGCAAATCCGGACAACCGATTCAGCTCGGCCCATTCGGCCAACCGATCGGTCAGCGGCAGAGGACGCTCCGGACTATGGATTTATGACCAATATAGCTCTTCCTTCGTGCCCTTCCGCCCCGGAAGTGCTCACCAGCGTCCATGCCGCCGCCGCCAAGTCTAGATAAGCATCCTCGAACTCCACAACTTATCCAACCGAGCATACTTTGATCTGTATATTTCCTCCGCAGTAAACGGTTTTCCAGCCGCAATTGCCCGGCCTGACTTAGCTCCTCCTTGGCAGCTCTCAAAGCCGATTAGGCATTCTTGGATTCGGCGGCGGCCTTTTTTAGGCCCTCTTGTTCCGCTTGACGTTCTTTTTCAAGAACCTCGCAGCGATCGGTAGTATTCCTTAACTTTTTTGCCATATCGGCCATTTCCTCTTTGCTTCGGCAGTGAGCAGCCCGTTCGGCTTCTAGCTCTTCGACCGCTTTAAAGCGCCGCATTAATTCTGGCTTGCTCTTTCGCTCGGCGAAGTTCTGCCCGCAGCTCTTCCACGGCAGCGGCACCATCTGCATTAAGCATACGAATAGTAAGACATGGGCATCAAGCTCCCTTACCAGGTGTCCGCATAGAAGTCGCATACCTTGTGACTCGTCAAACCGCTTATTGACCAGCGATGTCCGTGATCCGCCTCGTCAAGTTGCCGCTTTAGTTCGCATATTCATCGATCGGTTGGCCTCGGACGCCCGCCACCTGTTTAGGAGCGGCGATATGTTATAATCGAGATTTGATCCTCGCACGTTGTCAATTTTGACAACATACCGAGTCTCGAGGGCTACTATAAAGGGCGATTTTATATGCATAACTCGCTGAAGGTACATCATTTTTACGTATTTCAAACCCCGTCGAGAAGCTTCGACGTCTTCGTGCAATCCGCTCTCCGCGGATGCAATTCTTTCAATCACCGTACCCATTAGAGCACGGTGATCTTCTGAGATAGCCGCTCGCCCGAGGAGATCCTTCAGCTCCTCCGACCGCACACCACTTGGCGCGGACCTTCCGCCCCGCCGACTTGGGGAACCCTCCGCGACGACACCTCCGGGTCGTCCGCCGCATGAAGGTGCGACAGTGGAGGCGTTCGCTCTCCATCATCTCCGGAGAAGATCCCCAAGACGAGCTCACGAGAAGGGCTGAGGTCCTAACTACAAGGTACAATTTCGGTTATCTTCATGAATAAATACAGGGATGTTCCTTATTTACAAGACCCCTTCTTTTTACTTACGGCTCGCTAGAGGGCTGATCCCCTTGGGGAAATAATGCGGCTGGGTTACTTCCCAGCACCGGACTCTCTGCCGAAGATTCCTTTCCCCACTTTGAGGCCTTGACCTCCGGATCTTCCGAAGCGGTCCTCTTCTCTCCTCGGAAGGTGGGACTCTTAATCCCTCCTTCCTTGATAGCCTCCTTCGGAGAGGCAGTTGCTTCCCGTTCCCCCTTCGCTTTCTTCAAAAGGCGCGACCTTCAACATCTTGGTCAAGATGGGATCCGGCGTGGTCTCCGGAGGGAGCCGGACACCTTATTAACTTTGCCTTGGCTATCCACTCCTGTTCAAGAAACGGCTCCTTTAAAGGGCATATATATAAAATAAATGAATGAACAGCTTGTCCGGTTACAGTGACTACTTACTTGAGTATCTGGCGATTGCAGCTTAGTCCTGCGTTCTCAATCAAGTCCGGACACTTCTCTTGTGATCCAAGAACAGTTTATACATCTCCACGGCGTCGTGCCCATAAAATTTTGGAGAGCTCGTGGTCCCTCCGGATTGAATTCCCACAGGCGGAGGGGGCGACGCTTGCAGGCTGAAGGCGCGGATCACCATAACTTGCGCCATCGCGACTAGATTGATCCTCTTTCCGGAGATCTCGAATCGGCCCTGCAGCAAGGGAACGCCTTGGGCGGCCCCAGTCGAGCCCCTTGTTGACCCATGATGCCAGCCGCTGTGGTGGACCTGAGTGGAAGGCGGGGCGCCACCCATTTGGTGCCCCCGAGCGGTAATATAAAACCACTCCGTTGCCACAAACCAAGCTCCTCTTGAAAAGATCCCTCGGCCACGGAGCATCAAGACATTTGCTTATGACCGCCTTCGACTCGCTTGTTGCCCTTGATCATCTTTGGCTCCACCTTGAAGGTCTTGAGCCACAATCCAAAGTGGGGGTAATATGGAGGAAGGCCTCACATACGACAATGAATGACGAGATATGGAGGATGGACTCCGGACTCAAGTCATGGAAATCAAGCCCATAATAAAACATGAGCCCCCGCACAAAGGGATCCGTCGGGAAGCCTAAACCCCGAAGGAAGTGGGACACGAACACCATGTTCTCGCCGGGCTCAGGAGTGGGAATGACCTGCCCTAGAGCAGGCAGCCTATGCGAGATCTCACCGGTTAGATACCTAGCATCGTGCAGCTTTAGCACATCTTCTTCTGTGATGGAGGAAGACATCCATCGGCCGTGCTGGTCGGATCCGGACATCGTCGAAAGTCCGAAGCGCCTGAATCTGAAGCTTTGGGTGTTGGAACTCGAAGCGCGAGGCTAACTCGATGGAGGGTGTAAAAATAAGAGGGCCTTGGTCTCATTATAAAGAGGTTGAATACCAAGAGCCCACCCCGTGGTCGATTAGGACTCGCCTTTGATAGAGAAGGCAGGCCAACGGGCACGGTTGGGTTACCCACGTCCGTATTGATGAGAATCCCGGAATAAGGGGGCACGATCTATGCTTTGATAGGACGTGCCAAGGAAACCGCCTCGCTAAACACGCTGAGGTGGAACAATAAAAAACGATTCATATAAAGGCCTGGCCGTGGTGTGATGTCGCGCCATGAATACGCCGGCAGATCTGTGCAAAATTATTCTCTCTACGGTGTTATGTGGAACTTGTTTTGCAGAGCCGGACACTATCCTTGTGTTCAAAACCTTCTATGAAGTATTCGGAGGAGGAACCCGCCCTGCAATGCCGAAGACAATATGCGCGCAGGACTCGTCATCATTGAAGCCTGGTTCAGGGGCTACTGAGGGAGTCCCGGACTAGGGGGTGTCCGGATAGCCGGACTATCGTCACGACCGGACTCCAAGACTATGAAGATACAAGATTGAAGACTTCGTCCCGTGTCCGGATGGGACTTTCCTTGGCGTGGAAGGCAAGCTCGGCGATATGGATATGTAGATCTCCTACCATTGTAACCGACTCTGTGTAACCATAACCTATCCGGTGTCTATATAAACCGGAGGGTTTTAGTCCGTAGGACGAACAACAATCATACCATAGGCTAGCTTCTAGGGTTTAGCCTCCTTGATCTCGTGGTAGATCTACTCTTGTACTACCCATATCATCAATATTAATCAAGCAGGAGTAGGGTATTACCTCCATCGAGAGGGCCCGAACCTGGGTAAAAACATCGTGTCCCTTGTCTCCTGTTACCATCCGCCTAGACGCACAGTTCGGGACCCCCTACCCGAGATCCGCCGGTTTTGACACCGACAACACCCAAGTCAGATCTAGAGAGATGTGATAGAAGGAGGGGATACCCTCAAACAAGGCCTGATATGGCGCATAGGCAATGAGGAGTCAACAAATATTTGAAATGGCCCATGGCTACCACGGGAGGAAATGATGAGGCCATATTTGTGCCGAAGTGCTAATCGGCCGCTCGTAGTGTCAGAACTAATTGATCAAACCTTAGCAAAGTGGAACCGGCAGCTAGTTGAAGAAGTTTTCCTAGGAATGGATGCTAAAACAGTTCCGGTGATACCCCTTTGTACGCACAATATACAAGATTTCTGGAGCTGGAACCATGAACGGACTGGCATTTTTTCTATCAAATCAGCGTACAAGACGTTAGTTTCTACGCGATCGAGGAGAGAAGCCTGGCTCGAGGGTTCTTCAGGCACGTCAAGTACTACGCAAGAAGAGGGTTCATGGAAGGGCATGTCAAAAATGCAAGTCCCGGCGGAAATACATATGTTCTTATGGAGGATCTCAAAACGCTCTATACCGATCGAAGACAATCGAGCGCACCAGCACATGACTGATAACAGCTACTGCGGTCTGTGTGGATCACCTGACTCATGGAGGCATTCTCTTGTGAGATGCACCACTTCCAGATGCACCCGGGCTTTAGTTGACGATGACTTGGCACCAAAACTAATATCCATCGCTGAACCTAATGCCAAGTAGTGGCTATTCAGTCTAATGGACTCACTATTGCATGATCAGTTTGTGCTTATTTCAATGACTTTATGGGCGATTTGGTCAGCTCGACGCAAAGCCATTAATGAAGAAATTTTCCAGACCCCACAAGGTACATTTTATTTTATCAAGAGTTTCATTAGCGAGCTAGACCAACTTAAAGCGATTAAGCCTGTTCAGGCTTTGCATGCACAACCAACTGAACCACAACGACCAAAGGCCCCTCCGGCTGGATACGCCAAGGTAAACGTAGATGCGGGCATCAGAAAAGGGAGAGGTGGTTCGGGATCTGTCGTTTGCCGTGACAGCAACGATCAGTATATGGGCAGCTCAGTGCTGGTAATAAAAGAAGTTGAAGATGCGGCCACTCTAGAGGCTATCACATGTAGAGAAGGGCTCACTCTTGCAGAGGATCTTAATATCCAGATCATCGCTTCAGACTCCAAACAGGTAGTCTCTGATATTGCAAGAAGCAGCAAAGGTGGCTATGGTGGTATAATTAATGAGATTAATCTCAAGGTAGCTCAGGTTCTTTGTAAGATTACTTTTGAAGGTCGTGTTGTTAATTAAGAAGCACATAGTCTATCCAAGTTTAGTCTATCGCTAAGTCCGAGACACCACGTTTGGTTCGACCAACCCCACGACCTAAATTGTATCCCACTATCCTGTGGACTTTGATGAATAAAGCTTGGTTTTACCCCTAAAAAGGATGCATTAGGATATAATGATGATAGGGCATTTTCCATTGCAAGCGAGAGGAGAAATAGATAGTTCAAAGGGAGACCGTGTGCTATATTTTGGCGATGGCAAGCCACTACTTTGCATATGAGAAATTTTTGAATGTTTTTTTCCTCATATGCACCCTCGATAGGAGCCATGATTTTTTTTATTCTCTCGGGCATCTTGTGAGGTTTTGTGAAAGTCATGGGCCTTTGCACAAACTTCCATAAGAGTTTGATGGTACCTATTTGTTGCAACCACGTCAACCTCGAGCACATTTTGCAAATGTTATCGGGATCTAGAGCCTCCTTCCCAATGCGTTATTTGGGGCTGCCACTTACTAGTTGGCGCCTAAAAAAGTGAATCTTCAATATCTTATGGGCAAGGTTGCAGGCAAGCTCGTCACCTGGGAGGGCCAAAACATAACCTCCATCGGCCACATGGCTTTCGTCAAGTCCGTGCTCACCTCCGAAGTGATAGACTTTATCACACCGCTAGTTGTGCTGCCGGGCATCCTTCACGATGTCAACAAGCTTGAACATGCTTTTATATGGCCCTCTTCGGACAAGATGACCGATGACACACAAGTATAGGGGATCAATCGTAGTCCTTTCTATAAGTAAGAGTGTCGAACCCAACAAGGATTAGAAGGAAATGACAAGCGGTTTTCAGCAAGGTATTTTCTGCAGGCACACATAAATTATCGGTAACAGATAGTTTTGTGATAAGACAATTCATAACGGGTAACAAGTAACAAGTGTAGCAAAGGTGCAGCAAGGTGGCCCAATCCTTTTTATAGCAAAGGATAAGCCTGGACGAACTCTTATATAAAGCAAAGTGCTCTCGAGGACACATGGGAATTACTGTCAAGTTAGTTTTCATCATGCTCATATGATTCACGTTCGTTGCTTTGATAATTTGATATGTAGGTGGACCGGTGCTTTGGTGCTGTCCTTACTTGGACAAGCCTCCCACTTATGATTAACCCCTCTCGTAAGCATCCGCAACTACAAAACAAGAATTAAGATAAATCTAACCATAACATGAAACATGTGGATCCAAATCAGCCCCTTACGAAGCAACACATAAACTAGGGTTTAAGCTTATGTCACTCTAGCAACCCATCATCTACTTATTACTTACCAATGCCTTCCCCTAGGCCCAAATCATGGTGAACTGTCATGTAGTCGACGTTCACATAACACCACTAGAGGAAAGACAACATACATCTCATCAAAATATTGAATAATACCAAATTCACATGATTACTTACAACAAGACTTCTCTCATATCCTCAGGAACAAACGTAACTACTCACAGAGCATGTTCATGTTCAATATTAGAGGGGTATTGAATATCATTAAGTACCTGAACATATGATCTTCCACCAAGTAAACCAACTAGCATCAACTACAAGGAGTAATCAACACCACTAGCAACCCACAGGTACCAATCTGAGGTTTTGGGACAAAGATTGAATACAAGAGGAACTAGGGTTTGAGAGGAGATGGTGCTGGTGAAGATGTTGACAAAGATTGACCCTCCCTCGATGAGAGGATCGTTGGTGATGATGATGGCTTTGATTTCCCCCTCCGGCAGGGAAGTTTCCCTGGCAAAATAGCTCTACCGGAGCCGTAGATTGCTTCTACCCAGGTTCCGCCTCGAGACTGTGGTGCTTCACCCTGAAAGCTCTCTCTTGTTCTTTTCTAGGTCAAAACGCTTCATATAGCAGAAGATGGGGCCGGAGACCTGCCAGCGGTCCCACAAGCCCTAGGGGAGCGCCCCCAGGCTTGTGGCCACCTGGTGGGTCCCCCTCTAGTATTTCTTCGCCCAATATTTTTTATATTCTAGAACAATTCTCCGTAAAGTTTCAGGACATTTGGAGTTGTGCAAAATAGGTCTCTTAGATTTGCTCCTTTATGGTCCAGAATTCTAGCTGTCGGCATTCTCCCTCTTCATGTAAATCTTGTAAATAAGAGAGAAAAGGCATAAGTATTGTACCATAATGTGTAATAAAAACCCATAAGGCAATAAATATCAACATAAAATAATGATGAAAAATGGACGTATCAACTCCCCCAAGCTTAGTTCTCGCTTGTCCTCAAGCGAAAGCCGAAATTGATAATCATGTTCACATGTTTAGAGATAGAGGTGTCAATAAAAATAAAATACGTACATGAGGGCATCATGATCATCTTTAGAACAACAATATTGCCATATAACTTCTCATGCTAAAGTGATAAATCATTCACAAGGTAGAGTGTGAAGCAAAAACTTTATTGAAAACTAACAAACTATGATCTCAGTCATTGAAGCAATTGCAATTTATCATAATATCGGAAAGATTCAATGTAAGAGCTTTTATATAGAAAGTCCACATACTCAACCATCTTTTATTCTTTCACAATTGCTAACACTCACGCGATATTTATGAGATCAAAGCCTCAATCGGACACAAAGAAAGATAGGGGCTTATAGTTTCGCCTCCCAACCTTTTACCTCAATGGTAATGTCAACAATAATACTTTACGATAACCTACACCCGAGTGGATATATATGTCTGGATCTTTCCCCAACACATAGTGCTTCCCAAAAAGAAAAAGTGTAAAAAGAAAGGTGAAGATTTATACGTCTCCCACGTATCTATAATTTTTGCTTGTTCCATGCTGTTATATTATCATTTTATAGCAACTTTATATCATTTTTTGGGACTAACCTATTGACATAGTGCCCAGTGCCAGTTGCTGTTTTTTGCTTGTTTTTTACTTCACAGAAAATCAATACCTAACGGAGTACAAACACAGCGAAAGTTTTTGGAGAATTTTGATGGACCAATAGAAATAACTTGGGCCAAAGAAGTACCAAAGGGTGCCCCGAGGGGGCACAACCCACCTGGGCACGCCTGGGCCCACCTCAATGGCCTCCCGCATTGCCTCTTTGCCCTATAAATCCCCGAATATTCCAAAATCCCTAGGGGAGTTGACGAAACACAATTCTAGCCCTCGCAAGTTCCAGAACCACGTGATCCAATCTAAACACCATCACGAAGGGGTTCATCGTCCTCATTGGCGCCTCTCCGATGATGCGTGAGTAGTTCATCATAGACCTACGGGTCCGTAGGCAGTAGTTAGATGGCTTCCTCTCTCTCTCTTTTGATTCTCAATACAATGGTCTCTTGGAGATCTATTCGATGTAACTCTTTTGCGGTGTGTTTGTTGGGATCCGGTGAGCTTTGAGTTTATGATCAGATCTATATATCCATGAAAGTTATTTGAGTTCCTGATCTCTTATATGCACGATTATTTATAGCCTCGTATTTCTTCTTCGAATCTTTGGTTTAGTTAGTCCAACTAGATCGATTTTTCTTGCCATGGGAAGAGGTGCTTTGTGATGGGTTCAATCGTGCGGTGTTCTTTCCCAGTGACAGAAGTGGCAGCAAGACACGTATGTATCGTTGCTATTAAGGATTACAAGATGGGGTCTATTCCTACATGAATAGATATTGTCTACATCATGTCATTGTTCTTATTGCATTACTCTGTTTCTCCATGAACTTAATACACTAGATGCATGCTGGATAACGGTCAATGTGTGGAGTAATAGTAGTAGATGCAGGCAAGAGTCGGTTTACTAATCTTGGACGTGATGCCTATATATTAATCATTACCTGGATATCGTCATAATTATTTGAGGTTTTATCAATTGCCCAATAGTAATTTTTTTACCCACCGTGTGCTATTTTCTTGAGAGAAGCCACTAGTTAAATCTACGGCCTCGGGTCTATTCTTTATCATATTTGCTTTCCGATCTATATTTGCCACTTTTATTTTTGGATCTATTATTCCAAAATCCCAAAATACCTTGTTGCACTTTTTTATTACTTCTTTTATTTCGCGTTTTATCAAGATCTATTTATCCAATCTATCACAATTTTATCCCGTCAACTTGACAATTTCTGGCGCCGTTACCCGAAGAAGGGATTGACAACCCCTTATACGCGTTGGTTTGCAAGTATTTGTTCTTTGTGTGCAGGTACCGTTTACATAGTGTTGCTTGGTTCTCCTACTAGATTGATACTTGGTTTCATAACTGAGGGAAATACCTACCGTAGTTGTGCTGCATCATCCCTTCCTTGTTGGGGAAATACCGATGTAGTTCAAGCGACATCAAAGATCACCATGACTCTTGTATAAAGGTAGAAGGTAAAAGTAAAAGATAGGCCCTTCGCAGAGGGAAGCTGAGGCTGTCATCCGCTTTTATGGTTGGATGTACAAAATCTTAATGCAAAAGAACGTCACTTTATATTGCGGCTTGTGATAAATAACTTTATTATGCAGTCCGTCAATTTTATTTCTTCTATATCACAAGTTCGTATAGAGTTTATTTTCTTCACACTAAAAGATCATACATGCATATTTAGAGAGCAATTTTTTATTGCTTGCACCGATGACAACTTAGTTGAGGGATCTTACCCAATCCATAGGTAGATATAGTGGACTCTCATGGCAAAACTTGGTCGATGGATGTTGGATTCAAAAGTTGTATCTCTACTTGGTGCAAAATATTTGGCTAGCATGTGGTGAGAAGCAAGCTCAACATGTTGGAGGATCCGTGACAATATAACTTCTACTGGGATATAAGAAAAACATAACCCATTATGTTGTCTTCCTTGTCCAACATCAACTTATTAGCATATAATATTTTAATGAGTGCTCACAATCATAAAAGATGTCCAAGATAGTGTATTTATATGTGAAACCTCTCTTTCTTTATTACTTCCTATTAATTGCAACAATGACGAACACTATGTTTGTCAACCCTCAACAAATTTTATTCATCATACTCCTTATATGTGAAGTCATCATTCTCCATAAGATCATTATATAATCTTTTTTACTTCTTTTATTCTTTTCTTTTCTTTTCCAAGATCAAGGTAAGTAAGCAAAGCCCTCAACTCAAAACTACTCTTTATTATATTACTCACGGACTCGATTACATAGATAGATCACAAGGCAAAACTCAACAACTAGATCATACTAAAACTTTTATTCTACTACATGATAAACCAAAAGGATCAAACTAAGATAAACGGTAAAGGTAAAGATGTGATGGTGATAAGATACCGGGGCACCTCCCCCAAGCTTGGCACAAGCCGAGGGGAGTGCCCATACCCATGTACTAAAGTCTCCTTCTTCGGAGGTGGTGGTGATGAGGTTGATGATTCGGAAGGCTTGTCATCCGTCTTACAAGGCATAGGCTCACCATCGTAAAAGTATGAGCGGGTCCCTGGAATCCTCAAATCTGCAGCCAAACTCATCCTCTTAAATTTGTATTCATACTCACAATTTTGGTTTTGCAGGTCATAGATCTGGGCTTGGAGATGCTCGTTTTTCTCATGAAGCTTGAAGATGGCCTCTCCAATATCCTTGGTGTCCAGCTTGTGGTCACGGGTGAATTCCGTGGTCATAGAGTGGTTGGCGTTGAGTCCGTGTTCCACCGTCCCCTGGCACTCGAAGACTTCATGCTCCACTGCTTCGAGCATGGCCTCCATGCTTCCGGTCCTCCTTGGGCCTTGAACGTCCCGGATGTGAAGCACCCCCTCACGCATATCAATGGCTTGAGGGCGTTGCAGCACCTCCGGAAGGTATGGGTTGATGACCTTGTCATAGAACTTGTCCTTGGGAGCGCTTGGAGACGTCATCGCAATCTAGATCTGTCAGAAAAACAGCTCGAAACAAGAACAAAGGATATTGCCATGATATAGTGGTCAAAACTTTTGGGAGATTATGTAATGAATTTTTACAATGTAAAACAAGTATTCTGGGAGAAAACGGAGTCCGGAGGGCACACGAGGTGGCCACAAGCCTGGGAGGCGCGCCCAGGGGGTAGGGCGCGCCCCCACGGCTTGTCGCCTCCTCGTGCGCTCTTAGGACTACTTCTTATTTTTCTATTTTTTAGATATTCCAAAACGGAGTAAAATTGCCATTGGAAAACTTTTGGAGTCGGTTTACTTACCGTATCACATACCTATTCCTTTTCAGGGGTCTGGAGCGTTCTGGAAGGTTTCCCTTATGTACTCCTCCAGTGTTATGGTATGAATTATATTAGCTTCAACATTTATGGGAGTACCTAAGATATAATGTTTGATTCTTTGCCCATTCACCACCTTCGGGTTATTGCCCTCGGCATTGTTGATCTTGATGGCACCAGAACGATAAACTTCCTCGATAATGTAAGGCCCTTCCCATTTAGAGAGAAGCTTTCCTGCAAAAAATCTTAAACGAGAATTGTATAGCAAGACATGGTCACCTACATTAAATCCATGCTTTTTTATCCTTTTGTCATGCCATCTTTTAACTTTTTCTTTAAAAAATTTGGCATTTTCAAAGGCTTGGATTCTCCATTCATAGGGTGAGCTAATGTCAAATAACCTCTTCTCACCGGGAAGTTTTAAATCATATTTGAGCTCTTTGATTGCCCAATTTATGTTCTAGTTCGAGAGGTGAGTGACATGCTTTACCATAAACCATTTTATATGGAGACATACCCATAGGAGTTTTATAAGCAGTATATAAGCCCATAGTGCATCATCAAGTTTCTTAGACCAATTCTTCCTAGATCTATTAACAGTCTTTTGCAAGATCAATTTTATTTCTCTATTATTAATTCTACTTGACCACTAGATTGAGGATGATAAGGAGATGCAATTCTATGGTTAATATCATACTTAGCAAGCAATTTACGGAAGCACCATGAATAAAGTGTGAACCACCATTAGTCATTAAATATGTAACTTCTTTAAGGATTTTAATAGAAGTGTTGTGATCAGCACTACTAGTTGGAATAGCTTCTACCCACTTAGTAACGTAATCAACAGGAACTAAAATATGTGTACACCCATTAGAGGATGGAAAAGCTCCCATATAATCAAATCCCCAAACATCAAATGGTTCAATAACAAGTGAATAGTTCATAGGCATTTCCTGGCGTATACTAATATTACTAATTCTTTGACATTCATCACAAGACAAGACAAACTTACGGGCATCCTTGAAGAGAGTAGGCCAATAAAAACCAGATTGCAATACCTTGTGTGCAGTTCTATCTCCAGCATGGTGTCCTCCGTAAGCCTCGGAGTGACACTTGCGTAGGGTATGTTCCTGTTCATGCTCAGGTACACAACGTGTAATAACACCATCTACTCCTTCTTTATAAAGTTGTGAGTCATCCCAAAAGTAATGTCTTAAATCATAGAAAACCTTTTTCTTTTGTTGGTATGTAAAACTAGGTGGTATAATTTAGCAACAATAAAATTAGCATAGTCTGCATACCATGGAGTACTACGAGAAGCATTTACAACAGCTAATTGTTCATCAGGAAAACTATAATCAATAGGTTGTGGGACATCAAGAATATTTTCTAACCTAGACAAGTTGTCTGCTACGGGGTTCTCAGCCCCTTTCCTATCAATAATATGTAAATCAAATTCTTGCAGCAAGAGAACCCACCTAATGAGTCTAGGTTTAGCATCTTTCTTTTCCATGAGGTATTTAATAGCAGCATGATCGGTGTGAACAATCACTTTGGAATCAATAATATAAGATCTGAATTTATCACAAGCAAACACAATTGCTAAAAATTCTTTTTTAATAGTAGCATGGTTTCTTTGAGCACTGTCTAGAGTTTTACTAGCATAATGGATACCATTTAATTTCTTATCAACTCTTTGTCCTAGAACAACACCAACAACATAATAACTAGCATCACACATAATTTCAAAGGGTAGGTTCTAGTCAGGTGGTTGAACAATAGGTGCAGAAATTAAGGATTTCTGAAGTATTTCAAATGCTTCTACACAATCATCATCATCAAAAACAAATGGAACATCTTTTTGCTAAAGATTAGTGGGAGTATAAGAAATTTTAGAGAAGTGTTTAATAAATCTCCTATAGAAACCAGCATGACCAAGGAAGCTTCTTATATCTTTGATATCTTTAGGACACGCCATTTTTTCAATAGCATCAAATTTAGCTTCATCAACTTCAATACCTCGTTCGGAGATTTTATGCCCCAAGACAATACCTTCATTAACCATAAAGTGACACTTCTCCCAATTCAAGACAAGATTAGTTTCTTCACATCTCTGCAAAACTCGGTCAAGGTTGCTTAAACAATCATCAAAATAAGTTCCATATACGAAAAATCATCCATGAAAACCTCAACAATCTTTTCACAAAAGTCAGAGAATACAACAGTCATACATCTTTGAAAAGTAGTGGGTGCATTGCATGAACCAAAAGGCATACGTCTATAAGCAAAAGTACCAAAAGGGCAAGTAAAAGTAGTTTTTTCTTGATCCTCTTATCACACAGGTATTTGGGAAAATCAGAATATCCATCTAGAAAGCAGAAATGTGTATGTTTTGATAGTCTTTCTAGCATTTGATCAATAAAAGGTAGAGGATAATGATCTTTCCTAGTAGCTTTGTTTAATTTTCTAAAATCAATTACCATTCTATAACCTGTGATAATTCTTTGCGGAATCAATTCATTTTTATCATTAGGAACAACAGCAATACCTCCCTTCTTAGGGACAATGTGAACATGACTTACCTATCTACTATCAGCAATAGGATAAATTAGACGTGATTCCAGAAGCTTTAGAATTTCATTTCTTACCACTTCCTTCATCATAGGATTTAATCATCGCTGGTGATCAACAACTGATTTAGCAACAGGCTCCATATTAATTTTATGCTGACATAGAGTGGGACTAATTCCCTTAAGATCATCCAGAGTATATCCAATAGCGGCACGGTGCTTCCTTAAAGTTTTCAATAATCTCTTTTCCTCATGCTCTGAAAGGTTAGCACTAATAATAACATGATATATATTCCTTTCATCAAGATAAGCATATTTCAAAGTATCAGGTAATTGTTTAAGATCGAACACAGGATCACTCTTTGGTGGAAGAGGATCTCCAAGAGTCTCAACAGGAAAATTGTGTTTCAAAACAGGCATTTGTTTAAAGAATATATCATCTATCTCTTTTCTTTCATTCATAAACATATCATGTTCATGGTCTAGCAAATATTGTTCTAAAGGATAAGTAGGAGGCATGGCAATAGAAGCAAGACCAATAATTTTATCTTTACTAGGCAATTCTTTATCACGCAGTTGTCTACGGAATTTGGAGAAATTAAACTCATGAGACACATCACCAAAGTTAACACTGATCGTTTCTTTCTCACAATCTATCTTAGCATTAACAATATTCAAGAAAGGTCTACCAAATATAATGGGACAAAAATCATCTTGTGGGGAACCCAAAACTAGAAAATTAGTAGGATATTTTATTTTCCCACACAAGACTTCAACATCTCGAACAATACCAAGTGGTGTGACAGTATCTCTATTAGCAAGCTTAATAGTAACATCAATATCTTCTATTTCAACAGGTGCAATATCATTCATAATTTCTTGATATAAAGTAAAAGGGATTGCACTCACACTAGCACCCAAATCACATAGGCCATGATAGCAATGATCTCCTATTTTAACAGAGACAACAGACATGCCAACAACAGGTCTATGTTTATCTTTTTTATCGGGTTTAGCAATTCTGGCAGCTTCATCACAGAAGTAAATAACATGCCCATCAATATTTTCACCCAAGAGATCTTTAACCATAGCAATACTAGGTTCTACTTTAATTTGTTCAGAGGGTGTAGGCGTTCTTGTATAACTCTGAACCACAGCTGAAGCTTTAGCATGTTCTTTTATCCTACAGGAAAAGGTGGTTTCTCAACATAGGCAGTAGGAATAACTAGATCAACGTTATAAGTATTGGGTTCAACTACTTTTACTTCAATGGGAGAATGATATTTAAACCACTTCTCCTTAGGGAGATCAACATGAGTAGCAAAAGATACACAGAAAGAAACTACTATCTCAGAGTCAAGTCCATATTTAGTGCTAAATTCACAAAAGACATTGGTGTCCATAAAAGATTTAACACAATAAACTCAAGGTTTATACCTCACTCCTTACCTTCATCGAGCTCCCAATCTTCAGAGTCGCATTTAATTCTTTTCAAAAGACCTCATTTAAGTTCAGTAGTCTTCTTCATAAAAGAACCAGTACAAGAAGTATCGAGCATGGATTGATCATTACGAGAAAGCCGAGCATAAAAATTCTGTATAATAATTTCTCTTGAGAGCTCATGATTGGGGCATGAATATAACATTGACTTAAGCCTCCCCAACCTTGAGCGATACTTTCTCCTTCACAAGGCCAAAAATTATATATATAATTCTGATAACTATGAACCAGATGCATAGGATAAAATTTCTGATGAAATTCCATTTTCAATCGGTTGTAATTATAAGTTCCAATATCATCGCATAGCCTATACCATGTTAATGCCTTTCCCTTAAAAGATAAAGGGAAGACCTTCTTCTTGACTTCATCCTCGGGCAAACCTGCAAGCTTAAATAATCCACAAACTTCATCCACATAGATTAGATGCAAATCAGGATGTAATGTTCCATCTCCTGCATAAGGATTAGCTAGCAGTTTCTCTATCATACCCGAAGGAATTTCATAAGAAATATTCTTAATAGGTGTACTAGGTTGAGGAACAACTCTTTGCTCTTCTAATCAAGATGAAGATACCCCGAACAGGCCCCTCAAAGGATTATATTCCATAGTGACAAGTGACAATAAATTTTAGCACGTAATATAAATGTTTCCTTACCAAATTCCACTCACCAAAGGCGCTTCACTCCCCGGCAACGGCGCCAGAAAAGAGTCTTGATGAAACACAAGTGTAGGGAATCAATCATAGTCCTTTCTATAAGTAAGAGTGTCGAACCCAATGAGAAGCAGAAGGAAATGGCAAGCGGTTTTCAGCAAGGTATTTTCTGCACGCATTGAAATTATCGGTAACAGATAGTTTTGTGATAAGATAATCCGTAACGGGTAACAAGTAACAAGTGTAGCAAAGGTGCAGCAAGGTGTCCCAATCCTTTTTATAGCAAAGCATACGCCTGGACGAACTCTTATATAAAGAAAAGTGCTCCCGAGGACACATGGAAATTACTGTCAAGTTAGTTTTCATCATGATCATATGATTCACGTTTGATACTTTGATAATTTGATATGTAGGTGGACCGGTGCTTGGGTGTTGTCCTTACTGGGCAAGCCTACCACTTATGATTAACCCCTCTTGCAAGCATCTGCAACTACGAAATAAGAATTAAGATAAATCTAACCATAGCATGAAACATGTGGATCCAAATCAACCCCTTACGAAGCAACGCATAAACTAGGGTTTAAGCTTTTGTCACTCTAGCAACCCATCATCTACTTATTACTTCCCAATGCCTTCCCCTAGGCCCAAATCATGGTGAAGTGTCATGTATTCGACGTTCACATAACACCACTAGAGGAAAGACAACATACATCTCATCAAAATATCAAAAGAATACCAAATTCACATGATTACTTATAACAAGACTTCTCCCTTGTCCTCAGGAACAAACCTAACTACTCACAAAGCATGTTCATGTTCAAGATCAGAGGGGTATTGAATATCATTAAGGATCTAAACATATGATCTTCGACCAAGTAAACCAACTAGCATTAACTACAAGGAGTAATCAACAATACTAGCAACCCACAGGTACTAATCTGAGGTTTTGGGACAAAGATTGAATACAAGAGATGAACTAGGGTTTGAGAGGAGATGGTGCTGGTGAAGATGTTGATGAAGATTGACCCTCCCTCGATGAGAGGATCATTGGTGATGACGTTGGCTTCGATTCCCATTCTGGGAGGGAAGTTTCGCCGGCAGAATAGCTCCGCCGGAGCCCTAGATTGCTTTTTCCCAGGTTTCGCTTCGAGACGGTGTCGCTTCATCCCGAAAGCTCTCTATTGATTTTTCTATGTCAAAATGCTTCATATAGCAGAAGATGGGGCCAGAGACCTGCCAGGGGGCCCACAAGCCCTGGGGGCACGCCCCCAGGCTTGTGGCCACCTGGTGGGTCCGCCTCTGGTATTTCTTCGCCCAATATTTTTTATATATTCCAAAACAATTCTCCGTAAAGTTTCAGGACATTTGGAGTTGCGCGGAATAGATCTCTCAGATTTGCTCCTTTCCGGTCCAGAATTCCAGCTGCCGTCATTCTCCCTCGTCATGTAAATCTTTTGAAATAAGAGAGAAAAGGCATAAGTATTGTACCATAATATGTAATAACAGACCATAATGCAATAAATATGAACATAAAAGCATGATGCAAAATGGACATATCAATGACTAGGGCAAAATGCAATGTTAATTGGGAGGATGTTTGTCAGCCTACAAAATATGGTGGGCTAGGAGCGCTCAACAACGACAAATTTACGTGTGCTCTTAGGCTTTGATAGCCATGGTAGGAGTGGAAGGAGCCTTCCAAGTTGTGGGATGGGATGAGAAACCATGTGACAAGGATGACCTCAACTTATTCTATGCCTCCACCTCTATCACTATCAGTAACAGAGCAAGGACACATTATGGAGCTCCCCATGGATTTCTTGGGCATAAACCTATGGATATTGCACCTTTTATCTTTGAGGCGTCGTCATGAAAGAATTGGAATGTAAGGGAGGCTCTTAGAGACAATCCTTGGATCTTCAAGATCAAACCTTCTACCCTTTTCTCCATCCAACACATTCGCAGATTTTTCATGCTTTGGATGCTTCTCCACGTTCTCATACAAGAGGACATTGTTTGGAAGCACATGGCTAGTGGGCACTACTCGGCGGCTTCCGTTTACATGGCACAATCCTTGGGGAAGATTCTCTCTCCAGTGGAGTGATACATCTCCAATGTATCTATAAGTTTTTATTGTTCCATGCTATTATATTATCAATCTTGGATGCTATATATACACTTACAAGCAATTATATATCATTTTTTGGGACTAACCTATTAACTTAGTGCCCAGTGCCAGTTGCTATTTTTTGCTTGTTTTTGGTTTCGCATAATATCAGTACCAAACGAGGTCTAAATGCCATGAAACTTTTTGGGGATTTTTCTGGACAAAAGAGACACTAGAAGCTTCGGGAGAAGACCAGACGTGGGAGCATGGGCCCACCACCCACTAGGGCATGCCATGATGGGTGGTGGGGCCCATGATGCTCCGTTTGACCTAGCTCCACCTCTGTAAATTTTATAAAATCATGAAACCACCAGAGGAGTCCAGGGAATACTTTTTCCACTGCCGCAAGTTCCAAAACCACGAGATCCCATCTGGAGGCCTTTTCTGGCACTCTGCCGGAGGGGGATTCGATCATGTAGGGGGCTCTTCATCATCCTTGCTGCCCTCCGATGATGCGTGAGTAGTTTTCCACGGACCTATGGGTCCATAGTTAGTAGTTAGATGGCTTCTTCTCTCTTTTTCATCTTCAATACAATGTTCTCCTCGGTGTTCTTGGAGATCTATTTAATGTAATGAGTTTTTGTGGTTGTTTGTTGAGATCCGATGAATTGTGAGTTTATGATCAGATCTATCCATGAATATTATTTGAGTTTTCTCTGAACTCTTTTATGCATGATTTTTATAGCCTCTTATTTCTTCTCCGATTTATTGGTTTGGTTTGGCCAACTAGATTGATTTATCTTGCCATGGGAAGAGGTGCTTTGTGATGGGTTCGATCTTGCAGTGCTCAATCCCAGTGACAGAAAGGGACATAACACACACGTGTCGTTGCTATTAATGGTAACAAGATGGGATTTATTTCATACGTGAGTTTATCTTGTCTACATCATGTCATCTTGCTTAAGGCGTTACTCCATTCTTCCATGAACTTAATACAGTAGATGCGCCGGATAGCGGTCGATGTGTGGAGTAATAGTAGTAGATGCAGAATCATTTTGGTCTACCTGTCTCGGACACGATGCCTATATACATGATCATCGCCTTAGATATCGTCATAATTATTTGCTTTTCTGTCAATTGCTCAACAATAGTTTGTCTACCCACCATATGCTATTTTTATGAGAAAAGCCTCTAGTGAAAACTATGCCCCCGGGTCTATCTTCTATCATATATTAAAACAAAAATATCCTGTTGCAATTTACTTTTATTTATGTATTTTATTTTGTATTTTTGTTTGATATATATCAAAAACTCAACCGTTTAATCTTGGTTGTAACCGTTGAGGGATTGACAACCCCTCTACGCGTTGGGTTGCAAGTATTTGTTGGTTCTGTGCAGGTGCTGTTTATGTAGTGTTGCTTGGTTATCCTACTGGATTGATAACCTTGGTTTCATAACTGAGGGAAATACTTATTTCTACTATACTGCATCATGCTCTCCTCTTCGAGGAAATCCCAACGCAACTCACAAGTAGCAGGAATAATTTATGTGTTGTTGTCGAGGAGACATCATCAACATCTATCAAGTACCTACGCATAAAATTTCATCTCCTTGCATTCACATTATTCGGCATTTGGCTCTCATTTTCATCTCCCCACTTCTAAAAAGTTTTTACAAAAATACAAAAATATTTTCCGTTTGCCATTTTCTTGTTTGCTTCTTTGCTTGCTCGTTATCTTGATTGCGTAGTCATAATGTCTCAAGAAAATACAAAATTGTGTGATTTTTCAAATACTAATAATAATGATTTTATTAGTACTCCGATTGCTCCTCCCGCTGCTAGTGTGGAGTCTTATGATATTAATGCCGCTTTGTTGAATCTTGTGATGAAAGAGCAATTTTCCGGTAATCCTAATGAGGATATCACGTCCCATCTAAAAACTTTCGTTGAATTATGTGATATGCAAAATAAAAAGGATGTGGACAATGATATAATGAAATTAAAATCATTCCCCTTCTCTTTGTGGGATCGTGCAAAATTTGGTTTTCTTCTTTGCCACGAAATAGTATTGATTCTTGGGATAAGTGCAAATATGCTTTTATTACTAAATATTTTCCTCCCGCAAAAATTATTTCCCTTAGAAATCAAATTATGAATTTCAAGTAACTTGAGCATGAACATGTTGCCCAATGTTGGGAAAGGATGAAAGTAATGATAAGATATTGCCATACTCATGGTTTAAATTTACTAAATTGCTTGATAATATTATGGAAAATTATTCGCAATGGCATATTGATAAAGCTCCCACTAGTAAAAAGGTGAATTCCATTGAAGGAATTAGCACTTTGAGTGATAAAGTTGATGCACTTATGAAATTGTTTGCTAGTAAAAATGCTTCCATTGATCCTAATGATGTGCCTTTGTCCACTTTGATTGTCCACTTTAATAATTATGGCAATTCCTATGGTAATTCTTATAATAATATAGTAATAGTAATAATAATAATAATAATAATAATAATAATAATAATAATAATAATAATAATAATAATAATAATAATAATAATAATAAGATGCCCTCTGATCTTGAAAGCAATATTAAAGAATTTATTAATGCTCAAAAAGTTTTCAACGCTACGATAGAAGAAAAATTGAGCAAAATTGATGATATGTCTAGGAGCATTAATAGAATTATTCATGATGTGGAAAATCTTAAGACTAAAATTTTGCCACCTAAGATTGATATTAATGAATCAATTAAAGATTTATATGTCTCCATGGATGAAAGTAAGAAAAGAACTGCTATGCTTAGAGCTAAAAGAGAATTTTTAGAAAAAGCGATTCCTCCCGGTTTCTTTTGTAGTAATGATGAAGATATTAAAATGATTGGCATTTCTTCTATTGATTCCTTGTTTAGTAATGTTAAACTTGATGATAAGGCGACTGAAGAAGATTCAACTTTAGTTAGAAGGTCTACCCATAATTCGGAGGGTGAAAATCTTGATGAAAAATTTATTAAGAGTGGGTTTGGAGAGGTAAAAACTTTAACTAGTGATGTGCCCACTATTTTGGATTACAAAGACTTTATTTATGATAGTTGTTCTTTGATTGAGTGTATTTCTTTGTTGCAATCCATGCTAAATTCACCCAATGCCTATGAACAAAATAAAGCTTTTACTAAAGATATTGTAGAAGCAATGAAGAAAGATTTAGAAGAAAACCTAAAGTTAGATATTTCAATTCCTGGAAAATTATATGATGAATGGGAGCCCACCATTAAAGTCAAGATTAAAAATTATGAGTGCATTACTTTATGTGATTTGGGTGCTAGCGTTTCCACAATTCTGAAATCTATAGGTGATGTGCTAGGTTTTACCAATCTGGATGAATGTTCTCTTAGTTTGCACTTGGCGGATTCTACTATTAAAAAGTAAAAGTGCAACTAATCCTCGGGTGGTTTTGGTAATTCATAACAACATATAGCTCACTGAACTAATATCCATTCAAGTTAAATATTTCAAAAAGTTCAATGATTGGCATGGTATGGACTAGAGATGTGGACCCCTCAAAATGCTAAGGACAAAGATAGGCAAAAGATCAAGACTTTTCATTTTCATTTTAGTGATCCAAGATCACGTTGAGTCCATAGGAAAGCCAATACTATTAAAAGGGGATGAGGTGTTTCTTAATGGTCTACTTGCTCAAAGTGCTTAGTGATATTGCTCCAAAACCCTCAGCCACTTTCTCATTTCCACATTTGTCCAATACTCAAAGTCAAACTCGGCCCCACCGATTTGATCTATCCGGCACCACCGAGTTCACTTGAACTAGGACTGCCAAAAACCCTAGACAATTCGGTCTCACCGATACGGATCTAGGTCTCACCGAGATAGCCTTGCAAACTCTCTGTTGCCTGTTGTAATTGCAATCGGTCCCACCGAGTTTGCTTGACCAACTCTTTGTTTGCTCTTTGCTGAAATCGGTCTCACCGAGTTCATACAATCGGTCTCACCGAGATGAGGTTTTGCCCTAGCCCTAGCACATTGGTCCCACCGAGTTGATCATGTCGGTCCCACCAAGATTCCTAACGTTCACACTATGAACTAAATCGGTCTCACCGAGTTCTTCTATTCTGTCTGACCGAGTTCGGTTAAATGTGTGTAACGGTTGCATTTTGTGTGGAGGCTATATATACCCCTCCACCCCCTTCTCCATTTGAGAGAGATCCATCAGAATGTGCCTACACTTCCACTACTCATTTTCTAAGAGAGAACCACCTACTCATGTGTTGAGATCAAGACATTACAATCCAACAGCAAGAATCTTGATCTCTAGCCTTCCCCAAGTTGCTTTGCACTCAAATCTTCTTTCCACCATAGCCAAATATGTGAGAGAGTTGAGTGTTGGGGAGACTATCATTTGAAGCACAAGAGCAAGGAGTTCATCATCAACACACCATCTATTACCTTTTGGAGAGTGGTGTATCCTAGATTGGTTAGGTGTCATTTGGGAGCCTCCGACAAGATTGTGGAGCTGAACCAAGGAGTTTGTAAGGGCAAGGAGATCGCCTACTTCATGAAGATCTACCCGAGTGAGGCAAGTCCTTCGTGGGCGATGGCCATGGTCGGATAGACAAGGTTGCTTCTTTGTAGACCCTTCGTGGGTGGAGCCTTCCTGGAGTCGCGCAACCGTTACCCTTCATGGGTTGAAGTCTCCATCGACATGGACGTACGATAGCACCACCTATCGGAACCACGCCCAAAATCTCCTTGTCTACATTGCGTTTTCCCTCTCCAAACCCTTCCCTTTACATTCATATGCAATGTTTTACTTTCCGCTGCTACAGTCTTAGAATTGCATGTGTAGGTTGATTGCTTGACTTGTGCTAAGTTGCTAAAATCTGCCAACACTTAAAATTGGGAAAAGGCTAGATTTTTATTTGGTCAAGTAGTCTAATCACCCCCCTCTAGACCTACTTTCGATCCTACAAGTGGTATCAGAGCTTTGGTCTCCATTTGCCTTGATTTCCATAGCTTTGGTGATCGTAGCCTTGGTTTCACAAGCTAGGAGAGTATGGCGTCCAGCGAGGGAAATTATCACCGTAGAGGTCCTTACTTTGATGGTACTAATTTTGCTAGCTGGAAGAATAAGATGAAAATGCATATTCTTGGTCATAACCCCACCATTTGGGCTATTGTGCGTATTGGCTTACAAGGTGAATACTTCAAGGATGGAAGAGAACCGGATCGTGAAGCATCCGCGGAAGAATTGAAGATGTTGCAATACAATGCTCAAGCTTGAGATATTCTCTTCAACGGACTATGCCCCGAAGAATTCAACAAAATCAGCCGCCTTGAGAATGCAAAGGAAATTTGGGATACTTTGGTTGATATGCACGAAGGTGCCGAGTCCGTCAAGGAATCAAAATTGGATTTTCTTCAAAGTCATCTTGACAAGTTCAAAATGAAGGATGGTGAAGGAGTCACTGAGATGTACTCTAGCTTGCTCTCATCACAAATGATATTGCCGACTTAGGAAGCGAAGAAATGACTGACAAATTCATCATCAAGAAGATCCTAAGAGCCTTGGATGGAAAATATGATACCATGTGCACCTTGATCCAAATGATGCCCAATTACAAAGATCTCAAGCCAACAGAAGTCATTGGTAGAATTATTGCTCATGAGATGTCACTCAAGGATAAGGAAGAGCTCCACAACAAGTCTAGTGGTGCTTACAAAGCTTCATGTGATGCTCCTACAATATCAAGTGAGAAACAAGTCTTCAATGAAGAATTGAGCTTAATGGTGAAGAACTTCAACAAATTCTACAAGAGTAGAAGCAAAGAGAGAAGTTCCAAGTCAAGGTCTACAATGACAAAAGATCTTCTAGTCGTGATCACAATTGCTATAATTGTGGAAGACCCGGACACTACTCCAATGAGTGTACATCTCCCTACAAGAGAAGAGAAGATTCACCTAAAAAGAGAAGTAAAAGAGATGAATCACCACCAAGAGAGAGAAGGAGTAGAGATGATCGTTATGAACGAAGACCCTATCGTAGAAGCAAGGATTCAGAAAGGAAGGACAAGTCATTAGAGAGCTACAAAATACGAAGACATCAAGCTCACGTTGGTGAATGGGTATCCAGTTCTGACTCCGACAAATACTCCGAGAGAAGTTATCACTCCGACTCCGAATATATTAAGATGAAGGTGTTCCCAGTCTTGCACTTGTGTCATCCAACTCCTACAACATATTTGACTCACCAAATGAAGGAATTGGAAGATGCTTCATGGC
Source organism: Aegilops longissima (assembly GCA_021605205.1). Taxonomy (NCBI): domain Eukaryota; kingdom Viridiplantae; phylum Streptophyta; class Magnoliopsida; order Poales; family Poaceae; genus Aegilops; species Aegilops longissima. The sequence continues at coordinate 568,953,509 of CM038678.1, read as the reverse complement.
TAAAGGCCCTAATGTATCACACCCCGAGTATGTTGATTTTAATAGTGATGAAGATGATTTGCTAGGTGATGATGATTTACTTGTTGACAACACTAGTGATGAAAACTATGATGAATTTGATATTAATCATGCTAATCAAGATGAAACGAATTGCAATGATAAGAAGGAGATTGAGCGTTTAACAAAAGAACTAAACGCTCTTAAGTTAGCTCATGAAACTACTTTAGAGGATCATCGAGAGCTTTTAACGACTTGAGAAGCTACGCTTTGAGAAGCTCAATTTAGAGCAAGAGCATGGGTTCTTAAAAGTAATCAATGATGATCTTCGAAAGAAAAGTTTTTCTTACATTGCCAAACGTTTAATCTTGTCTACTTACATGCCACAAGTAAAATCTAGCAACAAGAGGAAGAAAGATTCTTCTTGCAGTAGTAACAACAATCATGTTAAATCCAATATTGTTGCTTCTAGTAGTTCTCTTGATTCCACTAATGATTCTCTTAGCCAAGTTACACTTGAGCAAGAAAATAGCTTATTGAAGGGAATTATAGAGAAAGGTGTTTACAAGAGCCTTGCCGGGAGTAAGCAATTTGAGGAAATTGTACGCAAGCAAGGAAGGCACCGGAAGAATCAAGGTGTTGGTATTGAACGAAAGTTCAATGCCAATGGAGTTGAGTGGGAATAAGATCAATACCCCAAGATGAAGTTTGTTCCTCAACAAGAGAAGTATGACCCCACTTCTTTCAAGGGAACACAATCTCAAGATGATCTTCCACCACAAGACCACAAGCTAAAAGGCAAGGACAAGCTTCAAGAAGAGATTGATTCATTTGAAGAAGCTCCTAAGGCCTTGGTCAAGTGGGTTCCCATGACTACATCAAGTTCTACTTCATCAAGTACGACCAAAACTCCAAGGATTCCCATCAAGTTGATGTGGGTCCCAAAGAAGAAGAACTAGAGAGTTCTTGAGGGTGACTCCGCCAACATACTTCACTCATATTCATTTTGGCAAGGACAAGTGCAATCAACTTCCATACCTTGCACTAGTTTAAGGAGTCACAAACCCTCTTGTTGGTAAGACAAGGGACAAGGTAACCTAATGCTTTCATGGACATCATCATATGTGTATTTCACTCTATGTCTATGGATATTCTTGTGTGTTCCTTGTGGGACTAACCCATGTAGGTATTGAAAGTGCAACTCACTCCAATGGATTGCTCCAAATGATCTACATCAACATTGAGCATCCACATCTTCAACACCTACATGAAGTCATCATCGACAAAACCCAAGGTTAGTTCATCCCTCTAAGGGGGATATCTAGGGGGAGCTTTGCTCTAAGAATTGAGCTAAAGCAACTCTAATGATGTGAACATAACAATGCTTTATGTAAAAGTGGTAACCCCACTTGTGCTTAAACGATGAGTATGACCTACGATCAAATGTTCTCATTTGACTCCTCGGTCAATACACTCATATATAGATAACCTAGTCATCGCCAATTGCTTGATAGATCCTAGAGTGTTTGTGCATGCTTTGCCACATATTTTATTTGCCATCTTATTGTGCGCGCATGTTGGTTGCATAACTTTCTCCATTCGAGGACATCCATTTGTTGCCTTGATTGTTTGGTTTTTCTTTTTGCCAAATGGGTGGACAAGAATGCCTAAGTACTCCCTCTAGGTATTTGTGCTTTTCTTGTCTCAAACTCTATTCATGGTACATCACAAAGTTTGAACAAGTCAAATTCGGACCCTCCGGGTGAGGAGCACTCGTAGCCACCGATCCGTCAAGGGCTTAAACTTCCAAAACCTCTTAATGCATCTTGGTCAGACCAACCCACTCCTACTCGGTCTCACTGAATTCATTAAGTTGATCTAGGTTTTCATCTTGGTGCAACCGATTTGAACAATTTGGTCACACCGAGTTGCAGTAACTGCTAGCAGTTTTGCATTTCGGTGCCACCGAGTCGTTCCACTCGGTTACACCGACAGTGATTGGATATACCGCGGGTTAAAAATTTGGAAATTTCTCCAAACCACTCGTCCGCGCCTCCCAGCTCTGCCGCCATCGCTAGTGCCCTCCTGCCGCTGGTTTCCGTCGCCGTCAACGGGATTCTCACCGCCGTTGCCGCCGTAGCAAGTTCATCGCCAAGTTACGGTACGGACTTGACCTCTTTATGCGCTCTCTTATTCCAATTCTTGCACAAAGATCATTTCCATTGTTCTTACCACGAATGAGATCAATCTATCCACCGGAAGATTCCATTAGAATAGATTTGATGCAAAAAACTTAGGGTTAGGTTTCCGCCGAACTCATCTCAGACCGACCGATCTAAGGATCTCGGTCTCACGATTTGGCTCAGGCCATTGCACAAGTAGAACTCGGTCTGACCGAAGTGTACTGATCGGTGTGACCGAAATCACCTATTCTGTGAAACCCTAGCATCTCGGAGTCACCAAACTGCATTTCGGTTTGTCTGAAACTGTGTGTTTAGACTCTGTTTGTGCTTCGGTGTCACCGAGTTTGTCAAATCGGTAGCTCCTAAATGTTTTCTGCAGAAAACTAAAATTAAGTTTTGTCTCAATATTTTTGCAAAACAGTTGTACTTTGTGATGCTCGTCCATTCTATCTATACCCGTCTATTCACAGGGCCAGTTTCAGCTATGTCAGAGGGCAGTGACAGCCAGAACAAGTTAGAAGAGCAGCTCAACCTTAGTGAGGACACTAGTCCCTCAAGCAGCTATGATGAAGGTAGCAGAAGCGCGCCCAACAACTTGCCTAAGGCTTCTACTAGGCAAAGGAAGAAGAGACCATCTGAGTCTGAGGATGAAGACTTTGTTGTTGAGGAGGAGGTGACCTCCAAGAAGAAGGTGCTCAAGAAAGAGAACTCTGCTGCTGCTGACACCAAGCCTGGTATGCCAAAGAAAGCTCCTGCTAAGAGGAAGCCTATGTCAAAAGCCAGAGCCTCCATTCAAGAAACTATGGAGTTCACTCTTGAACCAAGAGAAGAAGAGGCTGCTAGAGGAAATAAGAGGAAGGAGAGAGTCAGGAAGACTATAGCCAGAGTCATTGGCAAGCCATCTATGATGAGAGACTCTTATGAGGAAGAATAGGAGGAGGAAGAGCCTGTTGCACCTGCTGCAAAGTCTCAAAAGCTCATGGGGGATGCTATAAGGATTGGGGCTGCTCCATCTAAGCCCAAGTCAGCCCCAAGCCTCCAACTCAAGCTCAAGCTCCAAAACCATCTGCACCCAAGAGATCCACCAGGAACATATCTGCTGCTAAGAAGAACAAGGCCCCAGTGCATGAAGTTCAAGAAGAAGAAGAGTCATAGGTGCTTAGAAAGCTGAAGCCAAAGATTCCAGATCATAGTGGTGATCATCCAGTGGCAGAAAACATGAAGGAAAGGAAGGATGCAGGTCTGATATTATGGAGACAGACGGATCCCTATGCTATCAGGAGAAAGCTGATGTAGACTATCGTTTCCACACCAAGGAACAACATGACTTCTATGAGACAGTCTTGCTAGACAAGAAGACCATTGTTAGTGACATGAGGTGGGTTGACTGGACATATATTGATGACAATGAGGACTACTTCCCAGGTGTGCATGAGAGCTTCAGGATGAATGAAGTGGACAAGTTTGTTGGTCAGAAGTTGACAAAGTGGAATGATGAGATGATCATGCAATTCTACTCCACTGCTCACTTCTACCCAGATGGAAGGATTGTCTGGATGACTGAGGGAACCAAATATCAATGTACAATCTTTGAGTGGGCTAAGTTGATCAAGGCCCCAAAGGAAGATGAGAATGACATTGATGTATATGCCAAGACTAGGAAGGATCACAACTCCATGGCCAACATGTACAAGACTATTCCTGATGATGCCTTGGAGACTCATAAGCTTGGGTCTATATACTATTTGCTGTCAGGTCTGGCCACCATCAACACCATCTTGAGGCACACTCTGTTGCCCAAGACAGGAGATCATAGAATGATCCGTGGTCACTCCATCAACTTGATCCACATGTTTGATGTACCCCAGAAGTTCAAAGTGATGACTTTGATTGTTGAAACAGTGAAGAGAACTACAGCTGATCAGAAGAGATCATGTGGATATGCCCCTCATATACAGATGTTGATCAACTCCAAGATGGGAACAGGGACACATCTATCGGCGTTCTGGGAACGGGGGTACCCAGACTTTCCTGCCTGCGGCCTGCGGCATGGCTCAAGGGGTGGCCCAGTACAGCCCATCTTCATCAACACAAGCTGGCGGATGACAGGAAGCTTCGTCAGGCATGACCTCGTCAGGCTGGCTCGCGAGGAGGTGGAGAGATCAAGGCGGGGTACCTCGCGAGGTGCCCATGACGCAAGCTATGACGACCAAGGGCGCCAGGCGGGCGCCAGCCCATGCAGTGTCCTCGTTTCCCCTTTGGTGCAAGGGGTGCAACAAGACCAAGACCAGTAGAACGGCAGGAAGGAGGTCATCGTGGAGCCCAAGCCGGCGTCACCGTCAGGGCCTTTGGCAGGCGAGGACCGACTTTAGTCAGGATAAGTGTACTAGATGTTCCCCTTCAAAATGGCCAATTGTTGGCGCCCTTCCCGCTCAATATTTGGGAAGAGGCCCAGGGCCTCTGCCTATAAATAGGACTAGCCACCCACAGGGTAGAGGCATCTGAGAGAGAGAGAGAGAAGCGACTGAACTCCCCCTAGCAGTTCATCGCACCGTCCAAGAACAGACCCTCGTGAGGCTGTTCTTCCTTATCTTATTCATCATCAGCCCTCGAGGCAATCCACCACACCACACACTTTGGGTAGGGTATTACACACAATGGTGGCCGGAACCAGTATAAACCTTGTGTCCCTTGTGTTTCTCTTTGTGTAGTTTAGATCCTTGCGAGGCGATGAGGTGTATATAGGTTGGAGGTGTGATCTCCGCGTGCACCCCAGAGTTCGAACCTAGAGGGTCTGCCGGAACCCGAAATCCGACAACATCTTCTTGATAAAGAGCATCTTCCCCTGAGGTCATAATTTGAGGACAATGAGATTGTCATGGATGCATCTCATCCTACATGTGCAGAAGCTCAGGAGAAGAGAGAGAGAGAGAGAGAGAGAGAGAGAGAGAGAGAGAGAGAGAGCAAAGGCTGCAAAAGCAGCAAAGGCAGCTAGTGCACCAGATGCTTCAACTGTGATTCTCAAGACCAAGCAAGATCAACTCAGTTATTTACTTGAGGCTACTGTGAGGATTGAGAAGGGCTTGGCCACCCTGACTCAAAATCAAGAGAGTCTTGAGAGGATCATTGATACTAAATTTCATGATCTAAATGTGAAGGTCATAGAGATCCATACCACAGTGGAGAAGCTCCAGGAAGAAGTTGAGGACAGGAATGACAGACTTACCACCGACACTTTTCAGCGAGTGCCAAGGGCACAAAGGTCTTTAGAAGTGCCAGTTGTCAGTGACACCAGGTACACTTTCAGCACCTGCAACAACTGCCACTATTGCACCTCCAGTTTCAACTCCTCCGGCTCCATAGACCTCTGCCCAAGCATTTGCAGACGGACTCCTCTCAACGCCATCTACGCACACCGGAGCAACCGGCCAGAAGACCACTTCAAGAGCTCCCAGAGATCGTGCCTAGAGTGCCACATAGCACTATGCATATTCATGTTTTCTGGTAACTTGTTGCCAAAGGGGGAGAAAGTGTATAGATCATTAGGCTTCGAGACAGAGAGAGTGTGTTTTGCCTTTTTTTTGCCTCTCTTACTACTTTGTTCGTTTGCTTGTTTGATTCTTGCTACAATTTGTGTTATGTTTGTGAGATACTCTTGTGATCATGTGTTTGATCATACTATGCCTTAATGTGTGCTTTCATGATGATATCTATGATATTTGTGTATGGTCAATCATGTTTACCCTTGGTGATGAGTGCATGTTATTTAGCTCCTATCATTTTGAGCGCTCCACCAAGATGTATGTGACATGGAAGAGTGACCCATGATCCTAATCGATTGTGCATTTGCATTCAAAGGAAATTTTTAAATAATGCACAAATTTAGGGGGAGCTCCCGCTTATCACGTACTTCTCAAAGAGACGATGTATTTCATTCATATTATCATTTGTCGAAGCTTTGATCTATATGTTGTCATGAATTACCAAAAAGGGGGAGATTGAAAGTGCAACTAATCCCAAGGTGGTTTTGGTAATTCATAACAACATATAGCTCATTGAACTAATATCCATTCAAGTTAAATATTTCAGAAAGTTCAATGATTGGCATGGCATGGACTAGAGATGTGGACCCCTCAAAATGCTAAGGACAAAGATTGGTAAAAGCTCAAGACTCTTCATTTTCATTTTAGTGATCCAAGATCACATTGAGTCCATAGGAAAGCCAATACTATTAAAAGGGGATGAGGTGTTGCTTGATGGTCTACTTGCTCAAAGTGCTTAGTGATATTGCTCCAAAACCCTCAGACATTTGTCCAAAACTCAAAGTAAAACTCGGCCCCGCCTATTTGATCTATCCGGCGCCACCAAGTTCACTTGACCTAGCCACTGTCGGAAACCCTAAACAATTTGGTCTCACCGATACAGATCTCGGTCTCACCGAGATGGCCTTACAAACTCTCTGTTGCATGTTGTAATTATTTCAGTTTCACCAAAATGTGTAATTGGTCCCACCGACCAACTCTTTGTTTGCTCGTTGCTAAAATCGGTCTCACTAAGTTCATGGAATCGGTCTCACCAAGATGAGGTTTTGCCCTAGCACTAGCACATCGGTCCCACCGAGTTGATCATGTCAGTCCCACCAAGATTCCTAACGTTCACATTTTGAACTAAATCGGTCTCACCGAGTTCTTCTATTCGGTCTGACTGAGTTGGGTCAAATGTGTGTAACGGTTGGATTTTGTGTGGAGGCCATATATACCCCTCCACCCCCTTCTCCATTTGAGAGAGAGCCATCAGAACGTGCCTACACTTCCACTACTCATTTTCTGAGAGAGAACCACCTACTCATGTGTTGAGACCAATACATTCCAATCCAACCACAAGAATCTTGATCTCTATCCTTCCCCAAGTTGATTTCCACTCAAATCTTCTTTCCACCATAGCCAAATCTATGAGAGAGAGTTGAGTGTTATGAGACTATCATTTGAAGCACAAGAGCAAGGAGTTCATCATCAACACACCATCTATTACCTTTTGGAGAGTGGTATCTCCTAGATTGGTTAGGTGTCACTTGGGAGCCTCCGACAAGATTGTGGAGTTGAACCAAGGAGTTTGTAAGGACAAGGAGATCGCCTACTTCGTGAAGATCTACACGAGTGAGGCAAGTCCTTCGTGGGCGATGGCCATGGTCGGATAGACAAGGTTGCTGCTTCGTGGACCCTTTCATGGGTGGAGCCCTCCGTGGACTCGCGCAACCGTTACCCTTCGTGGGTTGAAGTCTCCATCAACATGGACGTACGATAGCACCACCTATCGGAACCACGCCAAAAATCTCTGTGTCTACATTGCGTTTGCCTTCTCCAAACCCTTCCGTTTACCTTCATATGCAATGTTTTACTTTCCGCTGCTACACTCTTAGAATTGCATGTGTAGGTTGATTGCTTGACTTTTTCTTAGTTGCTAAAATCTGCCAACAGTTAAAATTGGGAAAAGGCTAGATTTTTATTTGGTTAAGTAGTCTAATCACCCCCCTCTAGACCTACTTTCGATCCTACAAAAAGCCTTTGGGTAGAATTAATGATGTTCTTATTCTTGCAAATCGGAACTATGTGCTCGTTTATTTTATTGTACTTGATGTTGATTGCAATCCTTCTTGTCCCATAATACTTGGTAGACCGTTCTTACAAACTATAGGTGTCGTCATTGACATGAAAGAAGGGAATATTAAATTTCAGTTTCTGTAAAGAAGTGTATGGAACACTTCCTTGGAACTAGAATTAAGCCACCATATGAGTCAATCATGAGGGCCATCTATGTAACTAAAACCAAAGATGACAACACTTGAAATTATGTGTTATGCCTAGCTAGGGGCGTAAAACAATAGCGCTAGTTGAGGAGAGGCAACCCAATAGTTATCTTTTAACCTTTTGTTTTCCTTGCTGTTTCAATAAATATAGAATTATGCCTCCGTTATGATTGTGTTTTAGTGTTTTAATTAGTGTTTGTGCCAAGCAAAGCCTTTGGGGTGATTTGGTTGATAGTTGCTTTGATTCTATGTAAAACTAGAAACTTTTATGTCCAGTAGATGAATTATTAAAAATAACCGGAGTGACGAAAAATTCTGAAGTTTTTACACATGATTTATATATAAATTTCCCACGTTCTCCTAATTTTTCAGAATTTTTAGAGGTACAAAAGTATGGTCAATGTTCAGATTACTACAGACTGATCTGTTTTTGACAGATTCTATTTTCGTTGCGTTGTGTGCTTATTTTGATGAATCTATGGATTATATTGGGGGGCATAAGCCATGTTAAAGTTAGAATACAGTAGGTATAATGAAATCATATAATATGAATGGGTTTGCAATAGTACTTAAAGTAGCAATTTGCTTTATTATACTAACGGATCTCACGAGGTTTTGTTGAGTTTTGTGTGATTGAAGTTTTCAAGTTTTGGGTGAGATCACGATGGATGAAGGAGTAAGGAGTGGCAAGAGCCTAAGATTGGGGATGCCCGAGGCACCCCAAGGTAATATTGAAGGACTCCCAAGCAACTACGCTTGGGGATGCCCCGGAAGGCATCCCCTCTTTCTTCTAACGACCATTGATACGTCTCCAACGTATCTATAATTTTTTATTGTTGCATGCTATTATATTATCTGTTTTGGATGTTTAATGGGAATTATTATGCACTTTTATATTATTTTTGGGACTAGCCTACTAACCGGAGGCCCAGTGCAAATGGCTGTTTTTTTTGCCTATTTCAGTGTTTCGCAGAAAAGGAATATCAAACAGAGTCCAAACGGAATGAAACCTTCGCGAGGATCGTTTTGGAACAAATGCAATCCAGGAGACTTTGAGTGGACGTCAAGGAAGCAACGAGGTGGCCACGAGGTAGGAGGGTGCGCCCAGGGGGGGTAGGCGTGCCCCCTACCCTCGTGGGCCCCTCGTGGCTCCACCGACCTACTTCCTTCGCCTATATATACTATTATACCTTGAAAACATCCAGGAGCATCATGAAACCCTATTTCCACTGCCGCAACCTTCTGTACCTGTGAGATCCCATCTTGGGGCCTTTTCCGGCGCTCCGCCGAAGGGGGAATCGATCACGGAGGGCTTCTACATCAACACCATAGCCTCTCTGATGATGTGTGAGTAGTTTACCATAGACCTTTGGGTCCATAGTTATTAGCTAGATGGCTTCTTCTCTCTCTTTGGATCTCAATACAAAGTTATCCTCGATTCTCTTGGAGATCTATTTGATGTAATACTTTTTCCGGTGTGTTCGTCGAGATCCGATGAATTGTGGATTTATGATCAAGATTATCTATGAACAATATTTGATTCTTCTCTAAATTCTTTTATGCATGATTTAATATCTTTGCAAGTCTTTCCAAATTATCGGTTTAGTTTGGCCTACTAGATTGATCTTTCTTGCAATGGGAGAAGTGCTCAGCTTTGGGTTCAATCTTGCGGTGTCCTTTCCCAGTGACAGTAGGGGCAGCAAGGCACGTATTGTATTGTTGCCATTGAGGATAAAAAGATGGGGTTTATATCATAGTGCTTGAGTTTATCCCTCTACGTCATGTCATCTTGCTTAATGTGTTACTCTGTTCTTATGAACTTAATACTCTAGATGCATGCTGAATAGCGGTCGATGTGTGGAGTAATAGTAATAGATGCAGAATCGTTTCGGTCTACTTGTCACGGACGTGATGCCTATATACATGATCATGCCTAGATATTCTCATAACTATGCACTTTTCTATCAATTGCTCGACAATAATTTGTTCACCCACTGTAGAATTTGCTATCTTGAGAGAAGCCACTAGTGAAACCTATGGCCCCCGGGTCTATCTTCCATCATAGTAATCTCCCGCCTACGTGCTATTTCTGTCGCCGTTTATTTTGCATTCTTTACTTTCCAATCTATACCATTAAAATACCAAAAATATTTATCTATTTATCTCTATCAGATCTCACTTTTGCAAGTGGCCGTGAAGGGATTGATAACCCCTTTATTGCGTTCGTTGCAAGGTTCTTAATTGTTTGTGCAGGTACGAGGGATTTGCGTGTAGCCTCCTACTGGATTGATACCTTGGTTCTCAAAAAACTGAGGGAAATACTTACGCTACTTTGTTTCATCACCCTTTCCTCTTCAAGGAAAAACCAACGCATGCTCAAGAGGTAGCAACCATCAGTAATTTTATTTGGAGCTTTATTTTTATTCGTCACATATCATGAGTTTTGCTTGGAGAATCATGTATTATATGAGTCTTTGCTTTGTTTGCCTATTAGTTTGTCACAGTCATCTTTGCTGAACACACTTGTTTGAGAGAGCCACACGCATATCATGATTTGCTAGAATACTCTATGTGCTTCACTTAAATCTTTTGAGTTAGGCAGTTTCTCTAGTACTTCACTTATATCTTTTTGAGCACGGTGGTGGTTATATTTTAAAGAAATATGCTCTCATGCTTCACTTAAATGATTTTGAGAGTTGAATTTTTTTTTAAAAGAAATATGATCTCATGCTTCACTTATATTATTTTGAGAGTTGAATTTTTTTGAAGAAACATTTGCACTCTCATGCTTCACTTATATCTTTTAGAGAGTTGATAATAGCAATGGTAATTTGCATAAGATATGAATTTGGTCCCAAAGTGATAGATATCCAAGCGATATATAATAAAAACTTTTATATAGATCATTGGATATGATAAACTTGATTCCTTACAATAGTTTTGCGATATGGAGATAGTGATATGCGAGTCATGTTGGTGAGTAATTATGCTTTACTAAGAATATTGGTGTTAAGGTTTGTGATTCCCTATGCATGCACATAAAGTCAATAGTAATGCAATGAAGTTATATCCTACTTGTGGTGCATTATTCAGTGTTAATTATGTTCAATGTGTGTTTATGACCATTTTTTTGGCTGGTCGCTTCTCAATCTATTGCTAGCCTTCACTTGTACTAAGCGGGAATGCTGCTTGTGCATCCAACTCCTAAAACCCAAAGTTGTGCCATATGAGTCCACCATACTTACCTATATGCGGCATTTCCATGTTGTTCCAAGTAAATTTGCATGTGCCAACTCTAATTTTCAAAATGAATTTCCGTTTTGTGTGCCTGTACCGCTCATGAAGCGGCAAGGGGTGGCAAATATTTTCCATGCTAGGTATTTTATTCTCACGATGAGTGCTTATTCACCTGTCATTGCACGAGAGTGTGGCAGGTAATAGGGAAGCCCAGTCCCGAAATGAAAAAATACTATGATAATAAATTCCTTGGAAAGTGTTGGTATGGAAGGCACCCGTGGAAACGGCTATCCATGGATTGTGGAAGAATGGTGGAAAGGAAACAAAATTTACTTGGGAACTGCCTATAACTTGTCTAGCATGGAAGATATTGGGAATTCTCGGTCGTTTTCGTTGACAGGAAAAGCATGCCTCTTAAAAAAATTATCTCCAATTAAACTTTGAGCTCTCGCACCTCTGCAAATCTCTGCTTCCCTTTGCAAAGGGCCTATCTATTTACTTTTATGCCATTTTATTTTTATGTTGAGTCTCCATCTTCTCTTACAAAGCACCAACTAGGGAACACTATGGTCATACTTGTGTATTGGATTTAGCTAATATTTGAGTGCGTTTCATGAATGGATCAATGATTGAGCATAATGGGCTAGGGATACCTTTCTTTAGCGTTGATATTTTGAAAGACATGGTTGCTTGTTGATATGCTTGAGTATTGATGTTTTCATGTCAAATTATAGACTATTGGTTTGAATCATTCAAGTCCAAATATCCATGCTACAAAGAAAAGAATATATGATGAAAATGTTAGGTAGCATTCCACATAAAAAATTCTGTTTTTATCATTTACCTACTCGAGGACGAGCAGGAATTAAGCTTGGGGATGCTTGATACGTCTCCAACGTATCTAATTTTTTTGATTCTTCCATGCTATTATATTATGAATCTTGGATGTTTTATATACACTTACAAGCAATTATATATCATTTTTTAGGACTAACCTCTCAACTTAGTGCCCAATACCAGCTGCTGGTTTTTTTGCTTGTTTTTGGTTTCGCAGAATTTCAGTACCAAACGAAGTCCAAATGCCATGAAACTTTTTGGAGATTTTTTCTGGACAAAAGAGACACTAGAAGCTTCGGGACAAGAACAAACATGGGAGCATGGGCCCACCACCCACCAGGGCAGGCCCTGATGGGTGGTGGGGCCCACGAGGCTCCGTTTGACCTAGCTCCGCCTCTATAAATTCTCTAAAACTATGAAACCACCAAAGGAGTCCATGAAATACCTTTTCCGCCGCCACAAGTTCCAGAACCACGAGATCCCATCTGGAGGCCTTTTTGGCACTCTGTCGGAGGGGGATTCGATCACGGAGGTGGCTCTTCACCATCCTAGCTTGCTGCCCCCCGATGATGCATGAGTAGTTTACGACGGACCTATGGGCCCATAGTTAGTAGCTAGATGGCTTCTTCTCTCTTTGATCTTCCATACAATGTTCTCCTCGGTGTTCCTGGAGATATATTTGATGTAATGACTTTTTGCGTTGAGATCCGATGAATTGTGAGTTTATGATCAAATCTATCCATGAATATTATTTGAGTTTTCTCTGAACTCTTTTATGCATGATTGCTATAGCCTCGTATTTATTCTCCAATTTATTGGTTTGGTTTGGCCAACTAGATTGACTTATCTTGCCATGGGAAGATGTGCTTTGTGATGGGTTCGATCTTGCGGTGCTCAATCCCAGTGACAAAAAGGGACATGACACGCACGTATCGTTGCTATTAAGGGTAACAAGATGGGATTTATTTCATACATGAGTTTATTTTGTCTACATCATGTCATCTTGCTTAAGGCGTTACTCTGTTCTTCCATGAACTTAATATACTAGGTGCATGCTAGATAGCGGTCGATGTGTGGAGTAGTAGTAGTACATACATAATCGTTTTGGTCTACTTGTCTCGGACGTGATGCCTATATACATGATCATTGCCTTGGATATCATCATAATTATTTGCTTTTCTGTCAATTGCTCAACAGTAATTTGTCTACCCACCGTATGCTATTTTTATGAGAGAAGCCTCTAGTGAAAACTATGGCTCCCAAGTCTATTTTTTATCATATATTAAAACCAAAAATATATCGCTGCATTTTTTTGTATTTTTGTTTGATCTACCTATCAAAAACTGAAAATTTTAATCTTGCTCGTAACCATTGAGGGAATGACAACCCCTGTACGCGTTGGGTTGCAAGTATTTGTTGTTTGTGTGCATGTGTTGTTTACATAGTGTTGCTTGGTTCTCCTACTGGATTGATAACCTTGGTTTCATAACTGAGGGAAATACTTATCTCTACTGTACTGCATCATCCTCTCCTCTTCGAGGAAATCCCAACGCAGCTCACAAGTAGCATGGAGCATATGGTATGGAAGGTTTGGGCAGTGCCGAAAGTTATAAGCTTTTCGCTTGGTTGCCATCCAAGACAGAAATTGGACCGTGATAGGTTGGCCAAGCGTGGTTGGACAAATTGTGGCCTTTGCCTGCTTTGTAATAGACTGGAAGAATCCGGTGACCATCTCTTCTTCAAGTGTCAGTTCACTCTTCGCCTTTGGAATCTGGTTGTTGACAGGCTACACTTCAGGAGCATTAACACATCCTCGTGGCATCTTGAGCGCACCATCAAGGATTGGTGGACAAACCGCTCCGGATTGGCATCCCCAATAGGAAAGCCATGGCCTCCCTCTCCATGCTTGTATCTTGGTCAATTGGAATAAGAGGAGCGCTCGAGGTCTTTCGCCATAAAAGCGCTTCCCTACAACCCCGCTCAACATTGTCATCGAGGAGAGGAAGCTCTGGTCACCATGGGTGCAAAGAAATATGGAACTTTGTTGTCAGGGTAGTAATCTCATTGGTTTTATGCGAGGCACTTGTAACACAAACTCTATTCTCTCCTTAATTAATAGATGAGGCAAATATTTTGCCTCCATTTCGAAAAAAGGTGACCAATGAAGTTGGTATATTGGATCAATTTGTATTTCGTTATAGTTGCTACGTACACTCAAGTGTTGCATCGGAGGTGATATTTTCACTAGACCATGAAGTTGAAGCATTATGGATCGGTATCATGGACTGGTACAATTTGATAGTATGGTAACTTCATATAGAGCTGGATAATTTGTTGGAGCAACAATATTTTTGTAACGCTAGCAGAAATCCAACTTGATTAAGAAGGAGTGCATGCGACAATGATGACATCATGCACATAAGGCTCAGAAAATTCTACAACATGTTGTGCCGGTGGAAAATTTTCGTTAATCTAGACAATCTTGTGAATTGACAAGAATGTTGGTTAGAATAGAATACAATAACAAGGTTGACAATAATGACATAAGGTTGTGATGCTAATGGTGGCCGACTATTGGGTGTGCCAACAAGCGGCGCCGGACCAAGGGCTTGTTTGCTTCAACATGGCAATGACACATGGTTTGATTCAAGATGGCGTACACATGAGAGCTTGAAGTCAACAAGTTGTTCTATCTCAAAAATAATTTAAGGAAAAAGAATTTCACGTTCTTCCTGAAAGGAAGGGAGGATTAGGAGGATGGACTGATCATTCACCATGCAATCATCTTGAAGGTGAAGCTGGAGTATGATGGAAGACTTCACTAGATGCCGATGAAGGAGCTATGGTGTAAGACATGAGAGAATCAGAGCTATTTCAAAGAGAAATAGAAAGAAGCACATTTTATGGGCTGGAGCTTAGCGGTCCGGGGGATAAACGGGACTCAAAACCAATTGGTGATGATCGGTGGTTCTCTGAAGTTGGGGTTGAGGTGGTGTTTTTGGTGACCCGATAGAGTCGACCAGGACAATAAGATTTCGACGCGGTGAAGCGGACGAGGCATGAAGTACACATGGAACACGCCGATATACCAATACACTGGTAGTCAAACAAGTGTGCAAGGGGTGTTGATACAACGTTGATGAGTACCAGGTTCAAGTTGGTGACCCAATCTATCGAGTTTAACTTATCAGATGGATGAAAAGTCGACCATGGTGAATTTGAGAAAGTGGTGGAAATGTTCAATGCCAAAAGTTTGGAGAGTACATGACCATGACCATATATTCTATGGTATTCGATGCATATGTCAAAAATATGTGAGTTGTTCACTCTCACACGGATCAATGAACACTAGTAGAAAAGGGGGCTATCGTTGAGGCCTGTTTTGCCCATTAGTCCCGGTTCAATCCAGAACCGGGACTAATGTGAGCATTTATCCCGGTTCGTGCGGCTAAGGCATTAGTCCGGTTCACTGTGCCCTTTAGTCGGTTTGTGCCTCAAACCGGGACTAAAAGGCGATGTCCATTAGTCTGGTTCATGCCTCAAACCGGACTAAAGAGTAGACCTTTAGTCGGTTTGAGGCACGAACCGGGACTAATGGTTGAGACTTTAGTCCCGTTCGTGCCACGAACCGGTACTAAAGGTCCCATTTTCAAACTCTACCCCCGGTGGATCGCCTTTTCAATTTTAAAAAAAAATAAAAGAAAATGATAGAAATGTCAAAAAAAATAAAAGAAAATAAGTTTCCCATGTGATATGTGGTCTAGTTGTTGGGAAAATTTGCAAATGTGAATTTCGACTTTATTTGCAAAATCTCTCTGGAATTTGTAAATATGGGCATAACTTTTGCATACTAACTCGGATGAAAAAGTTTTTTATATGAAAAATCATCTACTCGAAAAGTTACATCCGAATTTAATTGGGGAAACCCCGTCAAACATTTTCAAAATCCTCAAAAACCTAACAGAAAAAAAGTTACGGGGCTTTTAATATCTAGAGTGGAAAAAATTGAAAAAATTTCAAACTGTGGTCAAACAATGGTCAAACCATGGTCAAACTAATTATTCTAGAATATTAAACTTACTAAATAATTTGTTCAATTATTTTGAATTTTGGTCAAATCTGGTCAAACTGTGGTCAAACTATGGTCAAACTATGGTCAAACCATGGTCAGACTAATTATTCAAGTTAACTATTGTTTTCTAAATAATTATTGTTTTTGAAAACAATAGTTTGAAACTCAAACAGTAAAATGTGTCAATTCATGCTCAAGCAAAATTCCTGAGGGTAGGATTGACATCTTACTATTGTCAGGAAAACAACAAGTGCAGACTTGGAAACGAGGGAGAATAGGACCCGGAAGTTAAGCGTGCTCAGGCTGGGGGAGTGGGAGGATGGGTGACCGTTCGGGAAGTTAGGTGATTTGGAATGATGAGGGTGATTAGAGAAGAGGATAAATTGAGCAGTGATGAGGGGTGCTGATTAGAGATTAGGGGTTAAAATAATTCAGAAATTTGAAAATAAAAATTATTCAAAAAATTTCAAAAAAAATCAAAAAAATCATAAAATTTCCATTAGTCGGTTGGTGTTACCAACCGGGACTAAAGGTGTAGCCCCATGGCGCATGCCTTTAGTCCCGTTACGGATTGAGCCGGGACTAAAGGGGAGGCATTAATACCGATCCTTTAGTCGGTTCACCAACCGGACTAAAACCCCTACCAACCGGGACAATAGGCCCTTTTTCTACTAGTGGAAGAAGCTACGGGTGATGATACAAGAGTGTTTGTGGGATATTATGAGTTCAGATACTCCCAAAAGTTAGGATTGCACGCAAGAGTTGAAAAACTTAATTTTGATGGGAGAGTTGACAATGGCGAATAAAAAAGGGATCACAATTGTTGTTGGGTCTACGTGAAGTTAAGGAACTAGCAGTGGAGGTCATGATTAATGGTCCAAGTCCAAGATACAAGGAGGTTCATGCAGGACGACTTCAAGATGGCGGGAACATATTCACCAAGGTGGAGAATTAAAATATGTGTCAAATATATGTGTATGTGTTGTGCTACAGTTAGGCTTGTAATCATATGAAGGTTATGTGTTTGGGTCGAACACATGCAAAAAAAAGACAAGACATAAGCTGGTAGGCTAGACATAAAACACAGAAAGGAGGTCCGGCACCCGTGGCAGGGTTGGCCAAACTGGTCGCGGTGGGTGGTCGAAGATGTTGCTGGATGGCCTCGATGGACATGTTTTTATTGTACTATGTTGGTTTAGTACATGTCAAGGAGCCTCATAGTCATGCCTCTTTAGGACATAGCCGATGTTCGGTGAACCCGTTAACAATCTTTGGTGTCGCCTAGTTATTGCTTGTTGATACGTCTCCAACGTATCTATAATTTTTTATTGTTCCATGCTGTTATATTATCATTCTTGGATGATTTACAATCATTTTATAGCAAATTTATATCGGACTAACCTATTGACATAGTGCCCAGTGCCAGTTGATATTTTTTGCTTGTTTTTTACTTTGCAGAATATCAGTACCAAATGCAGCGAATTTTTTTGGAGAATTTTTCTGGACTAGAAGACACCTGATGGGCCAAAGAAGTACCAGAGGGGGGCTCCGAGGGGAGCACAACCAACCAGGGCGCGCTAGGAGGCCCAGGCGCGCCCAGGTGAGTTGTGCCCACCTCGGTGACCTCCTGCACCGCCTCTTCGCTCTATAAATCCCCAAATATTCCAGAAACCCTAGGGGAGTCGACTAAACACAATCCAGCCGCCGCAAGTTCCAGAACCACGAGATCCAATCTAAACAACATCACGGAGGGGTTCATCATCCTCATTGGTGCCTCTCCGATGATGCGTGAGTAGTTCATCATAGACCTACGGGTCCGTAGGCAGTAGCTAGATGGCTTCCTCTCTCTGTTTTGATTCTCTATACAATGGTCTCTTGGAGATCTATTTGATGTAACTCTTTTTTGCGGTGTGTTTGTTGAGATATGATGAACTTTGAGTTTATGATCAGATCTATATCCATGAATATTATTTGAGTCTTCTTTGGATCTCTTATATGCATGATTATTTATAGCCTCGTATTTCTTATTTGAATCTTTGGTTTATTTAGGCCAACTAGATCAATATTTCTTGCCATGGGAAGAGGTGCTTTGTGATGGATTCGATCATGCGGTGTTCTTTCCCAGTGACAGAAGGGGCAGCAAGACATGCATGTATCGTTGTTATTAAGGATAACAAGATGGGGGATATTCCTACATGGATCTCGTCTACATCATGTCATCATTCTTATTGCATTGCTCCGTTTCTCCATGAACTTAATACACTTGATGCATGCAGATAGCGGTCGATGTGTGGAGTAATAGTAGATGCAGGCAGGAGTCGGTCTACTAATCTTGGAGTGATGCCTACATATTGATCATTGCCTTGGATATCATCATAATTATTTGATCTTCTATCAATTGCCCAATAGTAACTTGTTTACCCATCTGTACTATTTTCTTGAGAGAAGCCATTAGCGAAATCTACGGCCCCCGGGTCTATTCTTTTTCTTTATCATATTTGCTTTCCGATCTATTATTTGCCACTTTTAATTTCAGATCTATTATTCCAAAAACCCAAAAATACCTTGCTGCACTTTTTATTACTTATTTTATTTCATGTTTTATCGAGATCTATTTTATCCAATCTACACAAATTTTATCCCATCAACTTGACAATTTCTAACGCCGTTACACGAAAAGGGATTGACAACCCCTTATACGCGTCGGGTTGCAAGTATTTGTTCTTTATGTTCAGGTACCATTTACATAGTATTGCTCGGTTCTCCTACTGGATTGATACCTTGGTTTCATGACTGAGGGAAATACCCACCGTAGTTGTGCTGCATCATCCCTTCCTCTTTGGGGAAATACCGACGTAGCTTCAAGCGACATCACTTGTCCTCGATGGATCAACGAGAACCTTTTCTAACAATGATGCCCATCTTAGAGTTGACTCAAATTTCTTTGTCAAATGGGGCGGGTGACCCCTCAAATATAGTGCTACTTCGTTGGGATGTTGTAGAACTTCGGTGCCACGACCGTTCACCAAAGGTGGGGTGGCGCTCTTCAGGGTTAGCACATGTCAGGAAATGGTGACACCGAATAAGCAAGAGAAGTGTTGTTCGGTAGCTCAGGGAAGAAAGGAAAAATCGAACTGATATGTTCACTTTGGGGTAGCAATTCAACATAAATTCGAAGAACTTCAGGTTTCAGATCTGCGGCATGACACTTCGCCCACTTCTCATTTTTCTTCTACGAGCCTTGTCTACTTCACCGAAATCACTAGTTAAGGAGTACCCTTTGCAATACATGCGTACCCCTTCGCTCGTGAGGATGGCAAATGCATGCGTAAGGGTTTCCTCTGCCTCCCGTAGGTGTCGCTGATGTGCCTCGTCTTCTTTGGCCTTAGGGCCATGGAGGCGTGGTGGATTCCGACCCTTGCTGGTGGTAGGACTCCGGTTTTAGATGTTTTTTTAGTTTTGTTAGGCTCGAGAAGGTGATACGTTGGCGGCTCCCTGAAGATGGAATAAGGTCCTCCCCGCCTACCCCCCGTCCCGATGATGCTTCGTCGGAGGGCATGTGGAGGTTTGTCTCCGGCTAATCTCGCGGGATTCGGTCGGAGTTTGTCTTCGGTGGATCCACTTGTATTTGGTCTTTGTTCATTTGTGTGTCTACAGGTTGGATCCTTTCGATCTATGCTTCTCTTCATCGGGGGTTGTTGCTATTCTGGTGCGCTGATCCTGTGGGGCCTTAGCACGATGAATATCAAACTGTCTACTACAACAAGGTTTTCCTCGCTCCGATGAGGGAGGGGCGATGATGGTGGTACGCCTTCAGCTCACTCCAGTTCTTGTAGTCGTCGCTAGGTGGTCTATGGACCTAGAGGTAATTTTCTACTTGGGGTGTTCTTTGTACTACCTTGAAGTTGATGAATAGATCAGAAGTTTTTCTCAGAAAAAAGGAGCACTCCTTGCAAAGGTCACACCCATCTCCTGTGTGGCGACAAGTGGCACACCACACGTGCGTCATTTGTTGCAACTTGGGAGTTTTGGAGGGATCTTTCCTACACGCGGAAGAAATGGCTTGGTTTGTTTGTGCCTTGTTTTGTAGATCCATTTTTTCAAAATAAAATATATCTTGAACCGTGCATTTGGATTATGAACCATTTTCACCATTGTCTTATATCGAGATCTTCAAAATTAGATCAAATGTTGGTAGATTTTGACGAACATTTTTACCTGAGAAATTCATGCCCCCAGCTAGTATTAATCCGTGCTTCAATATGAACTAACATGTGCTCCCAACTAGCACTAACCTATGATCCTATGGTGGGTAGGGGCAACTGTGATCCTGTGAGGAAACACAACTTTGCTCCCAAGTGTACTAGTTTTATGCTCCCGCAGGGTGAAGCACAACCGTGTTCTCGCAAGGAAGCACACTTTTGCTTGCGCTAGAGCACATTCGTGCGCCCAAATGCCCAACATGTGATCCACATGGGAGTGGGAGCACACATGTGCCCCCCATAGATGGGAAAAAAAATCAGGAAACCAGAAAATAGAAAACAAACCCCCAGGGAAAATCAAGGAAAGATAGGAAAAAACCCAAACCCGTAAAAAAGCCGAAAAACCAAGGAAACACTCCCTGGGAAAACGATAAAACCACCTCAGACGATCAAACTGGAACTCGATGGCTTGCTCGGGATAAGATATCTCCTGAATGCTCGAGCGCTCACCATGCGACACAACCTCTGTGTCATTGCATGCCCGCTACACGGGGTATCCCCCACCCCTGCACTTCACGGATCTGACTCAGTGGAGTCGGCCCATTAAGGCCGGCTCCGCTTGCTTGGAGTGTGGAGCCAGACCACTTCTGAATGGGCCTAACAGCACTCCAACAAGGTTTCGTAAAATCTCCGACTAAAAATGGTTATACGGGGTCTCCATATTTAGGGGAGGTTTGCAGGTGAGCATCTCCAACAGCTCCCCAGAGCCCAACCCCCAATAAGTGGTTTTTGGCGGCGGCAGCGGGAGGGCGGTGCCGGAAATCCGATGACGGTGGTCAGAGGCGGAGGTTTACAGAAAGACTTGTTTTCCTTAGATGGAGAGGAAGTTGGGCTGATTATATGTAGTCGACTAAAAATATCATGTTTACGGGATCTGTTGAAACAATTTTTTTTCCTTAACTCCCGCTAAACCAAATTTTATATGAGAAAGGGGATTTGTCAGAGATGTTCTAAGCAGCGGGATTTTGCTCATAATTTGGAGCAACTCCACGACCTACAAGTTATGGGATATCTAAATACTAACTTAAGAGCAAGTACAATAAGATGATGTAGACGAGCTGTAATTTTGTTGAGTTGGATAAGAGAATAGGAGAGGAAAATGAAGCGGGCTACAAACTTACAACCCACTATAGCACGAACTCCAACACCCTTTGTAAAAGAAACATTTGGCCATATATTAATGATATAGTACACTAGTATGACTAACTATTGTATGAGTGAGCAATTAGATGGACTATAAGTCACATGGTAAATTCATATAGCCGATTATTGACTATACTATTGGCCATACTTTAAAAAAAAATATACGGAGAGGCCTCCGCTCCAAGATTTCAGCTCCACGGAGTTGGACCATTCGGTACCGCTCTACAAACGGAGTCAGCTGAGTTCTGAGTCCGGCAAAGTGGGGCAAAAAAGTCTACATCAAGCAAAAATGTAGCACGTGTGCCAGACTGCAAAAATAGTGTGACGTTGTTTCTGTGCAATGTAAAGAAAATAATATTCACAGTTCTGAGTATGGCGTTTGGGTGATCGGGCTCCATGAAGGCCAGAAATTTTAAAAAATTTAAAATTCAAACATTTCAGTTTAAGAAAATCTGGAAAAATATGCATCTAGGATGAAATGTATGTGTGTGTGAAAATTCACAATGAAATACCTTTGCGACCCTAAAAAAATAAATTCATGGACTTTGGGGATGCACGGTATCATGTGCTGAAAAACACATATTTGTTTTGTTTTGCACAACCCTTATTTCAACGTATTTTATTATGAAAATTTACACACACGTACATTATGCCTCCATGTATATCTGTATTTTTTCAGAATTTTTTAAAAAATAAAAATATGAATTTTTCAAAAGACGGCCTGGATGGAGTTCGGTCTCCAAAAGCAATTTTCACTCACTTCTATGGTATAAAATTGGTACAATGTATCGTGACCTTCTGTGGCGACCGCGCGTCTCATGTGCCTCTTTTTTGACTGTGTGCTAGAAGCGTTCGATAGTGCACTCTTGTGCGACGGCGTGCCTCATGTGCTTCTTCTTAGTGGTGTACTAGAGGTGTTCGGCGGTGCACTCTTATGCATTTTTAGTGCCCTCGGTATGTTTTGTCGTCTTTCTTTTGTGAAACAGTATATACAGTTTTTTTTTATTGATTGCAATATTTTGTTGATTGCTTACCAAGCAGGCCGCTTGGTATAGACGGATTTTTTAATACCTTGTATCATGTTGATATGTGGCTCTATTAAAATAAAGCAATGCGTGTGTTTGTTTTGAGAAAAAAAAAGTGTACAGTGTGGCTGTCACTCAAATGTGCTTAATAGACAACTGTGCATACCATCTGACACATACGAACGAAGAACAGTAGTCCGGACGTGAATGAGATGGGAGTTTACTCCCTCGAGAAGCCTTTTTTATGAAATGTCATGCTTTCTCATTTCTCAATGAACTTTTAAATAGGAATTGAAATTATGCCGCAGTATTTAGGTATGGTTGCAAGTAGGAAAGCCCAGCCGCCCCTTCTCCTGCTCCCTCCCAACCCTAGCTGCCCCTCCTCCTCCCTAGCCGCCCCTCCTCCTCTTCCCTTCCTCGCCGCCGCCTGAGGTAGCCGTCGGGCAAGCCCGGGGCGCCAAGAATGGTGACGGCGGGGCCTCGGTTGCCCTGCCTCTGCATGGGGAACCCCGGATCTGGAGCGGCGGCTTCATTGGCAAGGCACGGCTAGCTAGCAGCCGTGTGGGCGGTGGATCTGGCATCCCGGCCGCGCGGGCGGCGGGATCTTGTAGTCGTTGGCGGCCGGCGGTGGTTTCTGCGGTGGCCGGTGCGCGCGATCTGGCGCCTCCCCTCCTCCCCTGTTTGGCGTGCGGGCCAACCTCGTCGGGCCGCGCTTCCTTGGGTCGCCGATTCTGTACAGGAGGCGCTTGGTGGTGGGGATCTAGTTTGAGAGAAATCCCTGGTCGGCCATGGCCGGCCGCGTCGACGGCGACGCTTGAGGGCGCCGTTCCCCTCCTTTGAGGCGTCGGTATGGACTGATCCCCTCACTTCCCCTTCCTGAAGGCGCCGCTTTGGGAACCTTGGGGCTGGGTGGCGCTTGGGGGTGGTGGGCGACGGTAGTGGTGCGGCCTTATCCTAGCATGGATCTGCGTCCGTTGCTTGGAGATGGACTCGCGTAGGTGAAGGTCGTCGTTTGCCGTCATGGTGGCGTCGATGGCGGAGGCACCTACCAATGTTGGCACCTCAATCTGCTCTGAAGATGGACTAGTGGAAGATGGCGGCGACGACACATGTGAGTGTGTCAGACCGGTTTGTGCCCCGGACCCGGTATGTGGCTCGGTCGGGGCCTCCGGCTTTAGATGTTAGGCTTAGGTGAGAGGTCTGGGTATTTGGCCCAGCTTGCACCCCTTCATCATATGGATTGGAGTAGCGGCAGATGTTGACAAGATGACGGATTCAAGCATATTGTTGTACTACTTTATAAGATCCTCGAAAATAATTAATAAAATGGCCGTATGCATCTCTCAGATGCAGAGGCCGGGGTCGCCCTCCTTTTTAAAAAAAAATTTAGATATAATTGTAACTGCGAATGTTGGGCACTCTCCAAAACAAGACAAGTCAGAAGAGAGAGAAAACAAAGAAAGCCAAACAATACCAGAGAAGGCCAACAGAAACCACGCTAGGAGCCGGTGGAGCTTGCACCGTTCCCAAAACAAGAGAAAACGAAGGCAAACGAAGAAAAATTCAAGTGAAATAAGCAAATAAAGACAAAGACAACAAGTGAAATAATAAACGCTGTATTAATTTTTTTTGCATTAAAATATTGTACTACTAATTTGATTGTATGCATTAGGCCGGGGTAATCGAACATTCCGTTATCCATAAAAAGTTAATATTATTTTTTCTTCTCGAGCTACAGTACGAATTAAGATTTCAAACTAATACTGTATGTGTTTCCAAGCTTGGGTGCAGCCAAAGGATATGTTCACAGGTCAACAGTAGCAGCTCGGCCGTCGAGCCACATAAAATTCTACAGCATGTGACCAAAGTCAAACTGACTTGCCCATCTCGCAACGCATGGAGCAGTAGATAACTACGAGCAGATAAGGTTGATCTGTAAGAATGCTATTTTATCCAAGTCGGTTGTTATCTAGGTCGGTTTTGCAAAACGGACCTTGCCTCCCTTGTAACCGTAATATAATCCTGTAATACGAGACAAACTAACCTTGTTAGCAGAGAGAAAAAATTCCTCTCCTCACTCTGGTCTCTTCCTGTACCATGCGAAAACTACCGACGGCTCAAAACTCCGAACACAAATTTGATAGGTCACTTGACCTCCAGTCGAGCAATCCGGCCAGTTTACCGTCAAAATCTACGGAAGCAAGCAGTATCTCATGGATGACGACCAAAAAAGGCAGGACAGGAGGAACAGGCAGGTTGACCAGGCAGATGTATCATATGCCCAAGCTTACAAGCAGATGTTCTATGCGAAGATTCAGAATAGTCGCTACCGGCAAGCTTCTGATGGTAATCCATCATCTATGTATGTTATTTTCTTTTCAAAAGATGAAGCTTCAGTACTATCCGACCTCTGAACAATCCGTCATCTCATGCATCCACAACCTAGCTAATTCGTCTTCAGACTGCAACTTACGAATTCTACCTGGGCTTCATTTTCTGATTTCAGACTTTTAAGTTTGGGGGACAGTCTGTAAGTAGTACTCACCGCATCATAATTGCTCTATGCTCAATCAAATGAAAATTTTATGGATGCAAAAAGGGAAGGTTATGTTCAGTACTGGTAGTCATTATTTCATTCATCAACACCTCATGTGGTAAACTGACGAACAGTAAAGGACGGGATGACTAGAGCAGCAGTTTTGTTTGAAAAAGTGCATGGAAATGATTGGGTGATGCCCAGTGCATGCCAATATCAGCAAATAAAGGTGCCATCAACAAACCAGTAATCAGCATCAGTTTTCCTAGCGAGCTCTGGAAGTTATATAGCCTGGTAACTGACCAATGCAGAAGGTACTGCTGATTTACAAAAAAATTAGAAGTTGGTAACTGTCGGTTTGCAAATTAGGAATGTGTACACACAGCAAAAGCCTTGTTTTTTATATGCAAAGAGTTAAAAGGTTGCAGTTATTTTTCTGCACAAGCAGAGTGTTACAGCACAATTCAGAAAAATAAATATTTGTTTTTCACTAGAAAAGAGTAGTAAAATTGTGGTCTGATTCGGGGTTCAGAGTAAAATGCAATCATACCAGTTACCAGCGAATGCCAACTGGAAACAACACCTATTGTGATTAAAGCAAGCTTAGAAACAGCTCATA
This sequence comes from Aegilops longissima, assembly GCA_021605205.1. Lineage (NCBI taxonomy): Eukaryota > Viridiplantae > Streptophyta > Magnoliopsida > Poales > Poaceae > Aegilops > Aegilops longissima. Next base: position 568,927,792 of record CM038678.1, on the reverse strand, counting down.
TAACACTTCACATTTCTACAGTAAATAAGAACACTTCACAAGGCCACATGCTATAATGTATACACAATGTGCAAGTCATAGCATGAGTTTCAGGGAAAAGCAGATTGCTGTTTCACAGTTTCAGTCACATATACGCACCTTGCAAGTCATCTCATGAGTTTTGAGAGAAATTAGATTGCTGTTTCAGTCAAATGACTTCAGCTGAGCTCATTTCTACAATAAGCACGAACACAACACCACATGCCATATAGTATGCACAATGTGCAAGTCATATGATGAGTTCTGGGGGAAACCAGATTGTTGTTTCACTCAATGACTTTTATTGAGCATCTAATCAGTGTCATACATAAGGGATCACCAACCAAAACACTGAAGTCAGCCAGCTCATTAATATCATCTATTTCTGAGCCAATACTAGAATCTAGATACCAACTGACCTACCTTAATTGAGGACCCCGCAGAAGGATGAACATATGGTATGGTACGAAAATGGACGAATGGTTCAGTTAAGTAGCTCAATTAACCCATTCAACTTCAGATATTTAATATTGCTTTTGTGCCCTTATTCTTCTTAATTTGTTTATCTTCAGCTATCTTTCAAGATATTACTAGCATATCTCTATATACCAGATTAAAGTAACGTGTAGAATTAAATTACATGAATACTTCACTTCAATTGTTCAAGCTGAACTTATTCGGTTAATATCCAGTAGGTTCCATGCAAAAATTTGTTGAATGCATTTTTTATTGCCAACCAACTATTTCTTTAAAGGTTCTTCTCCATTAATATATATTTTCCAGAAAAGAACTAAGACGATTGCTGACCCTGCAAATAACAGTATAATACATCACTAGTCACTAGTATCATAGAAGTAATACAGATCAATTTGTACATGTGACTACTGAAAATACAGAATGGGAAACAACAGGACAGATAGGATGGGTGAAGATGAGTCTTTCTGTTTTTCTACCAAATCCCATGTCGGATATAAAACAAATGCATACCAAGTCCTAACTACAGATGTTTTGCTAGCATTTATGAATTTTTAAGATGAATATAAGTAGACAATACGTATTAATGTGTCCCTTCAAAAGTATTATAGATACACCCAATAGGTTACTATTTGTCAAACAATAAATGAATTCTGAATTGTCTCCGTCAGTACCGTTAAACCCAGGACAGTTCAGAACCTATCAAAACAAGACACTCTCATATACTGCTACATCCAAAAAAGTATCAGATATTTGAAAACTCAAATATTTGGTTTATGCAATGTTGGAGGCCTTTTTAGGGTTGATAACAAGAAATAAGGGTGTGGACAAAGACAAGCTTATTCCTCAACGATTTTATGAATTCCTCTTTATTCTCCCAAACACATCAATATTCTCTCACATTCCCAACTTATCTAAAACCATGCTTGAAGTGCCACAAATAGAGGGTAACTTCATAAAGGATTTTTTGAAGATTGCAAGACAACTCGGTTATCTTCTGAGCCATGGTGAGATGTGTATGGAGCATTTTGTAAACTCAAGTCCGTCCCATTTTCACATTATCGTATGAAAAGAAAGCAAAACATGACAATATAACTTTTCTTCTTAGAGTGTGATGCTTTGAACATGGAATTCAGCCCTCTTCACCCATGCAATTCCCTCTATTTTTATTTATTTGGCATTTCCTTTATTATGTTCCTTCTAAGATTAGTCTTGTTTATTAATTAGACGATTCATCACTTCCTCATCAAAGAAATCCTATGTTTTTAGCGTTTCCCCAAAACACGACCAAGAAAAGCCTTTATATTATACCTTTTGGGTTGAAAAAGCATTCAACCTGTCAAGCACGGGAAACTCTTTCTCGACTCAAATCCAACGCGTCAAGAACCCCTCCACCTGTTTGAAAGGCCGTTGAGCCAAGCCCTTGGGGGAAGAGAGTGGATTTGACAAGCACTTTAAAATAAGTGAAATGGGAGGTCGGGGTAGACCAAACTTGACATGAGAGGAGTCCGTAAAGAGAGATATGAAGGACTGGAATATCACCAAAGAACTAGCCATGGAGAGAGGTGCGTGGAAGTTAGCTATCCATGTGCCAGAACCATGACTTGGTTTTGAGATCTTATGGGTTTCAACTCTAGCCTACCCCAACTTGTTTGGTACTGAAGATTTTGTTGTTGCCATTGTTGTTGTTTAGAATGAGTGAAATTTGGGATTTACCCAGATCAAGAGCACCGACTTACCCTCTTAAGCATTCATCGTGCCCATTTTCTTGGAGTTCGGGGGCTCCTAGGGAATGGGAGTCACCTGGAAGCAACCAACATTGTGGATTTTCCCGAGGAGTTTGTGAAGGCTAGGGACCGCCTAAACATCTACCTTTAGTGGATGATTTCATAGTTCTTGGTGAAAACTCAAGGAGAAGAAGGCTCGGCCGTTATGGCCCTAGGGATGTTGGTCTCCAAGCCTCTCCAGTGGAGACATAAAATCTCCACAAAGATTTGAAATCTAGGAATAATTCCTCATCTCCACATCACTTTTATTGATTATACTACTTTGCCTTGTTTGTGTGTATACGTAGCTTGTTTATATTGTCTTGGTAGAATTGCTAGATTGCTTGTAGCATATAGGCTATTCCACCTAGAATTGTCCTAGAGAACCTTTATATCTCTACAAATTCTTTTGTTTTAATTTGGAATAAGGCCTCCTTTGGTTTGTAGGAATTCTATAGGATGGGATTGTAAAAGAAAAATAAAATCCTTTGGAGCCCTTTGGTTTGTAGGAATTGATTCTTATTCCAATGTAGGATAGGAACCGATCCTTCACATTTCAAAGGAAAAAACATTAGCCTAGACTCAATGAAAAAATTCCTATCCTATGCATCAAATGACATCTCTTTCCCTATAGGAATTGAGATATATGTCATCTCACTGCCTATGATTTTCCTATTCCTATGATATTCCTATCCTATGAACCAAAAGTGGCCTAAAAATTGTTAGTAGATTATACACCTCTCCTCTCTAGTTGACAACTTTGATAATTCAGTAGGCCTTCCACCTCCATGTGAATTACTCCCATCAGGCTTATGCCCATTACGGAGAATTCACATTGCCCTCCTTCCTATATTTGTCTTAGTAGAGATTCATCCTCCTTTCAGTTGGAAAGCCATTTCTTCTAGGCTTCTAGGGTTAAGATGACCCAATTCTTGATGAAATTAATGAATGGCTAATTGGGAAAAAATTGAGTATAATACATTAGAAGTATAGAAAGATGGATATTTTTAGAAGAGTAGGAAATGCCCACTTTTCAATGAAATTAAGTAATGAAAATATTGTGATTTAGAAAAAGTATCCAATGTTCTAAGTGGTGTAGAACTAGTGATCACCAACTGGATATTGCTCATGCTATCATACAAAAGATAACACTTGTTGTATGGTTGTAAAAACTTTTGCCAAATCTACTCTTGTAAATTAATGAAAGAGGTTTCTTAAACAAGTAACAAGTGTTTATTGTATTATCTAAAATAATTCCCAATCTTACATGGTTCTAGTGTTTTCTGCAGCCTGATCATAGTTCTAAGGGACTTTAGGAATGTAAATTGGGAAAGTAATTACAATAGAGTTGCAAAGGAAGAGGAGACATTAATTTCCCAAGGTGTTGGAAATTGCTAGTCTCCCTTACTCTCCTTTGAAGTACTCTTGTAATTATTGTTTTCACTTGTGTTTTCTCAAGAACAAAAGCACTCAAACTCAAGGCAGACCTTCTCTAGGAATAGGTGAGCTTAAGACCTTCAAAACCTCCCCGAGCCTTATACAAGTGCCTTGTAACAAGTTCGGAAAACCAAGTGTGATATACCACAACTTCCTATCGATAGTTTCCAATATCCAATGAAATCTGGGGATAAGCTTGATGCACAAGAGATTTATAATTTCCCAAGGTCTTAGAACGATTGATGGAGTTGCAAATGTAACTCAATGAACATCCACCCAAGCATAGTTATAGCTTTCCGGTGGAGATAGTTGTCAATCTTCTTAGAAAATATCATTTGTGGGTCATCAAACCCTTGTGAGGATGATCATCATGTGGAAGTACAACAACTAAAAAGCTACATGCCCTAGACCGTCATGGATCCATCCTCCACCTTTCAGAAAATGACATATGTGGATCATTCAACCCAGTAAAGATTATCTGTCAGGTATAAGACCTACACCTTGGAAACTAGTCACAAAATCATTGAACCTTCATGGATATCAGGAAAAAAGTTATATGAACATTTCTCCATCCAATGTATCAATCTATCGCACATTCATAGTGTGATCAGGATACAACTCTAGATCAATATCTCATATGCTGTCTAGTTATATCGGATCATCCAACCAATAGTAATAGTTTCCCAAGAGCCTACCATGTTGATGTTATAAATGGTGGTCAAATGGTCCAAATGATCCTGCCTTGATCGAGAAGTCTGTGAGATCCCATTGTACAAATGCTCTAACCAATCATCCATTTGCTTATACGGAAAACAATGCACAAGGTTTAACACTAATGGATTTATTGTTCTCATAGTTGCACACAAGTTCATATATCTAGATATGCCTAACGTTTCTACGATTCAATAGGTTGAGAAGATAAGGTGTTAGGTTGGATTATCTAGGATGATCGAGTGAATGAGGTGTAAAGGGGGACAATACGAATATAAGGCCTTTTGCCCAACAAGATAACAACCCCAATGTTTGGTAGAGATGCTTGGTCCAAAGAGAAATTTCAGTAATACTCGTGACAAAGCATAGATGATTAAGATGGGATGCTTGATCTGACTTAACTCTAATGGCTTCCTTTTCACCTTTCTAAATTTTTAGCTTTTTAGTAAGGTGCGACTATCCAGCCCATGGTCAAGTAGCATATGGTGACAAAATGGCTATTGAGTAGTCACTTTACCACCCCACCCCACCCCCCCCACACACACACACACACACACATGGCTGCTCTACAATTGCTATGAGTTTGGTAGCCTGTGTATGTTGAGACATGTTGAGCTGAGATGTTGTTTGGTGGTATGTATATGTTAAGACACGTAGAGCTCATAATTTTTTGGTGTTGAAATATATTGCCCTCTCTTCTCATCAGTACATATTTTCTAATGAACTGGGCCGAGCATGAAATTCAATATGGTATCAGAGCCAAGCGGTCTTGAGTTAAAGACCCGACCAATTAAGTATTAAAGTAATACATCAATCTCATATCTAAAGGCCGAAAGAGCCTAGACATGAGGGAGTGTTGAAATATATTGCCCACCCTTCTCCATCAGTTCAGACCTTTGGATGAACTAGCTGGACCATGAAGTTTTGTATTTGGTTGCATGTATCTTAGTTGGATTCAAAGGAGTATGGGTGATGGCTTACTTTGTTCGCTTGGGAGTTGAAGGCATGTAACCCTAGCATGTCTAGAGGCCAATGCAGACGTATGACAGTTAGTTTCATATTTTGTTTCTCGATTTGAGCCAGCCATGTTGACTACGGAAGCTCAATTCCTGGTTCGATGTGGGCATGCCTGAGAGGCTTTGGTGAGTTGAGGTGGGCATGATTATGAGGCCTCATGCACCCTACTAAACTTCTTAAAGTGGATTGGAGAGGGAATAGTTGAGATTGCACAACACACCATGAGTGAATATCATATTTGAATGTTTAGTAGTCATTAATGACCTATTTGGGCACTTCAGTAATGTGCTAATCGACCACCAAGAAATTCTAGAGTTATAAGCTTTACGAACATATTCCTTGAGATGGTAAGAGGGGTTGGAGGTTTGCTAGAGGTAGATTCGGCTAGATAATGTATCCAACTTAAGTTTGTAACCCTTTTGGTTCAGTCAAAATTTCAAAAGGTGAAAGCATATTATCGTTAGTGTTTAATATAATGATTTAGAAGCGAGTTCATCAATGAACTTCCATGTAGGTGGTTGTTGAAATTAAGGTTTAGAAGACCATGATAGTTCAGATTATACATATCTAGATCAACACCATCTTGATCATGCTAAGATGGTTTGATTCGGCTTGATCCATCGTTTATGCCTTTTCATAACATATCTCTGTTTTGATACATGTACACAACCTTGCTAATCTACATGGGCTCAAATCTTTTCATGATCCTATGCAGTTCTCTAATGTTAGATCTATTAGATCCAAGCAATATAATTCTAATAGTTTACTAGTTATAACCCTTTTTAACTCTATTGCTCAAAGTGAATTTGTTTCCATCAATATTCCTATGTTATTGCATGAAGGTTGTGTAGCAATACCAATGCTAGCTAGGGCATCTCCCTTAATTCTAGTGTTTGTTGTGCCACCGTAGTCTCCAACTTCTATGCAGTGACCTCTTTGTGAATCTTGTAGTGTATTAATATTCCCATGTTCTTTGGATTTTTTAAACCATAGCAAATATTCTCAACTCCATTTTACCTTGGTGGCTAACGCTTGCTTGTAGTGTTTTAGGACATACAATTCTAAACCCTTGATCTAAGATGACTTCATCATAATTGATTGTAGTAAGTCAATCCAGATATTGTTTTCACCCAAACAATTAACCTATCCTAAGAATGTTTAGAAACCGAAATCGATGTTATAAGTGACTTATCCCAGACTCTTTTACATGAACCATTAATATGACAAATCATCAGAGACAAGATCATCCCAAATGACTTATATGCTTAATTGTTTGAGTTTCATTAAAAATAAACATATTGAAGTTCCCAACCCAACTGGTAGTGATCGCCCCAGCAACTCACATGTACAAGTGCCATAACAATCTTTCACCTCTCATCTCCAAATCCTAAATCACACATGCTCCTTCATTTATCGTAGCCTTCTAATCTTCACCTCTCACTTTCTCCCACTAAATCTAGCATGTGTTCTTTGTTCTTCTCCCTTCCTCCACTGATATGACCACTAGAATTAACAATGACACTGATGGTGGTATTAAGTTTCTATGATGCATAGCGATTTTAGCAGTTCTGTGTCTTTTCACTAATGTGAAAGACAGGTTCAAGCAGTAGCTCACGACATGGCTTGATTATAACTAGAACTACTTCATTCTTATTCCTTAGGTTATGTTAACCGATGTTCTTTCCACAAATCTGATGTTGACTGTAGATGATGAACTTAGGCCTATCAACGAAATTATGGACCTGCTTTCTTTTCACTTGATAACAGATCATGCAGCTCTCTTCTGTTATATAGTCAAAGTCTATCTGGGCATGGCAGCTAAGCCGGCTAAGATAATGAAAATGGGGTTGGGGATGGTGGCGGCCAACTTTCACAGGATGGTAAAGGGTACTTAATCAATCGGGTTGACACCGACAATTCAGGTTAAGGTGCAATGGTTTCACATTTACAGTGTGATCACCATGTTTATGACCACAAGTTCTTCTCAAAGTGTTGCCTCATCACATCCATGGTCTTCTCCCGTCCATACACCTCTTTAGGGCTTAGCCCAATCGGCAAGATGCCCTAGTCATGCTATACGTGGACAGTTAGGAAAACCCTAGCCTAGGATTATAGGAGGGAGGCTAGAAGGACGATCATGCAGGATGGTGGATATCAAGATGGAGACCCATTGAGGGCCAAGGGGTGTGATTTTATAGGAGTACATTGGGGCATTGACAGCTATGCCTGACCATGACCACATTTGTGAAGGTGATTATTTAATATGTTGGAAGTTCTCATTTACCGTAGGATATTAATGATTTGGATGTTCATTCTTAAATGCTATTAAGTAGTTTTTTTTAACACTAGGGTAATGGGAACAACATATTGCCTTGGATTACACAAAAAATTATGCAGGGGTTGTTATGATTAAAATTTACAGGAGGCTTTAAAAATTTGTAGGAGGCTTTAAAAAGGATGAATGGAGGCAAGGCGTTGGGCCCTGATTATATCCCCATTGAGATGTGTAGAGGCTCAAGAGACATGGCGATGGTACGATGAACTAAGTTTTTGAACTTCATTGTTTGGGCAAAAAAGATGCCAAAAGAATGGAGGCGATGTATATTAGTACCAATCTTCAAAAACAAGGAGGATGTTGAAAATTGTACTGATTGCCGTGGAATTAAGAGCCATACGATGAAGCTCCGCTTAGAAGAATGACAACCATGACAAAAAATCAGTTTGGTTTCGTGCCTGGAAGGTCGACCACGGAAGCCATTTTCTTGGTACGAAAACTTATGGAGAGATATAGGGAGCAAAAGAAGGACCTGCATATGGTGTTCATTGACTTGGAGAAGGCCTATGATAAGATATCGTGGAATGTCAGGTGTTGGCCCTTGAAGAAACACAGTGTGCCAACAAAGTACATTAACCTCGTCAAGGACATGTACGATAATATTGTGATAAGTGTTCGAACAAGTGATGGCAGCACTGATGACCTCCTGATTAAAATAGGACTGCACCAAGGGTTAGCTTTGAGCCCTTATCTTTTTTACTTTGGTGATGGATGAGATCACAAGGGATATACAAGGAGATATCCCATGGTGTATGCTCTTTGTGTATGATGTGGTACCAGTAGATGATAGTTGGGCGGGGTTAATAGAAAGTTAGAGGTATGGAGGCAAACTTTGCAATTTGAGTCTTAGTAGAACTAAAACGGAGAACATGAGGTACGGTTTCAGTACTACTAGGCACGAGGAGGGGGTTAGCCTTGATAGGAAGATGGTACCTCCAAAGGACACCTTTTAATATTTGGGGTCAATGCTACAGAAGGATGGTGATATCGATGAAGATGTGAGCCATCGAATCATAGCCGAATGGGTGAAGTGGCGCCAAGCTTCTGGCGTTCTCTGTGACAACAAAGTGACACAAAAGCTAAAAGGCAGGTTCTATAGGACGATGATTTGACCTGCAATGTATATGGCGATGAGTGTTGGCTGACTAAAAGGTGACATGTTCAATAGTTAGGTGTAGCGGAGATGCACATGTTGAGATGGATGTGTGGCCAGACAAGAAAGGATCGAGTCCAGAATGATGATATACATGAGAGAGTTGGGGTATCACCGACTGAAAAGAAGCTAGTCCAACATCTTCTGGGATGGTTTATGCATATATACAACGCAGACCTCAGAAGCTCCAATGTGTAGTGGACGGTTAAAGCGTGCTGATAATGCAAGAGAGGTCGTGGTAGACCAAACTTGACATGGGAGGAGTCCGTAAAGAGAGATATAAAGGTCTGGAAGGATGATATACATGAGAGAGTTGTGGTAGCACCGATTGAAAAATAAGCTTCTCCAACATCTTTTGAGATTGGAGCATATACAACGCAGGTCTCAGAAGCTCCAATGTATAGCAGACATTTAAAGCGTGCTCATAATGCAAGAGAGGTCGGTGTAGACCAAACTTGACATGGGAGGAGTCCGTAAAGAGAGATATAAAGGAATGGTATATCACCGAAGAACTAGCCATGGATAGGGGCGCGTGTGAAGTTAGCTATCCACGTGCTAGAACCATGAGGTTGTTTCGAGATCTTATGGGTTTCAACTCTAGCATACCCCAACTTGTTTGGGACTAAAGGTTTAGTTGTTGTGATCAAAATCGTACTCTCTAGTGAGTTTGGTTTGCAAAATATGGGTTGCACCCCATAATGGAACCTTTGCCCTAGTGTTGGTTTCCTTAGAAGTCCATCGGAGCTGGCCGTGGGGAAGGGTGACAACCTCTGGCTAGTGAAGTGCATCGTTGTCTTGTAATTTAGCTCCGAGACAATGTCTAGGCTACATTTGTGTTCTAATTGTGTAGTTTGAATATGAAACAATCCACCCAGATGAACCATATATGATAGCATCATCCCAAACAACTCATATGTCCTATATGATGAGCCAATGTTATCTAGGGGCTTTCATCATAGGCGGTTCAAAGTACCAACAATGATGATGTTTTCGAACTTCTTGTAATAGTGTTCTATGTACTAGTATTGCTTCAAGATGGTCAACAATATGATTGGGGCCAATAACTATAACCAAGGAAAAACAATCAAAACAATGCCCTCATCGACCTTTTTCAGATACCGATGCACGCTTCCACCTAATATAGAGGTTCAATTATATTCATGATATTATTGACACGTCAAAACCCTTGGTTCAAAGAGGGGTAGTGTTAGGGGAGCAACTTGTCTTTATTGCATAGCCCAAGGGTCAAATATATCAAGAGAGTTGGACTACAAGGAAGAATATCTAAACTAATACAAATACCTAGACCAATACTAATACTCTTTAACAACCCTGTCAACTGAAAAGTGCATGCAATAACATTGCATTTGAAGAGCCTTTATACTAGCAAGGATGGTATTAGGTTGGCAAAGAGGCTACTGAGCCCGACCTTACAACAAGAGTCCCTACCAGCCATGGACTATGAAAAGGTACAATACTAGGGCAAGGCCTTGAGAACAATATGTTATATTTCGTAAAGTGAATGGTTTCACCTTAACAAGGCCTCCTCGAGGAAGAATGATCAAATAGTATAGGACACTAGTCTTGCAAGACCTTTCTTTTGTTTAAGAGGCTAACATGCGTTCAAGTAATGGTCACTACATCAATTAGATTAGAGTTATGAACTTCCTTGATTGACATACGCTTCCAGTTCCATGTGGCATCTTGGATTCAAGGGTATTGCATATCTTCATACTTTGCAATGAGAAACTTATTAAGCATGAAATAAATAATAGTTCTCGTGGGTTTAGAGTTAGTTAAATTATGCAACGATCCCCAATAGGATGTCAGTCTACCCACTCGCTCTTTTCCTTAAAATACATTTAAATATATACAAAAAGTCTCCTCTTCATATATACACTGATCATGTTTGTTGTCGTAGTGAAAAACTACACAAGAGAATGGGTGTTCGATGGTAGTTCTATGGGTCGTGGTACTTAATGGGAATGGACATATTTTCGTTTATACATGTTCAATTATGTCAAAACACGGAATCCTGCTCATGTTGTTAAGGAAATCAAGGTAAACTGTTGACAAACTTGAACAAGAATTCGACCTCTCATTTTCCCTAACGAGAGAGATGTTAGAGACTGCCACCAAGAGGAAGAGCTCTCAACACCACCATGCATGTGAGAGATCCATTCATAAAAGTGAGATGGTCTACAAATGACACATGTGCTATTTTTTATAGGGTTCTTAGCCTTGTGCAAATAGAAACACCAATACCCTTTGTGGGGAGGGAAAGGCAAGGACAAAAGTTCCTATTGTAGAGAAGCCTAAAATGTCCCTAAACAAGAAGATAAGTAAGTCTATTTTGGAATTCCTTGGTCCATGCACTTGGTTCATGGAGAGGTTTGTCTTGGTCCATCAGGGTTGGTGGTGAATGGGCTTGGTGGGCTTCGTCTTCCTCATGGGCCTCTTATCCTATGGGTTACCTTTGACTTTATACCCTGGCTTATCTTTTTATGCCTCAAATTTGTTCATCTTCCGGTTTTCCAGCTTGCATCATGCAGAGAACTGAGAGTCTCTAGACCAAGAGTCATTTTTATCCCCTACAACAATTTTCTTATGTATTTTCCATATATCATATATAATTTTATTGTACCCTTTCCACTATACAACTTGTTTTACTCTAGACATAGATTTGAAACCACATGTCATATTTTCATCAATCACCAAAAGTAAGGGTTTAAAAGCATCTAGTCTAGGAAAATAGTTTGATGCAATGACTCATGAGAGTTTGCTTATGTTGTTAAGTGTTTATCATTATCCCTTGTTATATATAATTCCCTATTACAGATATCCATAATAATTGATCATGTATGTTATATCTTTACCATGGATAATATTTGGTCTGGATGCATCTTGTTGTGCATACACCATGTATACATGCAGTCATATACTCGCACCTTGTACCTAGTTGGGCTGGTATGAAACATTGAGAACTAGGATAACCTAATTATTGTAGGCCCTAATTAATTACATAATTTGTGGGCAGCTACAACTATGCCATCAAAAGAAACAAGGAAAGCATACCTAGCAAGGTACTTAAGATCTTAATGATATCTTTGTTATTCCCAAAAATCATATGTTTGATGCTAACGTTTTTTCTTGAATATGAGCCAAGAACAATGTTTGATGTTCTGAACTTGGAGCTAGGGTGATCCTAGGACTCGATGGTTGGATAACTAATATATAACCAGAACATATTCAATTACGAACTGCATGGTTGCAATATTAAGGGCATTTTAAAGATTAGTAGCTTGAGCTATATGTAGGTTGGTTGACTATGTGTTATGCGCTCTAAGTTCGTGGAATTGAATATTAGTGAAAACCCATGGAAAATGTTGAAGACTGATTAAGTTCAAGTTTTTCAAAGCTAAGGAGTCTGGGTCGTCGTGGTTCGAGTAGCTACTCACACTTCGTAAGTGGAAGGCCCAAAGGAGGGGGAAATAGATACATGTCGGATAACTAAAGGTGCCCACTAACTATAAAGCATGGGTTTTCAAGAAACTTAGCTGCCATTACATAAATTTTGTGTGGTGGTGAAATAGTTATATACAACCATGTTCCTAAGTGCTGGATTACGGCCATGCAATTTGGTAGGGGCACCACAAACATTGAGGACAAATTGAGTGTCGTGGGAGCGTATGCTCCGAGGGATATTTCCATTCACGGGCTTCACCTTGGCATGAGTTCAAAACCATAATGGAGCTAGAGGATTTCTACCTTCGTTCATTGGCTACCAGAAGGGCGTCTTTCTTGACTTTGAGGGCTCTAATGGTGTACCAATTTACTTAACTCAATGTCCCGATACTACAACTCTAGGCCTTAAAAGGTGGCCATCTCTTTTATCCCGCTCCTTTGGGTGAATGTGGAGCTGGAGAAAGCAAAGATCGAGAGGGTACGCTTACATCTGGCATGACAACAATGAGTGTGAGGTGAAGGTCAAGACAGTGAGGTGTGGCACAAGGAGCAGAAGGAAGATAATTTTCTCATACAACTAAGTTACTTGTTCCCTATTCGTGTGATGTCGATACCCAATGAGACTCATTGTTGGCAGGAGAAATTCAAAGTTGGGTGAAACTTCTTGAGTGCTCTTTGGGTCATATTTGACCTTCACTTGTCTACACAACTTTGTACATACCATTTATAAAATGGAGCTTAATCCCGGGTAAGTTGGGACGATATTCTAAGTGTGCTGACCACACATTGTTGTGTCACATTACAAAAGCTCATGTTTTTTTGCGGGATGTGTCACATTACAAAAGCGCATGTTGACTGGAAAGATTCGAATGACTGCTACCTAGTTATTTCAAGTTTTATGAGCTAGTTGTAGACCTTCTATTTCACTATTTTTTTTCTTTTTGGTCTAAATAGAAGGCTTTGTTACAAGTGGGGGAGTCCAAGTAATACACCTCGAGTTCTCATGTGGGGAAAGGGGAGGGGGAAGGCGTAACCTGAGCTCCTGTACACCTTGAGGATGTAATGAAGGACTTAATTGTGTCCCGACAATCATTATCTGAGACCCATTTCCTTTATTAAAGAAATAGGAAGCCAAGAAAAGATATTCGACAACATGTTGTTGTCAAAAATCTACAAGGTTTGATGTACCAATGTAGCCCCCGACTACTTGTCCTTGGATGAATCTGAACATGTAGTTTTTGCAAGAAGGGTTGCGTTGCACACCAATACTCATGTTTTCTCTAAATAAAAAATTGGTAAATAAGGTTCTTCTGTTTGGACGTCGATCTGGTCCTCACTTGGTTTCTTCCATCGAGCTTGTGGTTCTTTGATGTTTTGAGACTCTTGACCCTTTTGTTTTTGTTATTACTCTGTCATTCAAGTCTCTCTTTGTACCAGCAAAGGCCAACCTCAAAGCAACCTCGTGTCGTGATGACTCTTTTGGTTTAGGTATCTTGACACATCAATAGGCATACTGCATTTCTTCGATTAACTTAGTGAGCATAGAGAACCCTATAATGTCACTGTAAGATATCTTGAAGTCGTCCAATGGAATATGATTTTCTCCATTTAAAATTTCCATATTGTCCCTAAGATTACGAGAAGGTTGCCAATGGGGGGGGGGTGGATGAATAGCTGGGGACTACCTGATGGAGGGTAGGAGCATCTACAAAGAGGTCATTCAATGAAGTTCTCCATCTGTTAGCTCACTGGAAACTTTGTAGTTGTTGATTGTGGGTTCTATCACGATTGGGAATCATCTGGGTCGAATGAAATTCTCGGGAGAGTGGCTTTTATCGTGTTTTACATTATGTTACAAGTAGCCTGTATAGTTTCCCTATAGTATAAGGGGTTTTCTGCATATTTTCCACATGTACATTCTATATATATGCTGGCCCTTGCCACCCCCCAAAATACCAGCTGCATATTTCCTAACATGGGATTAGAGGCTAGGTTGTTTTTTTGCACCTGCAACTCGTGTTCTGATCCAACTCGCGTTGCCGCCATCCTATTCCTGACGGGCCATCATCGCTTCCTCTTCATGTTGTCATCGTGCCTCACTATTGTTGCCCCCCCCCCCCCCGTTCCTCATCCTGCCACCTCCAGACTCTAGTCACTGCCCGATTCCTACTGGTGCACCGTCGACCATCCTTGGTCTGTGTCACGCTGCTGGTCCTCGTCCTGGTCGAAGCCACCTCTTCCTGGTTCGGTCACGCCCTACTCGTCTGCCCAGTTTTCGCTTCCGCTCGTGCGGTGCCCCTAACTGGGTCCATGTCATGCGCCGCTTTTGCTGGTGCGCCTCCCGGTTCAAATCACCACCTCCTGGTTGCAGTATGCCCTACCCGCTTAGTCCCTGAAGTTCATCGCCGTCCTCCAGGACACCGCCTCGATTTTGTGTGATTTGGTCCAATCTGGTCGGTCGCGTGTCCTAATCTATTTCATCCGGCTGCGTCTTGTTGATTGATCAGCAAAAAATGGTAATGCCCTCTACAATGAGCTATGTGTCTAATCACGTTGGTCCGTCGTGTTTGATGAGGTTAACTGCACCGAGTTTGCCGCCATTATGCGCATTCATATGCCTGGTATTCGTCTCCGGGCGTTCTCTCCGGTGAGGTCTCTTGTCCATTGTGTCCGGTTCCTCCTGTGGTTCCTAGCCCACCGACGCCACCGGTTCTTACCTCAGATGCTTCCTAGGATGATCAGGGTGCCACCAAGGCTGCTACTGATGTTGCAGATGTTGCTTATGACTAGCAGGCCTCAAACTACCAGACGGCTCTTGCCACTTATCGTGATGAGTTGCCTGTCTATACTTAGTGGTTTCATGATGATGCTCGTGCGGCTATTCTGTGTGCCAGTGTCCTGCCTCGAATTTCTTCTGAGTTTGTGAGCCTCTCTACTGCCTTCGACATGTGGACCCTTCCGGACAGCTCTATCATCCCTCTGGTGATGCCCTCTACTTGCTTGTGGTCCATTAGGAGCATGCCCCTCAGCATGGTGATTCTATTGTTGATGATTTCTATGCATAAAGCACTGCTATCTAGCGTCAACTCAACTGCCCCCACACCGCTGGTTGTGTCCATGCAGTGTTGTCAGGATGTGATGTCCGACTTGGAGTTTCAACACGTCTATGAGTTCTTGTCGCTGCTCCGTAAGGAGTTATCATGCTGTGCTCAACAGTTTGCCCATGTGCCATGTGGTTCTATTATGGAGGCACTTACTAAGATTTGCGCCGAGTACACTAGCCTATTTGGTGTTTGTCTGCTTAGCTTCCCTCTATGCTCGCCAATCAAACTCCTACTACATCACCTGCTGCACTGGCTCCCTCCCGCTTAGATGCTCCGCCTCTTCTACCCACTCCTAGTGGTGGGGGTCATGCTCATACTCATTGTGGCTAATGCAACAGGGATGATCACCTCGAGTCTGATTGCTTCAAGAAGAGGCACATGTGTGGCCCATCTTCTCGGACTCGTGCTCCTACTCTAACATCCCCAGCTTCTCCTTAACTGAGCAGGATATTACAAGACTTAAGCGTTTGCTTGCAGCTTTAGATTATTCTTCGCTTGGTTCTGTAGGTTCTATGACTGATGCTTTTGGCACTGAGAGACCACCCTCGGTGCAGTCAGGTATATCCCCGTGGATTTTAGATTCTGGAGCATCTTTTCATATGTCCCTTGATTCCTCCACCTTGTCCTCCCTTAGCTCTCTTCACTTTCTTGTTCATGTTCTTACAACTGATGCTACTTCCCTTCTTGTTGCTAGTTGAGGCATTCTTAGCACTTCTTCATTTTCTGTTCCCAATGTATCATATTGCTTGACTTACAATGGACCTATTTTCTGCTGGTCGGCTTGGTGACTTTGGTTGTTGCGCCATTTTTTATGTTGACTCTTCTTCTAGCCAACACCATAGTAATCACGCTCTGGGTGGGGCTGGCCCTCGTCGCTGTGACTCCCAATGACTTTGGAAGCTAGACTGGCTTCATATCCTTCCACAACAACCACCACCGGTGTCAGTCGCTCTACTTCCGTCGCCTCGGCCACTGGCTCTTCCAAGCAGTGGCATAATTGTCCGGGTCATCTTTGTGGCTTCGCCTGTCGCCTTTAGCTCGTCAAGATCATCTAGGGTCTGTCTCAGGAGGTGTCTCTTTACAGTGCCAGGATTGTCGTCTTGGTAAACATATTCAGTTACCTTATCATAGTAGTATCTCAATGTCCTTCTGATTTAGTTCATCAGATGTATGGGTGGCTCCCTTCGCGACGAAAGGGGGTCATTGATACTATATTATCTTTATGGATGATTTCTCTCACTACACTCGGCTATACTTTATGTCTTCTCGTAGTGAGGTTCTCTCTAAAAGTATTTTCCTGCCATGGTTCAAACTCGGTGTCTATGCCTATCTATGTTTTTCGTGTTGATTCTGCTGGAGAGTATATCTCCAAGTTGTTGCGTGGATTCCATGCTGAGCAGGGTACTCTTCCTTCTCTTGTCTTGGTGCTCACGCAAGCACCGTCACATTCTTGATACGGCCCGTGAGCTTATGATGGCTACTTCGCTTCCCCCTCATTTTAGGGATGAAGTTGTTTCTACCTCCACCTATCCCATTAACCTTCACCCTTCTTCCATAGTCTAGGGTGGCATCCCCGCTCGAGGTTCTTCTTGGTCGTTCACATATTTATTCCACCCTTGGCACATCTGATTGTGTTCTCTACGTTCTTCTTGCCCCTCCCCCTCGCGAGCACACCAAACTAATTGTTCAATCGGTTAAGTGTGTCTACTTAGGGTTACCACTATTGGGATCCTATCGATCGTCGGATAAATATTTCTTGGAACGTGACTTCTGATGAGTCTTGTCCTTTCTATCCGCGTCCATCCTCCTTGGCCTTTTTAATGGAGGATACCTCTTTCCTCACATTTTTCGACACACCTATCACTCATGTTGAGTCCTTGTCCACCCATCCCACTGCTCTTGCTCATCTGATTCGATGCCGCCAGCTCCTGTGATTTCCTCACCTCATTTGTCACATGACTCTACACCTTCATTGCCAGTGGCTTCCTCATATCCATCACTTGAGTCTATTCTGGTGATTCCTCCTCGTATTCTCCCCTCTTTTCCTCACTATTATACTCATCCTCCACGTGTTGTGGATGAGTCTACTAATGAGCCATCTACTTCTTATGTGTCATCTTCCTTGTCTCAACCTACTTATGGTTTTCGTGCTTGTCCTCAGCCTGCCATTGACCTCTATGGTTTTTATGGCGATGTCATTCTTGAGACGACTTCTTATCGTGATGTTGTAGCTCATCCTTAATGGCAACATGTGATGTTAGAGAAGATTGCTACTCTTGAGCGCATCGAATCTTGTTTCCCTTCTTGTGTTTGTCTGATCACTTGCAAGTGGGTCTACAAGGTTAAGAGACACTCGATAGTTCTCTTGAGCACTATAAAGCCCGTCTTGTGTCTCATGGATTTCAATAGGATCATGGTCATGATTATGATTAGACATTTTCTCATGTGGCTCACATAACCATTGTTCGCACACTTCTCAGCTTGATGTCAAGAATGTTTCTTAATGGCGAGTTGCGTAAGGAGGTTTACACACAGCCACCACCAGAGTATTTTGTTCCTGATGACATGGTCTGTTGTCTGCCTTAGGCAAGCCCCTCATGCCTGGCTTGAGCGGTTTGCCTTTGTGGTGATTGCGGCTAGTTTTTCGACGAGTGCTCATGATCCTGCGCATTTTGTCGACCTCTCCACTCCTGATTGGATTCTTCTTCTATATGTCGATTACATGATCATCACTAGCGACGAATTTGAGTACATTGGCTTCATGAAGGGACATCTTAGTGAGCAGTTTCTCATGTATGATCTTGTTCATCTTTGTTATTTTCCTGGGATTGAGGTTTCTTCTACCTCTGATGGATTCTTATTTCCCAAGAGGAGTATATTCATGATCTTCTTTCTCGTGCTGCTCTTATTGATGAGCTCACTGCCAAGACTCCCGTGGAGCTCAATGTTCACCTTCATGCTCCTGATGGGGATCTTTTGTATACAACGTGTTACATCATCTTGTTTGGAGTCTTATCTATCTAGTTGTAACTCGTCCGTATATCTCCTATCATGTCTGTATTTTGATTTGTTTTTCTTTGCTCCCACTTCAGTTCACTACAGTGACCTCCTTTGCGTTCTACGATATCTTCGCGGCACGCTCTCTCACCATCTTCGCTTTCCACACTTTAGTTTGTTACATCTTCAGGCCTATTCGGATGTTATGTGGGTTAGTGATCCCTCGAAACATCGTTCACTGTCTGTTTACTGTGTTTTTTCTTGTTGGTTCTCTCATTGCCTCGAAGATGAAGAAATAGACTTAGTTTCCTGTTTGAGTCCAAAGGTTGATTTGCGAGCTATGGATCTTTCAACGACGGAGGTGACTTGGTTATGGTGGTTACTTCAAGAGTTTGGTGTTTGTCACTAGACCTAATCCCCTCTTGTCATACAATACATGTGCTATCAGTATTATGCTTATTTTGTGTCCTCAGGTGCGCATGATTAGGTTGTTGCTCTTCTGTATGTGCCTTCCGAGTTGCAGATGGTGGATATCTTTACGAAGGTCCATACTAGAGAACATCCTGGATTTTACAACTCCAAGCTTAGTGTTATGGATCCACCCTGAGTTTGGGGGGGTTGTCGAGTTCTATTATGTTTCCATGTAGCCTGCATATTTCCCTATAGTATAAGGGGATTTCTTTACGAAGGCCCATACTAGAGCACATCATGGATTTTATCTCTCCAAACTTAGTGTTATGGATCCACCCTGAGTTTGAGGGGGGTGGGGTGTCAGAGTTATATTATTTCTATGTAGCATGTATAGTTTCCCTGTAGTATAAGGGGCTTTTTTGCATATTTGCCACATGTACATTGTATATATACTTGCTCTTAACCCCCCAAAATACAATTTGCATATTTCCTAACGTATCAAACGTCACATGGATATCCGCTCATTTGTCTCTTGCTGTTTTTGGGAATCATGGCTAGTACTTCACGAGCCACAACCTTGTACTATCGCCTTGACTCGTAAAAGGCGAGCCCTTGAGCATATGTCTGATCCTCCTTTCAGATTCATACTAGTACTACATTGACATAGAGTCATTCAGGCTATAATCCTGCTTCTTACTTTTCGTGAAGCTTTTCGACCCCGTCTCTTGTGTGTTCCTAAAACATAAGAACATTTGTAGAGGTTGTCCTTAGGTGTGTTGTGAGTGCCATGCCAGGATTTTGCATCAAGTGGTATCATGTGGCTGGGGCTACTTGGGCATATTCGGGCGTCTTCCCTTGCCAACGAGTGGCCCATGATGCCTGCTTGGAAACATTACCATGACCTTGTTGCGTTAGACCTTCTTACATGGCTTGTCTTGGAAGGTTTATTTGTGCTTGATCAATGTGAGTTGTTATACACAACGGGCAGTGGTGGCGATCTGTTTCTTTCGCTTCTATGGACATACTAGTAGGCTTCCTCATTGTTAGCCACCTTGTTGGCGATGCTCATGAGTTATCGGGCTATGTGTGGTTCGTTAACAGCAAGCTCCATGGTGCATCCCCAATGTGATACCCCTGGATGAACGCCTAGATAACATCATCATCAACTGTCGACTGGGTGGTGCTATAGACGATAATGAAACAACAAATGAAATCAAGCAATGATTCCTCTTCTCCTTGGAGCAGCCAAGATACATTTCTTCTTACCTAGTTGGAGGAGCACTTCCTGAAATTTTTTGAGAAATAGGTTGCATAGCTGATCCCATGAGTTGACTGGCCCAAGTTTCAAGTTGGTCAAGCACATTGGTCCGGCCCTTAAGGACATTGAAAAAAATTAGTCTATGGGGTTGCTAGTGTTGTGGTATGCGACCAAGTTTTCAATCTCAATGGTTGTCGCATAGATCTATAGGTAGTCAGTGGGGTCATTTCTAGTGTCGCAATAGCTTTCCAACCTAGTCTTAAACATATCCCACCATTGGACTTGGTTTAGGTGTGTTGAGAGGACTCACAATTGTGATCCAAGTTGTCGTATCGAATATGGTCTCACGTGCAAATTCACGAAGCTCGCCATTATTTTGGCAAATCTTAACTTTAGTGTCACTATGGACGACGTTACAGAGGTCACCCCCACAAGCCCTTGAGTGTGGGTCATGTGTTGGCACAATTGACGAGGATTGTCCCGATCTTGGTTGACATGAAGGGTTTCATATGGGCATTAGCTTTGCTTGTCCAAGCATCGACATCTAGCTAGTGAGCGGCTTCTTCATGTTCTTGCACCAATCAAAGATTGATCTCCATTAACTTCAACTAGTCCTGGCTTATGTGAGTCATTAGATGAGATTGACTATTTACCTAACCTCTAACCAAACAATCTTGTCTTGCCTCTAACTTCGAGCACTCAGATCAGGGTTCATGTCAGTTATGGTCTGATTTCGGTCTTCCAATACATATGCCCCATTGAACAGTTGGTCGGTTCATTGAAAAGCGCTATATTCGATGCTAAAGACCTCCTAAGGGCACGGTCCTCTTGGTAAAGGGTATAATATATATATGATAAACCCATATTGTATAGCTGGCTCTAATGAGGCATGCCAACATTTAGGCTCACTAGCGTAGCACCTAAATTTACCCATGAATGATTCAACGGCCAGATCTTCGTAATAGGTTTAGAAATTAGAGTCGGGAGCTCTTAGTTTCTGCAGAAAGGATTCATGAGTTGCTTCTTCGATGTCGGTGGTGACCGGTTGAAAGACCATATGTATCCCTACATATTTGAATCCACTTTCATAGCCTTTGGATTCTGGGCCAACATAGCCCGTGTTCTGGAGGTCGGGTAAGTCGCGCCCAATGTCGATGGTGATGCTCTTGTTTGCGAAATTGCTGGAGCCATTGCTAGACTATTGAGTAGGGCGACGTTCCCCAAGTCCATCCTACCAGCCATCAACTAATGGAAATATGAGGATCTACGTTGTCATTAAGCCCATTACCCTTTTGATAGGAACTTGACACGATCATAGGTGGACTCAAAGGACTTAATGTTGTCGGTTGATATCCTCATGATCAATGCTAGATGTTGATGATTGTTTTTATCCATGTTTTTCAATTTATAAACATAGGGGTGTGTGCAAAAAGTGATATATGTGGCAATTATTGCAGTGATTCATCAGAATGACGATGATTTAGACAACTCTAACCCTACCTCGGGATAAGAACCCCAATCATGCATGTTTAGTTCTTCGACCGTGCATTGGCCTGCAAGTTTGTAACTCCTAGTTGTTTGCCTTAGCCAATTTCAATCTTGATCATGATTCCATGCGGCCCATGTGTAGTCTTGTTATCTCTAGGGTCCTTCAGGTACACGACCTAGGGGCCGCACCTTCTAAGGGCCCCCTCAGGCATCATATGTAAGTATGTATTTAATTCAATGATTGCACTAATCATCATCATCATCAATTCCTTTCAAACATTGCGAGATGAGATGATGATGGTTTAGACATGTCTGGTCCTCCCTCGGGAAAGAACTCTAACCATGCATGTATCAAATTAATCTCAAAGCTCTACAAGAGAGGATTCGACGATTAAACATTCAATACAACTTGTAGAAAGCTTTGGGGTTAGTGCTTCATACGATCTAGATCAGCTTGGTGTTCTACAGAGGGAATTTGCCTTATTATTGTTGAAGTGTGTATGCAAATTGCCTAGCCCTTTCCACCAGTTCATACTTTTGGTTGCATTGGCTAGTGCATGAAGCTTATTAACATGGTATGAGGGCCTAAGGTGTAGAGTTCAAGTCCCGACTTTCACAATTTATCAAAAAATTGTTGTTGCCCTCTCTGTGTCCACATATAGGCCTCTTGAGCCATACCTCTGAGTCTATTCATGTGTTGACTTCTTGCGTCATGTGTGAGAGGGGGTGTTGAAGTGTATGTGTGAATTGCCTAGCCCTTTCCATCAGTTTGGACTTTTGGTTGCGTTGGCTAGTGCATGAAGCTTAACAGTTATATACTCCCTCCATTTCTAAATATAAATCTTCTTTAGAGATTTCAATATGAACTACATACCGATGTATATATATGTATTTCAGAGTGTAGATTCACTCATTTTGCTCTGTATGTAGTCCATGTTGGAATCTCTAAAAAGACTTATATTTAAGAACAGAGGGAGTAGTCCTCTGACTATGCATTGAACTGCAAGTTTGTAACTCCTAGTTGGTCTCCTATTTGTTTGTCTTCCTCAACCAATCGCCATCTTGAACATGACTCTATGTGGCCCATGTGTAGTATTGTTATCTCTGGGAGTCTGTTAGGTATACGACCTAGTGATTAATCATGCATGTATCGCATTAATCTCAAAGGTTTACAAGAGAGAACTGATGTCACACCTTCTAAGAGACTCCTTGGGCACCATATGTAAGTATGGTATTTGGTAAATTGATTGCACTACTCATCATCAATTCCTTTCAAACATTGGGAGATGAGTACATGTTACTTAGGGGGGAGAAAAAAGGGATGCCTATTACCCTTGACAACACCAACCTGGTCTTATAGGAGTGTTCCCGTATGGGAAGTGAAGGACTACCTCAAATTTTCCGGGGATTGTGAGAAAACGTGTGGTATCAATATTGCATGAGTAGTACAATGAGGAATAGGGGAAAGCATGGAGTGTTTGAGACCTCGTAAAGAATATCTACTCGGTGATCAGAAAAATTATGAACAGCCACTCCCTTGGTCAGCAAGTTCTATGTGAGAACACCGCTTGAAAAGAATAGGCGCTCGTAGGCACACGTTTAAGCTTGGCTGGGCATTGGTCTGAGGCAAACACATCCTTTGGCCCTAGTCAGTAGATTAGGCGGCCGACAAGGTATTTCGACACCAATGGTGGTGGAGAAGGAGAGGCAGCGACGGGAAACTGGGATGAAAGCAAGGACAGAGATGTAGTTGTGGAGGAGGTGCGGCGATAGAGGAGTTGCAGCACAATCATTGATGTGTGCATGGAAGGGAGCAGGCAAAGGAAAGAGAGGGGGGTAGATGGATGGTTAAGATTGGGTTGGCAAGCTAGGGTTCCATAATGGACCTTATTTGGCTAGAGTTGCGCGAAGGTTAGAGCCTATATTATCTGGAAATGTACCATTCGCCCCTCTTGCTTAGTTTGTACAAAACAACTAAGGGATCTTAGGCATTGCTTATGCAATCCTTGCATTGGGCAAAGGCAACGCTTGCTTAGCGCCTACCGCCTATGAAAGCCTTGGTTAGGCCAGTAGAATGGTGGATGACCGCGACCTATCATCGCAGTTGTACACACTCCGGGTGTGAAACAATGAAGCCTTTTGGCTTGATTAGGTAGTGTCAACGTCTTTATGTTAACCTTTCTGAAGGTGTTGGTATGAAGATCTCCTTTGGGGTGATAGTCCATGATCCATCATCTGAGTGGACTAGCTAACATCGTCGTGTGACAATTCCATCTTAAAGGCGTTGCCTTGGAGTGTTGCGCCATTTTCGGCCCACATGTTGCTCAACTAGTGATTTGGTTCACGGTCATATGCTTTTGTGGTAGGATTTTGGAGATGTTGTCGTGAGGCATGTCCTATGTGGATGATCTTGGTTTTTCTTTCTTAAGACAATATATTCAACATCAAAGCTTGACATTGTTTTCAATTATAAATAATATATGGATATGTGCATCAATCGATGTAGAGGTCGAGGGTTTATCTTCCTTTTCAATAATAAATGATTGTTATCTTCCTTTTCAAGAAGAAATTAGTGCTTGTTATATGGAGACCATAGAAGTGGCTTGCATGGCTCATATTATCAAAAAAAGGGCAATGGAAGAATATAGTTGTATTTCATTAGACATAAGGGGCACATCCTATATCCTATATACCTAAGGGTAATCCCCACTACTTCTAGTTATCTTAACATGCGTGCTTTCACATCATCAAAATTGTTGTAGCCATGAGATTTACTAGCTTGATCTACTAGCATCCGTCTGATCCATACAAGAGAATGTGTACTCAACATGCATTAGTGCATTCTAAGTGGATTTTAAATTATATTGCATTTAATTGTGACATGCACAACTTTTTCATGTCAATATTTCTTTTTGCATGTGTAGAAAGCTTTCATATTTTAAATTGGAAGGGTTGAATTAGTGTTCAACACAAGATTTAGAAACTATATATATCCAATTCCGTGGCAACGAGCGGGGTATCGTCTAGTTTGATCAAAGAACGGACTCGGTGTGGAAGCAAATTGTTTTGGCTACATGGACTTACCCCCCGGCCTCACCCCAGTTCCACATGGCCCCACCAGAACCTCGCCACCACCGCCCCAAACTTCGCTTCCACAACCTTATCCCAACCTCGCCTCGCCGCCAGCCCACGCCCATCCATCGCCACCGCCCCGCCCTCTCACCACCCTCCCGGGTCGCTTGCGCCACACCAAATCGAGCCCGGGCACTGCCACCCTGCCGCAAACTCACCGCACCATCGTCACCCTGCCATGAGCTCGTCGTGCTACCTAACCCCATGCTACGCCCCACCGCTCATGCCACCTCCTTGCTAGGATGTCGACGAGAGAGAGAGAGAGGTCGGGAAGGAGTGAGGGAAGGAAAAAAACAAAAAAGGAATTAAAAAATGGGCCCACTGACATGTCGGACGCACATGTCCGGTGTGTGTGTTGGGTATGATGTTATTGGGGATCTACAAAAGCAACCCCCTCCCAATAATCAGAAAAATGGTATTAGGACATCACAATACCCTATTGGGGATGGAATGTTGGGGATTCGATGGAGATGCCCTAAGTAGGCAGGATATGTTGTGTTCGATGGAGATGCTTGTGTGCTAAACTTGAGCTAGTCGATATTTTCTAGATAATGGTAATAATTAACATATATAGCAACCACAATCATGGTACAATCAAACAATACACATGCATTATGAAAACACACCATGTCTATATTGGTTGCCACATATCCATTTAAAATTTATACTACTTACGAAAGTACTATGTTTTTGCAAGCTATATCTTGCAAAAACCTCTTATATTATGGGACGGAGGGATTACTAGTTAAGGTTCAACACAAATAATCTTATTCATCCAATTTGATCTAAAGAATCAAAATTAAGTTGAATATCTGAAATTCTAGGAGTTACTACTTCAATTTGGGTTTGTGTGACCCACATATATTTAAATAAAATGTTTGACCTTCAGTTTGGTGAACAAAATATTTTGTTGACCAAATTAACGGGTCAAGGTTTTTATTAAAGTGCATGCCAGCCTTATAAACAAGGATATGTGGATGTTAATTGTGTATTTAGTGACCTAATAACACCATAGAATTGGTGTTTGCATTTGCAATACCACTTTCTACATCATGTCTTAAAGTGATCCCCTAAAGTACACATGCGATCCCCTAATAGCACCATTCTACATAGAAAAGTTAGACTCGTCAATCTAAGCCATCAAAATATCAGATCAAAGGCTGATATTAGTTTTGAGACATTAATACCTTCTGGTTTAGTTTTACTAGAAGGTCATCCAATCGATTTTTAAACAATGCATGTTCTAATTCTAAGAGGTGAAAGTTAGAATGAGCCTAAAGTTATTACGAGGTACACTTGTGAATGCCATACTACTTTTTTATATATTAAAAAGGTGCTAAGTTGGCAAATTTCCCAAAAGCAATAAGTTAAGAATTTGCTGATCTTATACTGTATTACAGGAAATTTAATTTATATAGTGGACACAATTGTGCTAACTACTTTGATAAACCACGTTGTGGTCTATGACACCTAGCAATTGTGCAACATCCCACGTCAAGCAATATAATGAATTTGTGCATCAAGCAATGGCAAAAAGATAAAATCGAAGAATTGTACAGCTGAGAATTAAGATAAAACATCCACAGAACGAGCAGAAAAGCTCAAGGAACAAAAGTACTTTATATCAATCAATGTCGAGGAAGTCAAAGTGGAAAGGAATTAAAGAACAAAAGGCAAAGTATGGAACGCCCAACCATTCGGTTGATGTAGAAGAATCATGGTAGCAACTAAAATAAAAAAAATGAAGCAAATAGGATCAGAAGAACCAAAGGACTAGGGTAAAAACTAGTCAAACGATGCTAAACATCATAGATTCTGAAGAATTGTGAAAAAGGATAAAAAGCAGCATGCAGCGAATTGTGGTAGTACTGCAGCATGGCATGCAGCACTTGTGTGTTTTCTTGTGACTCGCTCCTATCTTTGATAGCCCAAGACGTAATGAAGGGCAAAGAAAAGGAATGTGCTATAATTAAGAAACGCTAATATTTTCATAATTGTTTCAGTCGTGCGATCGTGTCTCGCGAGGGTTTCAGAAACATGTTCGTACTGCTTCATGGCACATTGCCTAGGCATGATCAAGTACAGTTGCACGCACACGCTTAGCTCCCCATACCGAAAGTAACACCCACAAGTGGTGGTGACCCAGAAATTGCCAGCTGAGCATGCCAAAGAAAGCACTAGGTGGACTAGGTGATCATAAAATCAGAGAAACAGTATGAAATAATCGAACCCCGGCCTGGGAAAAAGGTCAATTGTCGAAACATCTAGCATATGTACACATGTACACTACGTAGCACATTGCATCACTACAGCCATGTCCACACAGGAGAAGGGGAAAGAAGAACACGGAGACCCCAAATAGATATGTGTATACGGGAATTATGAGGCCGATCATGGGGATGCAACGGGTTAAATTGGAGCTAGCAGATCATCATACGCACACGCACAAATCATAGCGGCACACACATGCAATACAGCGAAATCCTCAAATGACATGCAAACAAGGAACGGGGGCACACGCGTCAGGCCGTCAGCTAACATGCAGCTAGCGTGCGGGAGGGATCGGGGGTGACTGGTCACTACACCTTGTTGCTGTGCGGGTAGTCGTAGAGGAGCGGCGGCGGCGAGAAGGCGGAGTAGTCGTTGTCCAGCAGCTGCGATCCGAAGATGTCCTCCTCGTCCTCGCGGTCGCCGTCGCCGTCGCCGAACGCCGCCCCGGCGAGCTCCGGCTGCCCCCCAGTGGCGGCCGGGCCGGGGGCGCCCGCGTCAGGCGTCGACCCAGCCGCGCTCCCCTCCGGGCTGAGGCTGAGCCCCTGCGCCGCGCCGCCGTCGTCGAAGCCGTCGTCGGTATTGTACTTGGAGGGGTCAGCATGGCGGCCCGTGAGCTCCTGGACGAGGGCGCGGAAGCCCGCCGCGTTGGTCTTGACCCGCATGGGGTTGGAGATGTACACCACCTTGATCGGCTTCTTGCCCCCGCCGCCGCCCGCCTTGCTGCCCCCCTTGCTGCCGTGCTTGCCCGAGCCGCCGCCGCTCCGGGGACTGGGGCTCCGCTGCTGCTGCTGCTTCCGGTGATCCATCAGCTCAGCTCGCTAGTGGATGGGCGGGCGGGAAGGGGAGCGGCGAGGCGATCTGGTTCGTCTCAGAAGGAAGAGAGGAGAGCGAGGGCTTCTGCTGCGGCAGGTCCTGGCCATGTACGAACAAAGGCTACTCGCATTGTGGGGGATTTTTAGCTCAACACGCGGTGGTCGCGGTCCTTGATGGGAGTTGGGAGGGAGCTGGCGAGGCGTCCTGGAAGGAGTAGAGCAGTAACTCGGGGGAGGAACCGCTAGCCTGCTTTGGATGGATGGACGGGACGATGGAGACAACCCGGAGACCGGGCGGGCGCTCGCATTGGAGGATTATTACAGGAGGCCGGGACGCTGGCTTACGCATGTGACCTAGAGAGAAAGGGGATAATCAGCTACGGCCACAACAATTATATACATATACTATATTTTTTTACATGTATATACAATATATTGTGTACATGTATGGTGTTTTGGTTTGAAAACTTTTGGACCATATTTATGCATAGAAACACTGAATTGTATCTCTTCCGGTTAAATCTGTATGATGTATTGTGTTTTCTAGGATTTCATGGTTTAACCCACAATTAGTTAAGTGATATGTGGCTTATATTAGTGAGAGTATATATTTTTGATCAAAAGAGAGGCTGCCCTCTCCGATATCATTTAAAGAAACTCAAGGCCTTTTTACAAGCACACACTACCAAACTACTAGACCCGTGGCTTGTATTATATGGACTTGATATCATTTGATTATGTCAAAAATCACTTTCTTCTGATTCTGACTTTTTAAAACTGGGCAAAAAAGTAATGTGCGCAAAATTTATGGCCAAAGTACAAAATTGGACAGCCAAACCATGTCCTACATTTTGCAGTGTGGGGAATACTAGCAAGTTGCCTTTTTCAACTACAAAGAACAAGAAAAGCTAGTTGCTTTTCATAATCATTACAAAGAACAAGAAAAGGTAGTTGCTTTTTATAATTTATTTAGTCAAAAAATTCTCAACTCAAGGGGGTGTAGAAAAATAAGTACGAGTAACTTGTTGCAACTGGAATATAGAACAATATATATTCGATGCAGCTGAATTTAAACTTTCTTATACACAAACAAACTATTTAAAGAATATATTGTTGCTACTTTAGGAAGATGTGAAATATAAAAACAAGAATTACTCAAAAAATATTATAGGGGTGCCACATGGTATGATTCTTCTGCATGCTTTAGATCTACTCAAAAAACAAATTGTAAGAAGACAAGAATATGAAATTTGCAAGGATGGAAGCTAGTTTAATTAAAGTGGTCACCCTCAACGGTTGACTAAACTCCATACTGTTTATCCACATGATCACTACAGAGCACCTCTATAGCTCTTGACATCACTTTTAAGATTATATATGATCATGCTAATGCTTATAAGAATAGGATGCGAGTGGATTGAATCAACAACCCATTTTGTAGCAGTGGAGCTATATAATGTTGATGGGAAGTGGGATGAGTTGTTGAGCTTGAGCCAGCTCCACTTGCTCTTGTTATAGCTTTTGGACGGAAGTACGTGCCATAGTTCATAAGCAAAGAATGGTGTAATTCCTGGGAGAAAAAAAGGAGAAAATATAAAGATGAAGAAATGACGGTATGCGTTTCCATTACTTCAAAGGCCGGATTAGTATTGCGTGCATGGGTGAACGTAGCGTTTCGCGGGCGGCAGCGGGAGAAGGGGTGCGGTCCACGAGGAAGGGTTAATGAGAAAGCGCAAACAACTGAGACAGAACTACGTACGGGCCCCCCGCCGCGATTGCATCCACGACGTGGCGCGCGATGAGAGGCTGGGCCTGCGTCAGCCGAGGGCCCGACGCTGACGTGATATATAAAATAAAAATCCCGGGAAACCTTTCCTCACCGCCCGCCACGGCTTACCCTCGGGCGCGCACCCGCAGCGCGCGCTCGCTGCCGCGTGGACCCCTGCCCGAGGCTCCGGCCAACCAGAGCGCCGGGTGGAGAGGGCCTCCGGTGCGCAGAGGGAAAATAAAAAGAAAGAAATAATGCAGCGCGCTGTGGAGTGTCAGGCCGCGTAGGTGGAGGGCCCACGGGCCGGAAGCGGGACGGGGAGAGAGCGACCTTTGCAGTTGAAGCCCTCTGCTCTCTGCTAGATGGCGCCTGGACCACACGTCCCCGGCAGGCTCAATAAGGCAATGCCAATGCACCACCAGTTGCACGATCCTGTGCTGCGTACGTCCGCGTCTCTGCGGCCACGATCCATATCCACCGCAGCAGGTTTTGCTTGCTCGCCCACATGCTTGGCGACGTATGCTTTATGGCTGGCCGTGTTCTACCACCCGCTGTCGCTGGGCTGTCGATCCGGTCATTTTCGAGACGGGAAAGCTTTGGGGAACTGGTCGTCCACTTGGATGCGATGGGAAATGCCATGCTTGTGGGAATTCTGTTCTTCAGGCTGCGTGGTCGACGTGGAGGATGCTGGGACACCAGTTCGGTCGGTGTGCTCGTGCATATCCAGGGAGACGCATGGCCAAGCCATCACATATGTTAACCGTCGTGATATTTCACGCATTGTTGCTGTTTTATACCAAAGATCCAGGTAGAACTTCCATATATACCAAAACGAAATTTATGCCCGCCATAAAAGTGGATGTTTGTATGGCCGTGAAGTTTCTTAGCTCGAGTTCATGTGAGCTCGGGTGAACAGTAAAATCCAAACAAATATTGAAAATCAAAAGAAAATCTGGTGTTTCTTGTGAACAAACATTGATGTGTGATTCACGTGCGTGCAAAATTTCGCGACGAAAGAAAATTCGTGAAAGTCTAGGCAAAAAGCATCAAAATCAATGCTCCAAAAAGATTGTTCCGGAAGCATTTTGGAGCATCAAATTTTTTGTCCACACTTCCACAAATGTGATTTTATCGTGAAAATTTGCATTCATGTGACAAACACACCAGTGTTTGCTGCAAAAAAAAACACAATTATTATTATTATTATTATTATTTTACCTATTTGTTAAGATTTTACCGTTCACCAAGCTCACATTAGCTCGAGCTAAGAGGAGGACTTTCAGTGTTTCTGTTTCCCCGTTGTATTAGGTGAGTACTAAGATCTTGAGTGGTCTACCTGTCCCGACTCTTACCAAACTAGAGGCCACACCATTGGAAGGAGATGGCAAAAATGATTATCTCACCACGCTATATCCAACTTTCTAATCCATTCAACAATGAAACAAATTCCAACAGAATTCGTCGGTGCTTACATAAACAGGTAAATTTTTAGCACCACTAGTCATCTTCCTTGGTGTAGTGTAACCAAATTATAACTTTGCATAAAACAAAAGTTAGCAAGAGTTAACATAATATATATTCACTGATTTAATAAATGCATGTACTTAATAATATCATACCTAAGCCCATTCCATCGCAGAATCAATGGCTGGGGTGTGGACATGTGAGGCCAATCTGATGGCTAGTGCGGCGAAAAGTCATTTGTACGATTCCAACCAGATTAGTTATTTAGTGTGGTGCAACTAAAAGGTAGTATGCCCTATGATATACACAAATATTAGGATCATAATTATTATATTTATTTATTTAAAAAAATTGTCGAGAAGATCATACCCAACTTAGGCAGTGGTGTGATCATGTTCATAATTTGTCCCGATCATGTTGATCATTTTCCGAGTAGTGCCCTACCAACAACTCAAGGAAAAGAAATAAAATTTGCTAACTCTCTCTACTTCTCCAAGAAGCATGTGGCCGCGGCAAATCTAAGAGACTATGTTGGTTCCATCTATTGTTGTGATTCAGTGAAATCCTCCTAACAAAACCTCAAATCCATAAGCGGGTTTTTTGTACTATGCAACTAAAATTGATATATGTTTCAAAAGAATACTGCTAACTAGTTTTGAACTGCGTCGACAATTAATTTGGTGGCACATAGAACGTACAGACCTCAAATAACACAATGAACCTTATTTTCTACATCAAAGATGTAACTACCTTGTCTAGCATGAGTTAAAGAAGTTAAGTTATTCTTTGACACATATAATCCAAAACTAGCCACACCTCAGGTATGTGTAAAGGCTACAAGTTTCATCATCGGTCTCTAAGCTCATGCAACAACAACTACAAAAATCTATAAGCATACATCATAACCCTACAAACAAAATCCATAAGCACACAACAACTAACCCTACAAATCCATTAGCATACAATAGCTAACCCTACAAACAAAATACATAAGCATACAACAACTAGCACTAAAATAATCCATTGGCGCAAAGGCCGTAACACTTGGGAGCTCACTATGCCGGAGATGAGTACGCCCGAGGAGGCCTCAGCGCAGGTCGGCGATGGCATTGCCCTCCTAGGAACTGCGACCTCACCCTTCCCCCGAGCTGCCTGTGTTAATGACGCTACTGCGCCACTACGGATGGGCAAATGTGCCACTCCGCCACCGTGGATGGGCCGATCTGCCACCTCCCTGTTGCGGATGGACCGATTTGCCACTGCGTCACCACAGATGGATCGATTTGCCTCCGCGCCGCCACCAAGGGCCAATCTATCTCGGCGCCACCTCTGTTCAACAGAGTATAATGTGTTGATGAGGTCACCGGGAATAAGCGTAGAAGAGTCAACATGCTCGACGAGTTGAAGTTGGTTTCGACGGCGCTAGGGTTTGGTCATGGATTGGGGAAGGGGAATGGGAAGTGAAATGGGTGAAAAATGAAGGGGTGGTTCCTGATAAACCTTAAACAAAGCGAAGGGAAAGGTCGCGTCCCGATGTACCCACCAACCATAGGCAGTTTCAATGGAGAAACTGCTTGTGTGGGTTCAGAAATTAACTAGAGGCGGTGTCGTAGAACTAACCACCTCCAATCTTTCCCGCAAGCAGTTTCAGCTTACCAACCACCTCTGGAGCTTACTATGACAAAAATAACAGCTTCCGGTGTGGGTATTGCAACCGACTTCGTTCTGCTTGGTCACAATTGCTTCCAGGTGCCACTTCCAATGCTCGTTTTTCTACTAGTGGGCATATATCATCGTTCTTTAACTTATAACTATGTTTTTCATATCTATGCTATTAAATGAGAGTTGGTCGTTGTACGTTGGTCTTCGCCTCCACATTTCCCATGTCCCTTCCACCACGTCCTGCATTAGTTCAATCAAATCAAATCAAATCTGAACAAAACTTCAACTAAATCAAAACTTTCCCAGTCTTCCCCTACCCATACCCAAACCAAATCAAAATTTATCAATACCTCACTTAAATCAAATCTTTCTTTGTATTCCCCTACCCATAATCAAATCAAATCAAATCTTACAAAAATCTAAAATATGAATATATGATGGTGCAAGATTTATGTCAGACAAGATCGGTGTTGAACCACTAAAATATGTATGCCCTCGTTGTAATGCACGATCAATTAGCTATAGTTACTAGTCATGATAACATCTTACCTTCCATGGGGTTATAGTAATACTAGTCATGATATTACACGAAGCATACGTTCAAATTAATTCAAAACCGTCATAAAATTTATCTTTTTTTCTACTAATTTGCCCCATTTTCTTGATGTGTGAGTCAAATTTGTAGTTGGGATATCCTAGCATTGCAGACGAAGCTTTAGACAATCTAGTTTTAAAAATTATTTCAACTTACATGGCATGGCTTGGGAGCAAGTAGGACCCAAAACCACGATAGCACTTGATATATATTTTCTTTTACATATACATATTTTTTGTTAATACATATACATACAAATATGATCATAAATGAAATATATAAATGAGAGCGATGCGGAAATGGCTTTTGATCCCTCGCTCCATGGTGCCTTGATTTTTATTTTTATTTTACAAAAACAATAATAATTATATTTTGAGGTTTAAAAAATATATGAAGAACACACATGTACATAGGGATGTATATTACATTTCTGTAAATTTTCATAGTTTTCAAAGAAATACTCGTTGCTGGATGCTGTAATATCTGGATACACATGAACCATATCATTTTTAACAATCAGACCAAGGATCTAATGTCATGCATATTCACTTTCAAAGGACACTTCGCCTTAATCATGAAGAGAGCCAAGCCTAGCTTGAAAGAAGGCATGCAAGTCTAGTTAGACCACTTGTAATATTTTTCTTTCCCCATCTAACTCCTCTATTCCCATTTATTAATGAAAATCTGAGACATAGTAGGGCCCTTTCCTATTGTTTTATGTTAAAAAATATATCTATTTTTTTATGACGAAAACATGTTTTGGTGCAGGCTTAAAAATCATCATGAGAAATATATGATGAAAATCTGAGACATGGTAGGGCCCTTTCCAAATGTTTTATGTTCAAAAAATATATCTAAATTTTCATGATGAAAAAAATGTTTTGGTGCAAGCTAAAAAAACCAAAGTCATGTACTTCTAGCACATGCACTATTCACTATGGAAGCCCATGATTTTGTTTTTGTGTGTGCAGCTGACACCAAAACGTATTTCATCACTATTTTCTTACAGAAATGAGGTCTACATCCCTATGGACATCTGTAGTTTTTCAGATTTTTCTGAAGCTTTGAAATACAATTTTCGAAAATAGATAGATTAGCTTTGGACCTAGCCGCCGCCTCCCAAAAACCCTAGCTTTCTGCCTCTCACCGGCGCCGGCGCCGGTCCATCCCGTCTCCGGTGGCCCTATGGCCATGGAGGCGGGGTGGATCTCGGCCCTTGCCGGTGGGAGGGCTTCGTTTTTAGATCTTTTTTCAAGCTTTGCTAGGGTTTGTGTCCTGCTCAGGAAGGCGAGACGGTGGCGGCTCCCTGAAGATGGAATAAATGTCTCCCCGCCTAGCCCCCGTTCCGGTGATGCATCTTGCATCATCGGTGGGCGTGTGGAGTTGTGTCTCCGGCGGATCTGTCTTTGGTGGATTTGCTCGGATCTGTTCGTCGTTCGACTTCGTTCGTGTGTTTTCAGGTTGGATTCTTTTGATCTACACTCTTCATCCACGGCGGTTGCTGTTCTGGTGTGTTGGTTCTATGGGGCCTTAGCACGACGACTTCCGACTGTCTACTACAACAAGGTTTGCCCGGCTCCGGTGATGGAGGGCGATGACAGCGCGCCTTTGGCTCGCTTCAGTGCTTGTAGTCGTCGCTAGGTGGTCTACGGATCTAGATGTAATTTTTATTATTTCTAGTGCTCGTTGTACTATCATGATTGAAGATGAATAGATTGAAAGTTTTCCCCGCAAAAAAAAAAAAGAAATACAATTTTCGAGTTTTTCAAAAACCTGGATCCATGGAGCCCGGGAGGGAGCAAGAAATCCGCACTCAGGATCTTATTTGATGCAAAATGTACTGGAGCTTTATTCGCTGCAAATCACAGTAACGTCGAAATCGAAGTGGGCTCCCTCAGAGCATCTCTAGTGGCTTGTGTATCCCATAGTCTATGTCAAATATAGACTATCAGAGGCCAAAAAATGTGTCCAGCGGCTTGTGTATGTGCTAGTCTAAATTTTAGACATCCACCCGAATCGCTACGCATTGTCCATATTTAGACGACGGAGCGAGGACGTCCAAACAGAGCTGCCCCTTCGCGAGCTCGCTCCCGCGCCGATCTGGAGAAGTTGGAGACGAGAAGACGGCCACGCCACTGCCCCGAGGAGCTCGCCATCGCTGAGGTACACTCTGGTTTTTCTGATTCGGAGAGAGGGAGAGTGATTGAAGAGACAGGGCAGGGAGATAGCGAGGACTTTCTTTGAAGTAGTCATTCCATAGTAGAACAAATCCTGCATCTCTTGCTCGATTGATTGTCTGACGTCCATGCTTGGAACCGCCATGGCGTTGACGGTTCCTCTGCTCTTCCTTCTCGCGCTCTGCGAATGCTACAAGAATGAGTTCGTCGTCGTCAGATGAAGACGACGACGAATTCATGAGCATATCCATAGAAGAAATGTTTCCACTCATCATTCTGTTGTGTGAGAGAAGACAAAGGAATTCATGAGAGGAATGAGAAGGCACAACCAGGATTGGTGAATGAGAGGTGGGAGGGGTGGTATATATAGACCTGGAATATAGCCGTTGGAAATAGAGCCGTCGGAAAAGTAGTTGTTGAAAATATAGCCGTTGGAGACATAGACTACCAAATTTAGACAATCCACTGGAAAACTGAGGTTGTCTAAAATGAAAAAAATCTACACCATTATGTATGTGAAGATATAAACTACCAAATTTACACAAGCCACTAGAGATGCTCTCATGCTGCGGTCCAAGTGGGGAGGTCCAAGTACCACCTACTCCCTATTACTACTTGGGGACTGCCAAGTGCCAACACTCGCGTTGAAAGGGAAAGATCGGCACACACAGCCATCCATAATCATGACTCCGCCCTATCTAGGTCTATGAAAATTTTAATGACGCTTGTTTTGCTACAATCGACACAAATTTTACTTTGTGTAAAGCAAACATAGGCTTCATTCTGTAAAAAAGAAGAAGAAAGAAGCCAAGCTTCAAGATCAAGGGACCGCCTGATCCAAAATGCTTTGCAAGTTAGTGACCTGTAGATATGTTGGACGTGTGCCATCACATAGTGTTGGATTTGTCCCCAAAGTAATAAGTCAGCCACTACATGATTCGTATGTAGGACATGCGCCATCACACAATCTTGGATTTTGTCACCGGCCCCTCCGACTGAGTGGCCACTAGGGATATGTCTCAAGATCATGTAGTTCTTCTTCACGTTTGCTATCATTCAGAGTTATTTCTTTTCTTTCCGGACCGACTTTCAACAGTTTAAATGTTGTTTGCTGACTGTTCTGTTGATCAATTTTTTCCTTCCGTAATAATTCGATGTGTGCATCCTCGATGTTTTGAATAGCTCTTAGTCATGTTGGTGCAGAAGATGGATGTAATTGATATATTTTTACATTAATATATTTCCTTTATAATGGGAAAAACTGTTTTTGTGTGTGTGTGAAAAAGATCTAGATCTATTATAGAAGTTCATCAGAAGTACGGAGCACCTCAAACGTAATAAGAATTGCATCAACGTCTGTAGACCACCTAAAAACCACTTCAGCTGCCATAACGAGATGCCAACACACCGATGTCGAACTTTCCCTACTGGAGCCGGCTTGATCTTATTGATGACGGTCAGGAAGTCTTCATGCACGTGCCCTTAAGGGCCAGCGCCTGGAACCACAGCCGGCGTCGTTGAACGCTTTAATAGATTTGAAACAACTGACACCAAATCTCGCCATCACACCGCGCGACGAGAACCTCTGACCTCGCACCCCAAGGAGAAGGCGGAAATCTACGCCGGAGCTCCGTTGACTACGTCCAGATGGATGAGCTCGAGGAGAATCGAAACCCGAAAAATAAATTCGAAGAAGAAGCGTCGTCATCCGCCCTAGCGTTGCACCTGTGAAGACTAAAAAATACCTTAATCTAAACTACTAGCTGGAGCGAAGGCACCAGAATTCCTCTCCACCACCCGTCGCCGAAGCGGCAAACAGAGGGGAGACGTCGAGGCGAATCCACGAACTCGCCGACGAAGTCTGGAGGAGAAGAGTTTGCCATAGCTGCCTAAGAAATGTGGAGAAAACACTTGATCGAAAAATTTGTTTGTTGTTCTTTTTATGCTTTTCTTTCCTCTCCAGCGGAGGTAGCTCGGCTCTGTTCGTCTCTGAGAGCCTAGATCACAACATCCAACTAATGGACAAACTTTGTGGTGAGAACCTGAGAATAACTTAATAAACTTGGCAAGAGGATTAAAGAAATGTTCCTACCCCGCAAAGACAGATCAGAGCAGATCGAATAAAATCTGGCACAGTGGCCTGCACGCTTTGCGCTCGTTTCCCAACGAGAGACGCACGAGACAGGGATTCATGGTTGGTCAGGGTTTCGTGTCTGTTTGCTTGTTGGCCTGCACAGAACCAGAATTACCCTAGACTATCGTACTAGCTAGCTGTGTGGTTGGTACACATCCTACTAACTTGATTTAGTATCGAATCTGATAGCCAAGTACTCTTCCAACTTAATTATTCGTCTGGTAGATAACGAAGTGTTGGTTACTGCGGACGTGACGCGTGCACAGTCCCGTCTCTCGTACCACACTCCTGCTTAATTTATTCAGTTCTAGGTTAACAGATTGGTTATTTAACTACTTGGAGAAGAACGCAAAAGTGTTGCTTTACCAAAGTCGCTGAAGACCGATGATTCGTTCTCGAGCATGTTGCTGTCCCCTGCTAGTTTTCTGCAACTGCCGGGAGCTTTCCTTGTCCTCTCGCTTCCCCTCCACTATGTTCAGAAAGAAATGGTCTCTTCGGGGTTTGAAGGGCTGCAAATTTCATGTACGGCCGGCTGTCAACTTATAAAATGTCACCTCAAAATGTGACGGAAGAGGTAACACGATTATATTCCTAAACCGTCCTTTGGAAGAGAAAAGGGGACTACATTTCCTGACGTGGGTGTACAGGAATTGCAGTTCGTTCATTTCCGGCAGCAGAAATGGACATGTTTCTCGTTTAACCAATCATCCGCTGCCCTTGCTTGCTTGATTCGGGTTGGCCTGAACAATGGTCCGAGTATGCATTGGCACCATGTTATCTGTCTACTTTGATCATTCCTACCAGGTTGGCAGTTTGTTGGAATACTTTGATCAATACCTTTTCCGTGCAATGGCAAATAGGCAACATTTCGAAGTGTCAAGCATGTATAGACTGGTTTGTGCGTGCTAGTGGAGAAGGAAACCATCCTTAACAAATTCCGGATAACAACTCAACAGTCCCCACCTTGAGACCTCTGATCAATGCCTCAAAAAGGTTTGCGTGGCGCCTTATCTCGATACAATCCTTAGTTAGGGCCTTCAGTTGAGGGTGACGCGCGCTTTGCCGCGCTGTTCCTCGGTCGTGAGTTAAGTCCTCTTTTCCAGGCTATTATGGTTAGAGGTAAGCACTTTTACATGGAAAATTGAAGAACCGAACTAAACTTAGTTCGATGTTTTTATCGCTAATTGTTTGTGTTTGAGTGTATCGCCAGTTTTTATCCTGCATAAATCGAATGGACCGTCGGACCATATACATCCAAATGGACTTCCCTTTTTCTCAAACTCCCCTACTTTACTGGCATGTGTAGACATGACCCTAGGCCCATATACGATACACCCACTCGACATAGAACCAGCAAGCTATCCGATACCCCCTCACAAACGCATGAAGAAGAAAACCAGTTCGCCCCTCCCTTGGTAGTGAAATAACCCACAAGTGCGAGAGATCCTATTCAGCACGCCGCGCCTCAACAAAACGCATAGACCCCAGGACGCTCACTTCGGTTGGCTGGCCAGTCACCCTATTGGACCTCAGCCCATCCGGAGAAGCGAAGAAAAAAAAAGAGGAAGGAAAACTGAAAAAAAAGTGAGAGAATATAAAAAATGGTACGAAAAAGGCAAAAATGTTCTCACAACAAAAATAATGTAAAAAATAAAATATTTTAAAAAATGTTCATGAATTTTGAAAATGTTCATGAATTTAGAATGTTCGTGAATCATAAAACGTGTTCCCTGAAATTAAAAAAAATGTTCAGTGACTTCAACGAAGTTGACCGATTTCAAAAATTTCACGAATTTAAAGATTTGCCCATTGGTCAATGTAGGAGGGCCACATTCATGTGCGAATAGAGCGCAACACACAATCGATTAAATCCCAGACATGTGGGGCGACGAATACAAAAGCTACCTGGATGCATAAGGGCATCTATGGTGACTCTCAAACACCCAGCATCCGTCAGGACCGCATGGGCCGGACGTGTTTTCCCATTCAACACGGTCCTGCATGCGTCCGCAGACCGGTCCGGACATTCGTCTTCCTGCAAACCGGAAGCAAACGGGGGGGGACTTTGCGGCGTCCGGGCCGCTGCCACGCAAGCGTTCGACACCCCGGACCCACCCAAAACCCTCTCCTACGCTTTCTCTCCAACAGACGCGCCGCTTCCCGCCCCTCATTCATGCCAACCCAGAGCCGTAGCTGTCGACATTGATGTCACGCGATGTGACCGGACGAGAGGGCGGTGCTGACTAATGCGACCAGACGACCGACACGCTTTAATGCGGACGTGTCTGTGATGCTCCCGATTCAATCGTACACTAATCATACACGCAAACATGTATGATCAAGATCAGAGACTCACGGAAAGATATCACAACACAACTCTAAAAATAAAATAAGTCATACAAGCATCATAATACAAGCCAGGGGCCTCGAGGGCTCGAATACAAGTGCTCGATCATAGACGAGTCAACGGAAGCAACAATATCAGAGTACAGACATAAGTTAAACAAATTTGCCTTAAAAAGGCTAGCACAAACTGGGATACAGATCGAAAGAGGCGCAGGCCTCCTGCCTGGGATACTCCTAACTACTCCTGGTCGTCGTCAGCGGGCTGCACGTAGTAGTAGGCACCTCAGGTGTAGTAGGAGTCATCGTCGACGGTGGCGTCTGGCTCTGGCTCCGAAGATCTGGTTGCGACAACCGAGAGAAAGGAAAGGGAGAAAAGGGGAGAAAAGCAACCGTGAGTACTCATCCAAAGTACTGCAAGCAAGGATCTACACTACATATGCATGGGTATCTCTGTAAAGGGGCTATATCGGTGGACTGAACTGCAGAATGCCAGAGTAAGAGGGGGGTAGCTAATCCTGTCGAAGACTACGCTTCTGGCCACCTCCATCTTGCAGCATGTAGAAGAAAGTAGATGGTAAGTTCACCAAGTAGCATCGCATAGCATAATCGTACCCGGTGATCCCCTCCTCGTCGCCCTGTTAGAGAGCGATCACCGGGTTATATCTGGCACTTGGAAGTGTGTGTTTTATTAAGTATCCGGTTCTAGTTGTCATAAGGTCAAGGTACAACTCCAAGTCGTCCTGCATCAAGATCACGGCTATTCGAATAGATAAACTTCCTGCATGGGTGCACCACATAACCCAACACGCTTGATCCCATTTGGCCGGACACACTTTCCTGGGTCATGCCCAGCCTCGGAAGATCAACACGTCGCAGCCCCACCGCCCATTGTCACAACAGAGAGGTCAGCACGCCGGTCTAAATCCTATGGCACAGGGGTCTGGGCCCATCGCCCATTGCACACATGCACGTTGCGTGGGCGGCCGGAAGCAGACCTAGCGTAGCGTGCGCTCCAGCCCAATCCGCGCGCGCCGCCACCACCGACGTCCACGAAGGCTTCGGCTGATACCACGACGTCGAGTGCCCATAACTGTTCCTGTGTAGTTGGTTAGTGCGTATGAGCCAGTGGCCAGACTCAGATCAAATACCAAGATCTCGTTAAGCGTGTTAAGTATCCGCGAATGCCGACTAGGGCCAGGCCCATCTCTCTCCTAGGTGGTCTCAACCTGCCTGCCGCTCCGCCACAAAGTAACAATCGGGGCCGTCGGGAACCCAGGCCCACCTCTATCGGGATGGAGCCACCGTCCCTTCAAATTTCCATCTCCTAACAAGATCATAAGTAATGTAACAATATAAAGTATATAGCATATGCCCGTGATCACCTCCCAAGTGATCACGACCCAGAGTATAGCATGGCGACGGACAAGAGTGTAGGGCCATCGATGGAATACTAGCATCCTATACTAAGCATTTAGGATTGCGTAAGGGTAACAATCAGTAGTAACAATGACAAAGCTATGCAGCAGAATAGGGTTAATCAAAAGCAGTAACATGCTACACTACTCTAATGCAAGCAGTAGAGAGAAGGAATAGGGGATATCTGGTGATCAAGGGAGGGGGGGTGGGTTCCTGGAAGCTCAGCCGAGAAGGAGGGGTCATCAACACCGTAGTCGTACTGGGTAGCAGCGGTGTCGGTCTCGGTGTCTAATGAGAGAAGAGGGGGAAGAAACAATAAATATAATGCAAACATAAGCATGACAAGACAATGTGCGGTGCTAGGTGTGTCCTAACGCGGTAGGAGGTGATACCGACGAAAGGGGGAAACATTCGGGAAAGTATCCCCGGTGTTTCACGTTTTCGGACAGATGAACCGGAGGGGGAAAGTTGCGTGTTCTCTATGCTAGGGATGTGTGGCGGACGAACGGGCTGCGTATCCGGATTCGTCTCGAAATTCTAAGCAACTTTCATGTGCAAACTATTTTCATCCGAGATACGGTTTATTTTATATTAATTTTCAAAGATTTAATCATTTTTAGAATT
Organism: Aegilops longissima; assembly: GCA_021605205.1. NCBI lineage: Eukaryota > Viridiplantae > Streptophyta > Magnoliopsida > Poales > Poaceae > Aegilops > Aegilops longissima. The sequence goes on along the minus strand of CM038678.1, from coordinate 568,885,757 downwards.
TATTTAATTAATTTAATTCAACATTATCCAGAATAGTGCATGCTAACGTCATGATGACGTCAGTAGTCAACAGAGGTGTTGACTGGTCAAAATGACGTGTGGGGCCCAGCTGTCATTGACTGTTAACTAACCTAACAGATTAATTAACTAAACATAGTGATTAGATTAATCTAATCAGGATTAATTAAGTTAATTAATTAATTAATACTTTAATTATTTATTTATCTATTATATATTTTTTATTAAATCTTTTTTTAATTTTCTTCTGGGGTGTGGGGTCCCCTAGGCAGTGGCCCTCGGGGAGGCTAACATGCACTGGGCATCGGGCACCCGGGCGCGATTACAGGCGCTGGGCGTGCAGACCCGAGGCCAACAGGGGGCGCCGGCCTCGATGGCGGCCGGAGCAGTACGGTGAAACGGCGGCGTGGACGGGCGGTGGGGCGCGGGGCCGCAGGCAGCGCGACGACGGCAAGGCGGCGCGCGCCATCGGCGCAGAGGGCGCGCCGAGCGCGTGGCTGTGGCACGAGCGATGGGGACCGCACGGTGCCGGGCGAGGCAAGGCAGGCGACAGCAAGCAAGCGAGTGTAGCGGGGAGGCGAGCTTGCGCAGCTTCCGCGCGTTGTGGCAGGTGAGGCGTGGCGAACCCGGTCGGGGCGCAGATGAGCGAGCTTGGCGGTGCGAGGGCATGCTGGGCGCAGCAGAGTGTGCAAGACGGGCGCGACGAGCACGGCTATAGGAAGGACAACGGGCGCGGTGACCTACGGGGGAAAGAGGAGGAGGAGGGGAGGACGGGGCTCACCGAGCCCTGTAGTTGAGCAAAGCGGGCTCGAGGAGGAGTCGGGGTTGGCGCGATGAGGCGGAGGAGCTCCTGGCGACGAGCAGCGACGACGGGGTGTTCCAGCGACGGGGAGGCCTTCGGACGACGGTGGACGATGAAGGGCGGCCGCGAGGGCGAAGCAGAGGTGCGGAGGAAGAGCCGCGAGGAGGAGGCTGTGGGTTGGGGCGGCCTTCAGTGCCGGCAGGTGGCGGCCTCGACGGAGCGGGGAAGGCGGCGACGTTGGTGAGGTGCCGGGGACGAGCGGCGGCGTCGCGGCCTCGTCTGGGTCGTGCCCCCGATCTCGATCTAGATGGGGGGGGGGGGCGGAGGGGGGAGCGAGGTGAGTGGGGGGCGAATTGCGGGTCGTGGGCTAGGGTTATAGGGGGAGTGGTGGTTTGTAGGCAGGGGTGGTGGGCCGTCCGGTTGGTGGACTGGCCGCCTGGTCGAGGTGGGTCGATGGCCTCTTTGGGCGAAGCCCTGGTGGGGGGGTTTCCTTTTTGTATTTATTTGTTTTCTGTTTTTATTTCTTTTCTTTAATTTATTTTCTTTTAATGTTTTAATTCAACTTAAAATATTTAAGCATTTTCTAAACATGTGTTTTCTTCACAACAATTTCCTACGTAAAATTTGGCACTAACCGAACATTTTTGTTTTAATGTTTGAAAATTTTATTGTTTGACTTTAATTCAATTTTGAATTTGAATCGGTTTTGAACTAACCCGAGATTAACTACAGTGACAGAGGTGACGTGGCAACATTAGCAGGGAATTATTGTAGTCTAATTATCCGGGCGTCACAATTCTCCTCCACTACAAGAAATCTCGTCTCGATATTTAAGAGGGGAGTAAGGGGGAAAGTTCGGGTTACGATATTCTAGCGAATCTTCTAGAAGAAGTTAATCCCTTTCGTTGATGTCTTCAATTCTTTATTCCAATGCATCATGATGAAGTTGTCGTCCTTTCTTCAGGAACTCCATCGTACTTACAAAAGGATAAAGGGGTATTACGGAATAAAGCACCGCTACAATGTTTGCTTATCTAGTAGATAACATCAGGGAAGGTGGCGGAAAGTAACTCTCGAATTGAAACTTAAGACATTATCGAAAGCAAAGCGAGGAGGTATTATGGGAAGTTTTGAGCGGTCAGGCAATCGTTCGATGCCTGAAACAGGGCATGAAAGGGGTTCAAAGCAACGGGAATAAGTGTTGTGTCTGATACCAAAATTGATGATCTCTCGAAAGGTGGCTCATGAATTACATACGGAGCTAAGCGTGAGGAATAACTTTTAGAAATAGGGGTGTATAGGAGAGTCAGGTTTCGATCCTGTGGGTTATGGGCCCACCATGTGGGTTAAAAGTAGGAAGGGCGCTGACGTCTTGCACGATCACGTAAGCAAGGCCTGTCAGTTATGCAGGTAACAACATTGGTACCAAGGGCGAGGGACGAAGAGAACCATTTTCCTGCTCGTGGAACGAGGCGGACCATTAGGCAAGGTTCTCTTCCATCAGTGGCTACCGGAATGTCATCAACATTAGTAACAGGGTCTTACTGACAGATTTGTACACCGAGGTGGTTGCACCAGCAGGGAATTATTACTGCTATATCATATAGATCACAATAAGGGTTTAAACAAACCAATGGAAAGGGAAAAGTGTCTATCAGATTTAATCAGAACAATGGAAAGAAAAATGTGTTTAAACACATATTTCTGGGGTATATCCTTCCCAAGGACAAACAGAGCATGATATCCATGACAGGATATAACGTAGAAAACCATTAAGGTAAGGGGAGAGGTGATACGTCTCCAACGTATCTATAATTTTTGATTGTTCCATGCTATTATATTATCCATCTTGGATGTTTATGGGCTTTATTTTACACTTTTATATTAATTTTGGGACTAACCTATTGACCCAGAGCCCAGTTCCTGTTTTTTCCCTTGTTTCAGTGTTTCGAAGAAAAGGAATATCAAATGGAGTCGAAACGGAATGAAACATCCTGGAAAAGTTATTTTTGGAAGGAAAGCAACCCGGGAGACTTGGAGTGCACGTCAAGAAAGCAACGAGGGAGGTACGAGGCAGGGGGGCGCGCCCTCCACCCTCGTGGGCCCCTCGTGGCTCCCCTGACGTACTTCTTTCACCTATATATTCCCATATACCCTAAAAACTTCGGGGAACAGAATAGATCGGGAGTTCCGCCGCCGCAAGCCTCTGTAGCCACCAAAAACCAATCGGGACCCTGTTCAAGCACCTGCCGGGGGGAATCCCCACCGGTGGCCATCTTCATCATCCCGGCGCTCTCCATGACGAGGAGGGAGTAGTTCACCCTCGGGGCTGAGGGTATGTACCAGTAGCTATGTGTTTGATCTCTCTCTCTCTCTCTCTCTCTCTCTCTCTCTCTCTCTCTCTCTCGTGTTCTTGATTTGTACGATCTTGATGTATCGAGCTTTGCTATTATAGTTGGATCTTATGTTGCTTCTCCCCTCTATTCTCTTGTAATGGATTGAGTTTTCCCTTTGAAGTTATCTTATCAGATTGAGTCTTTAATGATTTGAGAACACTTGATGTATGTCTTGCCGTGCGTATCTGTGGTGACAATGGGATATCACGTGATTCACTTGATGTATGTTTTGGTGATCAACTTGCGGGTTCCGCCCATGAACCTATGCATAGGGGTTGGCACACGTTTTCGTCTTGATTCTCCGATAGAAACTTTGGGGCACTCTTTGAGGTTCTATGTGTTTGTTGAATAGATGAATCTGAGATTGTGTGATGCATATCGTATAATCATACCCACGGATACTTGAGGTGACATTGGAGTATCTAGGTGACATTAGGGTTTTGGTTGATTTGTGTCTTAAGGTGTTATTCTAGTACGAACTCTGGGGCTGTTTGTGACACTTATAGGAATAGCCCAACAAATTGATTGGAAAGAATAACTTTGGGGTGGTTTCGTACCCTACCATAATCTCTTCGTTTGTTCTCCGATATTAGTGGCTTTGGAGTGACTCTTTGTTGCATGTTGAGGGATTGTTATATGATCCAATTATGTTATTATTGTTGAGAGAACTTGCACTAGTGAAAGTATGAACCCTAGGCCTTGTTTCCTAGCATTGCAATACCGTTTACGCTCACTTTTATCATTATTTACCTTGCTGTTTTTATATTTTCAGATTACAAAAACCTATATCTACCATCCATATTGCACTTGTATCACCATCTCTTCGCCGAACTAGTGCACCTATACAATTTACCGTTGTATTTGGTGTGTTGGGGACACAAGAGACTCTTTGTTATTTGGTTGCAAGGTTGCTTGAGAGAGACCATCTTCATCCTACGCCACCCACGGATTGATAAACCTTAGGTCATCCACTTGAGGGAAACTTGTTACTGTCCTACAAACCTCTGCACTTGGAGGCCCAACAACGTCTACAAGAAGAAGGTTTTGTAGTACACATCAAGCTCTTTTCTGGCGCCGTTGCCGGGGAGGTGAGTGCTTGAAGGTATATCTTTAGATCTTGCAATCGTATCTTTTTGTTTATTGCTTTTGCACTATTTTAGTCTATAAAAGAAAACTACAAAAAAATGGAATTGAGTTTGTCTCATACGCTTCATCTTTTTAATATCTTTCGTGAGTATGATGGAAAGGAAAATTGTGCCAAAGTGTTAGAAGAAGAATGCATTAGAATGTTTGGCACTAAATATTTGAATGATGAGCATGATTGCAATGTTGTTAGTATGAATTCCTTGAATATCCATGATGCTAATGATACGAAAAGCCACAAGCTTGGGGAAGCTATGTTTGATGAAGATGATATTTTTTGTCCCCCAAGCTTTGATGAGCAAATTTACTATGATGAAAGCATGCCTCCTATCTATGATGATTATTGTGATGACACGTATGCTTTAAAGAATAATGATAACCATGAAACTTGTCATCTTGATCTTAATTTTCAATCATATGATAGTTATTTTGTTGAGTTTGCTCCCACTACTATTCCGAGTGAGAAGAATTTTGCTTATGTGGGGAGTAGTAAAATTTCTATGCAAGTAGATCATGAAAAGAATGCTTTAGGTGTTGGCTATATTGTTGAATTCATTCATTATGCTACTGAAAATTATTATGATAGAGGATCATATGCTTCTACATATTGCAGTAATATCAAGTTTCCTCTCTATGTGTTGAAAATCTTGAAGCTATGCTTGTTTTTCCTTCCTATGCTAGATGATTCTTGCTCCAATAAGTTGTTTGTTCACAAAATACCTATGCATAGGAAGTGGGTTAGACTTAAATGTGCTAGTCATATTCTTCATGATGCTCTCCTTATGTTTCAATTCTTATCTTTTATGTGAGCATCATTGAAATCATCATGCCTAGCTAGGGGCATTAAACGATAGCGCTTGTTGGGAGGCAACCCAATTTTATTTTAGTTTCTTGCTTTTTGGTTCTGTTTAGTAACAAGTAATCCATCTAGCTTCTGTTTAGATGTGGTTTTGTGTTTTAGTTAGTGTTTTTGCCAAGTAGAATTTTGGGAAGACTTGGGTGAAGTCTTTATGATCATGCTGTAAAAAACAGAAACTTTAGCGCTCACGAGACTAGCTAAAACCATTTACTGGAGATTGCTATCTAGTTGATTCTTTTTGCAGATGATTACTAGAAAAATTACACAGGTCCACCAATTTATTTTAGAATTTTTGGAGTTCCAGAAGTTTGCGTTAGTTACAGATTACTACAGACTGTTCTGTTTTTGACAGATTCTGTTTTTCGTGTGTTGTTTGCTTATTTTGATGACTCTATGGCTAGTAAAATAGTTTATAAACCATAGATAAGTTGGAATACAGTAGGTTTAACACCAATACAAATAAATAATGAGTTCATTACAGTAGCTTGAAGTGGTGTTTTGTTTTCTTTCGCTAACGGAGCTCACGAGATTTTCTGTTAAGTTTTGTGTTGTGAAGTTTTCAAGTTTTGGGTAAAGATTCGATGGACTATGGAATAAGGAGTGGAAAGAGCCTAAGATTAGGGATGCCCAAGGCACCCCAAGGTAATATTCAAGGAAAACCAAGAGCCTAAGCTTGGGGATGCCCCGGAAGGCATCCCCTCTTTAAATCTTCGCTCATCGGTAACTTTACTTGGAGCTATATTTTTATTCACCACATGATATGTGTTTTGCTTGGAGCGTCATTTTATTTTCTTTAGCTTTGCTTGATGTTTGAATAAAATACCAAGATCTGAAATCCATAAATGTTAGAGATTCTTCACATAGTTGCATAATTATTCGACTACTCATTGATCTTCACTTATATCTTTCGGAGTAGTTTGTTGTTTGCTCTAGTGCTTCACTTATATCTTTTTAGAGCACGGCGGTGGTTTTATTTTGAAAAAATATATGAACTCTCATGCTTCACTTATATTATTTTGAGAGTCTTTAGAACAGCATGGTAATTTGCTTTGGTTATGAATTTAGTCCTAATATGATGGGCATCCAAGAGGGATATAATAAAAACTTTCATATAAAGTGCATTAAATACTATGAGAAGTTTGATTCTTTATGATTGTTTTGAGATATGAAGATGGTGATATTAGAGTCATGCTAGTGGAGTAGTTGTGAATTTGAGAGATACTTGTGTTAAAGTTTGTGATTCCCATAGCATGCACGTATGGTGAACCGTTATGTGATGAAGTCGGAGCATGATTTATTTATTGATTGTCCTCCTTATGAGTGGCGGTTGGGGACGAGCGATGGTCTTTTCCTACCAACCTATCCCCCTAGGAGCATGCGCGTAGTACTTCGTTTCGATAACTAATAGATTTTTGCAATAAGTATGTGAGTTCTTTATGACTAATGTTGAGTCCATGAATTATACGCACTCTCACCCTTCCACCATTGCTAGCCTCTCTAATACCGCGCACCTTTCGCCGGTATCATACACCCACCATATACCTTCCTCAAAACAGCCACCATACCTACCTATTATGGCATTTCCATAGCCATTCTGAGATATATTGCCATGCAAATCTCCACCGTTCCGTTTATTATGACACGCTCCATCATTGTCATATTGCTTTGCATGATCATGTAGTTGACATCGTATTTTGTGGCAAAGCCACCGTTCATAATTCTTTTATACATGTCACTCTTGATTCATTGCATATCCCGGTACACCGCCAGAGGCATTCATATAGAGTCATAATTTGTTCTAAGTATTGAGTTGTAATTCTTGAGTTGTAAGTAAATAAAAGTGTGATGATCATCATTATTAGAGCATTGTCCCAAGTGAGGAAAGGTTGATGGAGACTATGATTCCCCCACAAGTCGGGATGAGACTTCGGACGAAAAATAAAAAAAAGAGGCCATAAAAAAGAGAAAAGGCCCAAATAAAAAAATGAGAGAAAAAGAGAGAAGGGACAATGCTACTATCCTTTTACCACACTCGTGCTTCAAATTAGCACCATGATCTTCATGATAGAGAGTCTCCTATGTTGTCACTTTCATATACTAGTGGGAATTTTACATTATAGAACTTGGCTTGTATATTCCAATGATGGGCTTGCTCAAAATGCCCTAGGTCTTCGTGAGCAAGCGAGTTGGATGCACGCCCACTTAGTTTCTTTTGTTGAGCTTCCATACACTTATAGCTCTAGTGCATCCGTTGCATGGAAATACCTACTCACTCACATTGATATCTATTGATGGGCATCTCCATAGCCCGTTGATACGCCTAGTTGATGTGAGACTATCTTCTCCTTTTTGTCATCTCCACAACCACCATTCTATTCAACCTATAGTGCTATGTCCATGGCTCACGCTCATGTATTGCGTGAAGATTGAAAAAGTTTGAGAACATCAAAAGTATGAAACAATTGCTTGGCTTGTCATCGGGGTTGTGCATGATTTAAATATTTTGTGTGATGAAGATATAGCATAGCCAGACTATATGATTTTGTAGGGATAGCTTTCTTTAGCCATGTTATTTTGAGAAGACATGATTGCTTTGTTAGTATGCTTGAAGTATTAATGTTTTTCATGTCAATATTAAAAATTTGTCTTGAATCTTATGGACCTGAATATTCTTGCCACAATAAATAAAATTACATTGAGAATTATGTTAGGTAGCATTCCACATCAAAAATTCTGTTTTTATCATTTACCTACTCGAGGACGAGCAGGAATTAAGCTTGGGGATGCTGATACGTCTCCAACGTATCTATAATTTTTTATTGTTCCATGTTATTATATTACCCATCTTGGATGTTTATGGGCTTTATTTTACACTTTTATATTACTTTTGGGACTAACCTATTGACCCAGAGCCGAGTGTCAGTTCCTGTTTTTTCCCTTGTTTCAGTGTTTCGAAGAACAGGAATATCAAACGGAGTCAAAACGGAATGAAACATTCTGGAGAAGTTATTTCTGGAAGGAAAGCAACCGGGAGACTTGAGTCCACGTCAAGAAAGCAACGAGGAGGCACGAGGCGGGGGCGCCCTACCACCCTAGGGCGCGCCTCCACCTCGTGGGCCCTCGTGGCTCCCCGACGTATTTCTTTCACCTATATATTCCCATATACCCTAAAACTTCAGGAACATAATAGATCGGGAGTTCCGCCGCAAGCCTCTGAGCCACCAAAACCAATCGGGACCTGTTGGGCACCTGCCGGGGGGGGGAATCCTCACCGGTGGCCATCTTCATCATCCCGGCGCTCTCCATGACGAGGAGGAGTAGTTCACCCTCGGGCTGAGGGTATGTACCAGAGCTATGTGTTTGATCTCTCTCTCTCTCTCTCTCTCTCTCTCTCTCTCTCGTGTTCTTGATTTGGCACGATCTTGATGTATCGCGAGCTTTGCTATTATTGTTGGATCTTATGTTGCTTCTCCCCCTCTACTCTCTTGTAATGGATTGAGTTCTCCCTTTGAAGTTATCTTATCGTATTGAGTCTTTAATGATTTGAGAACACTTGATGTATGTCTTGCCGTGCGTATCTGTGGTGACAATGGGATATCACGTGATTCACTTGATGTATGTTTTGGTGATCAACTTGCGGGTTCCGCCCATGAACCTATGCATAGGGGTTGGCACACGTTTTCGTCTTGATTCTCCGGTAGAAACTTTGGGGCACTCTTTGAGGTTCTATGTGTTGGTTGAATAGATGAATCTGAGATTGTGTGATGCATATCGTATAATCATACCCACGGATACTTGAGGTGACATTGGAGTATCTAGGTGACATTAGGGTTTTGGTTGGTTTGTGTCTTAAGGTGTTATTCTAGTACGAACTCTAGGGCTGTTTGTGACACTTATAGGCATAGCCCAACAGATTGATTGGGAAGAATAACTTTGAGGTGGTTTTGTACCCTACCATAATCTCTTCGTTTGTTCTCCTCTATTAGTGGCTTTGGAGTGACTCTTTGTTGCATGTTGAGGGATTGTTATATGATCCAGTTATGTTATTATTGTTGAGAGAACTTGCACTAGTGAAAGTATGAACCCTAGGCCTTGTTTCCTAGCATTGCAATACCATTTACGCTCACTTTTATCATTAGTTACCTTGCTGTTTTTATATTTTCAGATTACAAAAACCTATATTTACCATCCATATTGCACTTGTATCACCATCTCTTCGCCGAACTAGTGCACCTATACAATTTACCATTGTATTGGGTGTGTTGGGGACACAAGAGACTCTTTGTTATTTGGTTGCAGGGTTGCTTGAGAGAGACCATCTTCATCCTACGCCTCCCACGGATTGATAAACCTTAGGCCATCCACTTGAGGGAAACTTGTTACTGTCCTACAAACCTCTGCACTTGGAGGCCCAACAATGTCTACAAGAAGAAGGTTGTGTAGTAGACATCAAGAGGATGTTCATGACATTACCCAAACAACGGTGTTTGGATAATTGAGCAAGAAACATTTAGCATTGGGCTTCAAATGTTCATGTTGAAAATCAGAGTACCACAGACATGCTTCGGGATAACATTGACATGTTCTTCAAGCAAAGGTCAAACCTTGGATACACAAAGGATCCATCAGGAACAACTCATAGAATAAGTCTTGCAATAGGTCCTCCAACCAGGTGTGCTAGACATGACATCACCTTATTGGGTTATAGAAAGATCAATGCTATGACTCTTGGAAAATGTTCCAACCATCCTATCTGACCGAGTTTCAGATCTGGTTGGTGTTAGGATACCTCAGACTCAGGATGCCTGAGAAGTGAGAGGTGCGACACAATTTGTCGAGATGACATTGTAAGATTCTCGGGGAATGAACTATGGAAGCGAGTTCCGAAACAAGAGTTCGTAACTAAACCAAGGATAGGATGAGGAGGTGGCTGATGGAATCAGCGGCAATTCATCGAGATTAACAAAAGATGGATTTCCACAATTATGTGAACAAGGAGATAACATTTGTCAGATCAAATGGTATAATGATGTATGCTCGAGGAAAACATACATAATTAAACATTGGTTGAAAGGTGCACCCGAAATATGGTCTGGGTTGCACGACCAACGTCGGAATGATGATTCAATAATCAATAGTCTAAGAATGAACGGCCGACCATTAACTTCAAAGTAATAGGGTTGTTAGATGTACAGAATCCAAACAACACCGTTCACCTGTTGGTATCCCGGTTAGAACCAACATGGGGACCAAGAAAGGTTGGTGATGGTGAAAATTATTACTATATCATGCATTAATAGTTGGGGTAATTGCCTCAACATTCTAGACATAACAGATGGTAATACTCCAAGATAGAATCATAATATAAGTTGGATAGAAAGGAAACTACACAAAACATGACCAAGTTTTGTGTCGGAGGGAATGTGAGAATGTCGTTGTTTATAGCACAAAACATCGAGGGACAAGGATGGTATTTCTCATCACGAATTCGATTGATATCCTGGAAGAACTCAGAATCTTGATGATGATCACGACACAATTGTCGAGAGATTTCATGAAGATGTAATCCATCAGCGATGACATCAAGTCAAAGGAATGATGAAGCGAAAGGTTATTGGAACCACGAGAACAACACAAACTTGGAATCAAGTTTGCTGTTCAAGGAGAATTGATATGACGAGGAAGATCGATGCAAGATTAGCTCATCGTTGAAAATTGTGCTCCGGGAAGAAGGACCAGGTAGCACAGTTAAAATTTAGTACATTAATGGTATAGCCGATCAAGCTAGCAATGACTTGAAGGATTATTATACTTGTAAGCAATGGGAATTACTTAGAGTTATTGAATCGGAGTGCGGAATCAATTCACTTATGGGTGTTCTCGAGCGACTAATAACTCAGAACCCGGGGAAATTTGAAAACGGTGAGAAGCAATACTAGATGAAGACTCATAGGAAGCAACACAGTGCTTTGATATTCTCGAGATACCGGAGGGAAATACTCGAAGGAAGATAAAAATAGAGGTTGTGGAGATGTATCGATCAACAGAAGACAAGTGATTTAACTTGTCTGAGAAACGGGATCAAGGAGAAAATATGGTCGGAACCATGATTGCAAAGGGATCAATTCCAATTCACAGCCACGAGATGATATTATATCAAGGGGGCGATTATTATTACAAGGAGTTTCCATGGGCATGAACACAAAGTCCAAGGTCGACTCCCACTTCTCCAATGCATAACCTTTCATTCACTTCTCGCGTTTGATGAAGTTGTAGTGTTGAAATTTTATCTCGCAAAATACCAGAAGAGTAAGACTCGTGAAAACTCTCGGGTTCACACAAATTAAGGAAGGCATAGGCTCAACCCATCGGGGCTTCTTAGAAACCTATACCACAAACTTCAGGGGTAAATAACTCAAGCTCGGAAGCAGAGCATGTTTGACCAAAGGAGATGATACAATTTACCAAAGGCATTATGTATCCGAGGGAAGTCTCACAAGGTTATTGAATATGAAGGAAGTTGTTGGATAAAATCCAACAAAGGGTCTGGTGGTCCACAAGGGATCTGATCTGAGCATCAGTACTCAACCAGAGGAAGAAAGAATGCAAGGAGATCAGATTATAGAAACAACTGACTAACTCAAAGCTCAATTGCAAAGGAATTATGAATTCCAAGAGAAGGGATCAGAAGCAATGCTCTGATTAGGGATGGATAAGTTGAGTAGTCTTAGGGGTACAATCGATGGCAATTTGATTGGTCGAGATCCAGCTCATGTTTAAAATGACGTCTGAGCCGGAAGGATCAACTCTGGGTTGGATTGATGATTGCGAGCATTCGCAAACATATTGGATCAAAGACTCAAAATGACGGTGACAAAGGATGCTCGTGAATATTGCTAGACATATGGAAAGTAACCATAATGCAAGCAGACAAGTAATTGCAGAGCAATAGTTGACAATGGATTATCCGAAGACCGGACAGTATTTCATAGTATCTTGTGGATCACATGATCAACTAGGAATGAACAAATCCTTGATGAGTGTGAGGAATTACCCATAGATGTGTTAAAGCGAAAATGGAGCTGCAAGGCAGCAGGCATAATGGATTCTCGGGATATTGGAATGTTTCAGGGAATCTTGTAATAACAATAGCAATTGGGGATGAAGGTATGAACGGCAAATGTAGGTAGTTATCCATAATGATTTATCAGTGGTAGTGATTGCAACGGCAAAGGGCACAAGGGTCTCGGTAAAACATCGGAGAGTATCTTTGGAATCTTCTGGCGCAACAGGCGATCATCTGTAATAAGGGGCTCTCAGGGAGGAAGTAGTCACGAGAACCTAGAGTCAGAGTTAGTAAAATCATTTAACCCGAATAGAAGAGATGTCAGACTCCCAGAGTATAGGTCGAGGAATAAAAGATCCTACTACCACCCAATGGCGACGTGGGCCCGTAAGGCACACAACCATGTTAGTAAACTTTTTGCAATGTCTAGACTCGACTTCGGCCAAGGAGTTTGGAAGGGGGTTCCTACAGGCAGTCGACACTAATACCAACTTGTGACGCCCCCGATTCAATCGTACACTAATCATACACGCAAACATGTACGATCAAGATCAGGGACTCACGGGAAGATATCATAACACAACTCTAAAATTAAAATAAGTCATACAAGCATCATAATACAAGCCAGGGGCCTCGAGGGCTCGACTACAAGTGCTCGATCATAGACGAGTCAACGGAAGCAACAATATCTGAGTACATACATAAGTTAAACAAGTTTGCCTTTAAAAGGCTAGCACAAACTGGGATACAGATCGAAAGAGGCGCAGGCCTCCTGCCTGGGATCCTCCTAACTACTCCTGGTCATTGTCAGCGGGCTGCACGTAGTAGTAGGCACCTCCGGTGTAGTAGGAGTCATCATCGACGATGGTGTCTGGCTCCTGGGCTCCAGCATCTGGTTGCGACAACCAGAGAGAAAGGAAAGGGGAAAAGGGGGAGAAAAGCAACTGTGAGTACTCATCCAAAGTACTCGCAAGCAAGGATCTATACTACATATGCATGGGTATCTGTGTAAAGGGGCTATATTGGTGGAATGAACTGCAGAATGCTAGAATAAGAGGGGGATAGCTAATCCTGTCAAAGACTACGCTTCTGGCCACCTCCATCTTGCAGCATGTAGAAGAGAGTAGATGGTAAGTTCACCAAGTAGCATCGCATAGCATAATCGTACCCGGTGATCCCCTCCTCGTCGCCCTGTTAGAGAGCGATCACCGGGTTATATCTGGCACTGGGAAGGGTGTGTTTTATTAAGTATCCGGTTCTAGTTGTCATAAGGTCAAGGTACAACTCAAGTCGTCCATTATCAAGATCACGGCTATTCAATAGATAAACTTCCCTGCAGGGTGCACCACATAACCCGACACGCCGATCCCATTTGGCCGCCACACTTTCTGGGTCATGCCCGCCTTGGAAGATCAACACGCCGCAGCCCCACCTAGGCACAACAGAGAGGTCAAGACGCCAGCCTAAATCCTATGGCGCAGGGTCCGGGCCCATCGCCCATTGCACACTGCATGTTGCGTCGGCGGCGGAAGCGACCTAGCCTAGCAGCGTTCGGTCCAATCCGGCGCGCGCGCCGCCGGGCCGATGTCACGAAGGCTTCGGCTGATACCACGACGCCGAGTGCCCATAACTGTTCCCGCGTAGTTGGTTAGTGCGTATAGGCCAGTGGCCAGACTTAGATCAAATACCAAGATCTCGTTAAGCGTGTTAAGTATCCGCGAATGTCGACCAGGGCCAGGCCCACCTCTCTCCTCGGTGGTCTCAACCTCCCTGTCGCTCCGCCACAAAGTAACAGTCGGGGCCGTCGGGAACCCAGGCCCACCTCTACCGGGATGGAGTCACCTGCCCCTTCAGCCCCAGAATTTATTTAATTAATTTAATTCAAGATTATCCAGAATAGTACATGCTGATGTCATCAGACATCAGCAGTCAACAGAGGTGTTGACTGGTCAAACTGACATGTAGGGCCTAGCTGTCATTGACTGTTAACTAACCTAACAGATTAATTAACTAAACATAGTGATTAGGTTAATCTAATCAGGATTAATTAAGTTAATTAATTAATTAATACTTTAATTATTTTTAATAATTTATTTATCTATTATATTTTTTTATTAAATCTTTTTTTTAATTTTTGTTCTGGGGCGTGGGGCCCCCTAGGTAGTGGCCCTGGGGGAGGCTAACGGGCACTGGGCATCGGGTACCGGGCGTGTAGGCCCGAGGCCACCAGGGGCGCCGGCCTCGACGGCGCCCGGGGCAGTACGGCGAAACGGCGGCGAGGACGGACGATGGGGGCGCCGGACGCAGAGCAACATGACAACGGCAAGGCAACGCGTGGCCATCGGCGAGAGGGCGCCAGCCTTGGCGGTGTGTGCGCGAGAGGTGGGGACCGCGCGGGTGCCGGTGAGGCAAGGCAGGGCGACGGCGTGAGCGAGGTGTAGCGGGGGAGGCAGAGCTTGCGCAGCTTCGGGCGCGGTTGTGGCGGGCTGAGGCGTGGCCGAACCCGGTCGGGGGCGCGGTGAGCAGGCTTGGCCGATGCGAGGGCGCGCGCAAGTGTGTGCGCGCACAAGGCGCGTCGAGCACGGCTACAGGGAGGACAGCGGGCGCGGTGATCTACGGGGGAAAGAGGAGGAGGAGGGGAGGATGGGGCTCACCGAGCCCTGTAGTTGAGCAAAGCAGGCTCGAGGAGGAGTCGGGGTTGGCGCGATGAGGCGGAGGAGCTCCTAGCGACGAGCAGCGACGGCGGGGTGTTCCAGCGACGGGGAGGCCTTCGGACGACGGTGGACGACGAAGGGCGGCCGCGAGGGCGAAGCTGAGGTGCGGAGGAAGAGCCGCGAGGAGGAGGCTGTGGGTTGGAGTGGCCTTCAGTGCCGGCGGGTGGCGGCCTCGACGGAGCGGGGAAGGCGGCGACGTTGGTGAGGTGTCAGGGACGAGCGGCGGCGTCGCGGCCTCATCTGGGTCGTGCCCCTGATCTTGATTTAGATCGGGGGGGGGGGGGGCGGAGGGGGGAGCGAGGTGAGTGGGGAGAAGTGCGGGTCGTGGGCTAGGGTTACATGGGGACTGGTGGTTTGTAGGCAGGGGTGGTGGGCCAGCCGGTTGGTGGGCTGGCCGCCTGGTCCAGGTGGGTCGGTGGCCTGCTGGGCCGAAGCCTAGTGGGGGGTTTCCTTTTTTGTATTTGTTTGTTTTCTGTTTTTATTTCTTTTCTTTAATTTATTTTTTACTGTTTTATTTCAACTTAAAATATTTAAGCATTTTCTAAACATGTGTTTTCTTCACAATAATTACCTACGTAAAATTTGGCACTAACCGAACATTTTTGTTTTAATGTTTGAAAACTTTTATTGTTTGACTTTAATTCAATTTTGAATTTGAATCGGTTTTGAACTAACGCGAGATTAACTACAGTGACAGAGGTGACGTGGCAACATTAGCAGGGAATTACTGTAGTCTAATTATCCGGGCGTCACAGCGTCCTCCGGAGAAACCAACTCCGACCGCTGCGCCACATTGAAGCGGGCTGACAATCCGTTCACCTAGTGTAACACCCCTGTATTGATGAGCTACAGTAACCCTTGGGTTAAGCTAATTATTTTGCTAAATAGTGCGTGATCACTCTTGATTCTATCTCGTTTCAAATTCCAGTCAAATTCAAACTCAAATGATAAGTGAAATACAAAAATTCTCAAACATGAACACTAAAATGTTCAAAGTCTTGAAAATATCCCATAACTAATTATGGTGGTGAACCAACATTTTTATAAAGTGGTTGAATGTTAATTAAAATAGTGGCCTAAAGAATAAATTAAATACTTATTAAATTATAAAAATTAATAAACTATTTTATTTTGGAGCTAAACTAATTGTGACAGTTGCCTATTTTATTATACCAATTTAGGTGCAAGTGTTGTATTTTATAAAAGCCAAAATGTTTTGAAAAGAATTGGAAAATAGAATAAGAAAAAGGAAAGTAAAAAAACTAAAATGAATAAAAAGGAAAAAATGCCCCCTGGGCCTTTAGGCGCAACTGAATCCAGCCCACTCCCCTACTTGTCTCCCTCCTCTCGCTACAGGAGACATGGGGGGAGGCCGTGGCATCCATCCACGGCGCCTAGCCCCCGTGGCAGCAATCCGTGCCCCCCTGGCAGCCTACAAGGCCGACCCCGTGATAACCCACAAGTATAGGGGATCGCAACAGTTTTCGAGGGTAGAGTATTCAACCCAAATTTATTGATTCGACACAAGGGGAGCCAAAGAATATTCTCAAGTATTAGCAACTGAGTTGTCAATTCAGCCACACCTGTATAACTTAGTATCTGCAGCAAATTATTTAGTAGCAAAGTAATATGGTAGTAGTGGTAACGGTAACAAAAGTAGTATTTTGTAGTGATTGTAACAATAGCAACGGAAAAGTAAATAAGCGAAGAACAATATGTGAAAAGCTCATAGGCATTGGATCGGTGATGGAGAATTATGCCGGATGCGGTTCATCATGTAACAATCATAACATAGGGTGACACAGAACTAGCACCAATTCATCAATGTAACACTAGTAGGGAAAACCCTAGTAGTAGCGCGGGTTTTGCGCTCACTAGTAGCGCCGCTGGGGCGCTACTAATAAGGCGCTACAGCTATTGCTTAGCGATGCTGCGTGCGCACGCCGCCATCGCTAGGACAAATAGCTGCAGCGTTTGTTCACTCCCACGCCATCGCTAATGTAACTAGTGGCAGCGTGTTTTCTCTCCATCGCTACTAGTATTATTTTTTATTTTTTTTATTTTTAGTGTATTTATGCGCCATCGCATAAATATTGGTACAATACCAGTTATGAGGTTTACATCATTATGTCCATAACAGTGTGTCAAATGAAGGTGGGTTAGGTTCAAGTGGAGGCAATATGTGGTGCATGTCAAAGTATACTACTAATCCAAACTTGATCTAGTTTGGACTAGTAGTACTTTCGATGTGCACCACATGTTGCCTCCACTTGAATCTAATCCGCCAAAGACAAGCTATTTAATCATCATCATAGTCATTACCACCAACAGTATTTATTTAATCACCACTAACAGTAGCTAATAATAATCATCATAGTCATTACCACCAACACTAGCTATTTTATCATCATAGTAATAGTGTAGCACATCATCATCTTCAAACTCATTTCTAGCTAGCTAATCACTCCTGCTGCTCTCTCTTAGGTAAAATAACATAAAACATGTATATATCTCCTCCTTGATCAAGTTGGAGCATGCAGATGAACCTGTCTCCTAATCGTGGGCAGCGCATCTGTTTGCTGCCCCCTAGTACTTCTCTGCGCTCCCCCATCACATATTTGGTCCAGTCTTGCACTATTAAGAATCCGTCGCTAATCTTGAATGCACTAAAGTAATCTGTAGGATATGCTTAATTATGAAAAAAAAGACTTGTCGTTGTGACTTACTGTATCCACTTCGAAGTTCTCGTCCAGCTTGATGCTGAAGCACCTATCATCATCTAGGAAGATTCCGTCGCACAGGCCGCACTCATCTTCGCAGTATTTGCAAATAACAAAATCCTTTTCGTCGTCAGACATTTCCTATGTTCATAGTTAAAACATTAATTGAAAATCGATCGAAGACAACTACCAGGATACTCAACACAAAAATCCGGGGCACTCAATATTTCCTACATATTCTGGCACAAGTCATGCCAAAATTCACGAAAAAATCTGGCATGACCTTTTCTAAAATAGGACATATCGAGCGCGTGAAATTTGCCAGAACGGAAATGAATCAACACTCCGGAAAAACATAGGACACTTGGAGGTGTAACCTGCAAACATGACCGAGCACTTGTGGCAAGCACATATCCTATTTGAGCAACACAAGATATACATTTCAAATTATCTTATAGGACTCAAATTAGCATGCATTCAATAAGCAAAAGTAAATCATCTCATGCGTCCGTACATCGTCGAATATTATCACTAATACATTCCGAATAGTGTCATACATATAACATCACTAATACAACTAAAACCCTAGCAAACGACGGATATCGGCGCAGGCGATGGACACCCATAGAGAAGAAACCATCACGGGATCATAGCTCCAGTGAGATCCCTGGAGAACCTGCCAGGTATTGGAGAACCTGTGCTCCAACGCAAACAAGTAGCGACGGATGTGCGCGTCCTCCTCACTAACACGGTGACGCACCACCTCCGCGGGGTCCTTGAGCCTCTGGACCGTCACTGGCCCACGCGACCGCCACCAAAGAAGGTTCGGGTCAACGACAGGCTGGCTCCTCAACAACCTGCGCCCCCCGGTAGGTAGCGCCTCCCAGTACCACCCCGGCGGAGCCCAGTCCTGGACATGGCCCGTCTGGTCAAGCAGGTGTCGTCCTCCGCCGACTCGACGACGAGGATGCGGGATAGGCATCGTCCACGTCGATGCGGGCTTTAACTAAAAAAATAGCAACAAGTTCTTACTAACTAGTTCTATTAATTCAATTAGTTCTTACTAAAAATAAACTTACTATAAATAAAAATAAACTAGTACCTAATTAGTACCTAGTTCTTACTAACTAATTAGTACCTAGGAACTACTGCCCTAATTACCATCTAATTTGATGAACCTAGGGGTGGAAAGTGGTAGCGGATATTCCAATTATCCAACTATAAAGTGAAATAAGTGGTCAAATTTTACTCGTTTTATGATTCATATTAGAAATTTGATTCGTTTCCACCCTTACATGAACCCTAACTCATTTGAGCCGCATCCGCATCCGATTCGTTTCCACCCTTACATGAACCCTAACTAATTTGATGCAACTAAAATATAAAGAAACCCTAGGCAGAGGTAGGGGAGAGGGAGGAGCAGGCGTGCTCACCTCGGGTGCGTGCGACAAGGGAGGAGCAGGCGGCATCGAGGTCGGGGTCGGGGCTCGGGCGTGCGGCGGATGGCGGCGTCGAGGTCGGGGTCGAGGGCGGCGTCCGGGGCGGCGTTGAGGTCGGAGGCGGGGGCGGCGTTGAATCAGGGGTCGAGGCGCGTGAGGGTGTCTCGGAGAGAGGCGGCGGCCGACGGGCGACATCGGTGGCGAGAGGAGAGTTGGATTTGGGGAAGTGGCCGTGGGGAAGGACGAACCCGTGGTTAAGTCGAAGTAGCGATGGCGCGTTCGAAAGCGCTCGCTACGTTAGCTACAACGCGTTACGGGATGCGCGCTCTGCTACTCCTTTCTCTTTTCCCTTTTTCATTTAGTTTTCTTCACATTTTATTTTTTTCCTTTCACCTTATTCTATTTCTTTCATTTTCAATTACCTTTCTATTTGCTTTCCATTTAATTATATATCCTTTAGCAGTTGCGAGTTTAGATTAAAACACGCTGCTACAAAGAAAGTAGCGGTAGCGCGGTTCGATATAGATCGCTACTACTATGTGTAGCCTATTGGCTAAGCCGTGGGAATTTTAGTAGTAACGTGTTTAGAACAAGACGCGCTACTGCTAGAACTTTATGTGCAGCGCGGTTTGCACATGCGCGCTACTGCTACTTAGCACCAGCGTGCTGTTTTGACCCGCGCTACTGCTAAAGTTCTGTGTATAAGGTTTTCCCTAGTAGTGTAATGTAGGCATGTATTCCGAATATAGTCATACATGCTTATGGAAAAGAACTTGCATGACATCTTTTGTCCTACCCTCCCGTGGCAGCGGGGTCCTAATGGAAACTAAGGGATATTAAGGCCTCCTTTTAAAAGAGTACCAGAACAAAGCATTAGCACATAGTGAATACATGAACTCCTCAAACTACGATCATCACCGGGAGTGGTCCTGATTATTGTCACTTCGGGGTTGCCGGATCATAACACATAGTAGGTGACTATAGACTTGCAAGATAGGATCAAGAACACACATATATTCATGAAAACATAATAGGTTCAGATCTGAAATCATGGCACTCATGCCCTAGTGACAAGCATTAAGCATAGCAAAGTCATAGCAACATCAATCTCAGAACATAGTGGATACTAGGGATCAAACCCCTAACAAAACTAACTCGATTACATGATAGATCTCATCCAACCCATCACCGTCCAGCAAGCCTACGATGGAATTACTCACGCACGGCGGTGAGCATCATGGAATTGGTGATGGAGGATGGTTGATGATGATGACGGCGACGAATCCCCCTCTCCGGAGCCCCGAACGGACTCCAGATCATCCCTCCCGAGAGGTTTTAGGGCTTGGCGGCGGCTCTGTATCGTAAAACGTGATGAATTCTTCTCTCTGATTTTTTTCTCCCCGAAAGCAAATATATAGAGTTGGAGTTGAGGTCGGAGGAGCTCCAGGGGGCCCACGAGGTAGGGGGCGCGCCCTAGGGGGGGGGGGGGCGCCCCCCCTCGTGGCTAGGGTGTGGGCCCCCTGGTCTTCATCTTTTGCAAGGATTTTTTATTATTTCCATATAGACATTCCGTGGAGTTTCAGGTCATTCCGTGAACTTTTGTTTCTGCACATAAATAACACCATGGAAAGTCTGCTGAAAACAGCGTCAGTCCGGGTTAGTTCCATTCAAATCATGCAAGTTAGAGTCCAAAACAAGGGCAAATGTGTTTGGAAAAGTAGATACGACGGAGACGTATCAACTCCCCCAACCTTAAACCTTTGCTTGTCCTCAAGCAATTCAGTTGACAAACTGAAAGTGATAAAGAAAAACTTTTACAAACTTTGTTTGCTCTTGTTGTTGTAAATATGTAAAGCCAGCATTCAAGTTTTCAGCAAAGATTATGACTAACCACATTCACAATAACTCTTAGGTCTCATGTTTACTCATATCAATGGCATAATCAACTAGCGAGCCATAATAATAAATCTCGGATGGCAACACTTTCTCAAAACAATCATGATATGATATAACAAGATGGTATCTCGCTAGCCCTTTCTGAGACCGCAAAACATAAATGCAGAGCACCTTTAAAGATCAAGGACTGACTAAACATTGTAATTCATGGTAAAAGAGATCCAATCATAGTCATACCCAATATAAATTAATAGTAATGGATGCAAATGACAGCTGTGCTCTCCAGCTAGTGCTTTTGAATAAGAGGGTGATGACTCAACATAAACGTAAATAGATAGGCCCTTCGCAGAGGGAAGCAGGGATTTGTAAAGGTGCCAGAGCTCGGTTTTGAAATATTGATAAATAATATTTTTGGCGGCATACTTTCATTGTCAACATAACAACCAAGAGATGGCGATATCTTCCATGCTACATACATTATAGGCGGTTCCCAAACAGAATGGTAAAGTTTATACTCCCCCTCCACCAACAAGCATCAATCCATGACTTGCTCGAAACAACGAATGTCTCCAACTAGCAACAGTCCCAGGGGAAGTTTTGTTTGCAATTATTTTGATTTAGTTTGCATAAAGCATGGGACTGGGCATCCCGGAGACCAGCCATTTTCTCTTGAGTGAGGAGCGGAGTCCACTCCTCTTGAGGATAACCCACCTAGCATGGATGATACGGATAGCCCTAGTTGATACCTGAGCTATTCGAGCATACAAAACAAAATGTTTATTTGAAGGTTTAGAGTTTGGCACATACAAATTTACTTGGAACGGCAGGTAGATACCGCATATAGGAAGGTATAGTGGACTCGTATGGAATAACTTTGGGGTTTAAGGAATTGGATGCACAAGCAGTATTCCCGCTTAGTACAAGTGAAGGCTAGCAAAAGACTGGGAAGCGACCAACTAGAGAGCGGCAACAGTCATGAACATGCATTAAAATTAATAAACATTGAGTACAAGCACGAGTAGGATATAATCCACCATGAACATAAATATCGTGAAGGCTATGTTGGTTTGTTTCAACTACATGTGCGAACATGTGCCAAGTCGAGTCACTTAAATCATTCCAAGGAGGATACCACCCCATCATACCACATCACAACCATTTTAATAGCATGTTGGGACGCAAGGTAAACCATTATAACTCATAGCTAATCAAGCATGGCACGAGCAACTATGATCTCTAATTGTCATTGCAAACATGTTTATTCATAATAGGCTGAATCAGGAACGATGAACTCATCATATTTACAGAAACAAGAGAGGTCGAGTTCATACCAGCTTTTCTCATCTCCGTCAGTCCATCATATATCGTCATAATTGCCTTCCACTTGCACGACCGAATGATGTGAATAATAATAAGAGTGCACATGCATTGGACTAAGCTGGAATCTGCGAGCATTCAATAAACAGGAGAAGACAAGGCAATATGGGCTCTTGGTTAAATCAACAATAATGCATATAAGAGCCACTTCATCAATTTAATCATGGTCTTCTCCTATCGACCCCCAAAGAAAAGAAAAGAAATAAAACTATTTACACGGGAAAGCTCCCAACAAGCAAAAGAAGAATGGAAATATTTTTGGGTTTTCTTTTTAATTATTACTACTACAGCATGAAAAGTAAACTAACTAAAGCTATTACTATTTTTTTTGGTTTTTCTTAAGGTTTAACAAACACAAAAGAAGAAAGCAAGAAAAAGGAAAATAAACTAGCATGGGTATTACAGTGAAAAAGTATGAGCACCGACTTCTAGCGATGAGTGTGTGAACATGAATGTAATGCCGGTGGGAAATGCGTACTCCTCCAAGCTTAGGCTTTTGGCCTAAGTTGGTTTATTGCCAAGGATGGCATGGCGGATATCCGTAGTTGTAGCCGGGTTCGTACTGAGATGAAGAGGACTCTGACTGCCACTGGCTGGCAGTCATCTCCTGATCCCACTGATAATTAGACTGTCGTGGAGGTTCAAATTGTGGTTTCGGCTCCGTGGCTGGTGTACGGTTCCGGTAGGCGTGAATGGCCGCCAACGGAACGAGGTACGGACCTTCAGATAAATTAAACAAGGAAGGAGCAGGCAAGGTAATAGTCTCAAGGTGATGTTTATCAAAGAACAATTTGTATTTAAGCTCCCCTTCCTTATTCTTAACAATAAAGTCATGCGCTAACATACTCTTATAATCTAAATAAGAATTGGGCAACAATTTTTCTTCTTTCTCATAGAGCCTAATAGGTATGTTATAATGTGCAGCAAGGCGCGAAGCATAAATACCTCCAAAGATGGGGCCCTTAGTACGGTTCAGACTTAACCGTTTAGCAATAATACCGCCCATAGTAACAGTGTTATCAGAATATAAACCATGGAACAAAATGATAATATCAGGAACACTACGGTTTCCACAGTTTCCTCGACCAATTAAGCAACGACTAGCAAATATGGCAAAGTAGCGTAAAACAGGAAAATGTATGCTAGTGATTCTTGCATCGGAAACCTTCCTAGTTTCCCCCAAAATAATAGTGTCAATAAACCCATCCACATCTTTACGATGTGGTTCCTATAAACTACCCTCAAAAGGTATTTTGCAAACCTTGCAAAATTCATCTAGTGGCATTTTCTTAACAACATCATATAAATGAAACTCTACTGAAGGAGGTGATTCCTTAGGAAAATAGTAGAAGTTTTGAACAAAAGTATTGGTGAGTAAGAGATACTGATGACGTTGGTCGCGGAGGAAGTCAGTGAGGCCAGCATTCTCAGCCAATGAATAGAAATCATCATAAATCCCGGCTTCTCTCAAGAAATCATCGGAAGGCCATTCACACGGTCGGACCTCCGTGGTGCGAGGCAAATTATATTTGGGCCTCTGTGCTTCTTCATTTTGCTTTTCCTTAACTTCAAATAAAAGTGAACCAAGCTCAACAAAATTGATAGCAACTACTCCTACAAGTGCCTAGAACCTATATCATGCATTAGAACTACTTGGAACCATATAAATTTGACATGCAAGCTCAAGAACATGGTCACCTATGCAACACAAATTTGCAATGAATAAAGCACTAGAACAAAAACTAATTGGACCAATGGAGGAGTCACATACCAAGGAACAATCTCCCCAAGAAGTTTTGTGAGAGGTGCTTTGAGCAAGGAGATCGAAAATCGCAGCAAAATGAGCTAGAACTCGTGCTTGAGCTGGATATTGGTGTTTGTGGGAGGAAGAAGGAGTGTATGGGTGCAGGAATAAGTGGAGGAGGGCCACCGTGGGCCCACGAGGCAGGGGCGCGCCGGGGGGTAGGGCGCCCTCCACCCTCGTGGCCAGGTGCTTGCCCCTCCTGATGTGTTCTCAGTGCCAGATATTCTCAAAAATTCTAGAAAAAATCATATTCCATTTTCAGGGCATTTGGAGAACTTTTATTTTCAGGGTATTTTTATATTGCACGGATAAATCAGAAAACAGACAGAAAAATACTATTTTACTTTATTTCAACTAAATAACAGAAAGTAGAAAGAGGGTACAAAAGGTTGTGCCTTCTAGTTTCATCCATCTCATGCTCATAAAAAAGAATCCACTAACAAGGTTGATCAAGTCTTGTTAACAAACTCATTCCGAATAACATGGAACCGGAGAAATTTCGAATAACACTATGTTACCTCAACGGGAATATGCACATCCACAATAATAAGAATATCATATTTCTTTTTGACAGTAGGAAGAGGAAATTCAAAACCTCCAAAGATAATCGATGGAATTTTTCCAATAGAGTTGATACTGTGGACTTGAGGTTGTTTCCTCGGAAAGTGTACCGTATGCTCATTGCCATTAACATGAAAAGTGACATTGCCTTTGTTGCAATCAATAACAGCCCCTTTAGTATTCAAAAAATGTCTTCCAAGAATAATAGACATACTATCGTACTCGGGAATATCAAGAATAACAAAGTCCATTAAAATAGTAACGTTTGCAACCACAACAGGCACATCCTCACAAATACTGACAGGTATAGCAGTTGATTTATCAGCCATTTGCAAAGATATTTCCGTAGGTGTTAACTTATTCAAATCAAGTCTACAATATAAAGAGAGAGGCATAACACTAACACCGGCTCCAAGATCACATAAAGCATTTTTAACATAGTTTCTTTTAATGGAGCATGGTATAGTTGGTACTCCTGGATCTCCAACTTTCTTAGGTATTCCACCCTTAAAAGTATAATTAGAAGCATGGTGGAAATTTCAGCTTCCGGTATCTTTATTTTATTAGTAACAATTTCTTTCATATACTTAGCATAAGGATTCATTTTGAGCACATCAGTTAATCGCGTACACAAAAAGATAGGTCTAATCATTTCAGCAAAGCGCTCAAAATCCTCATCATACTTTTTCTTGGATGGTTTGGGAGGGAAAGGCATGGGTTTCTAAACCCATGGTTCTCTTTCTTTACCATGTTTCCTAGCAACAAAGTCTCTCTTATCATAACATTGATTCTTTGATTGTGGGTTATCAAGATAAACAACAGGTTCAATTTCTACATCATTATCATTACTAGGTTGAGCATCCTCATGAACATCATCATTAACATTATCACTAGGCTCATGTTCATTACCAGATTGTGTTTCAGCATCAGAAATAGATATATCGTTTGGATTCTCAGGTGTTTCAGCAATAGGTTCATTAGAAGCATGCAAAGTCCTATCATTTTTCTTTTTTTCTTTTTAGAAGGACTAGGTGCATCAATATTATTTCTCTGAGAATCTTGCTCAATTCTCTTAGGGTGGCCTTCAGGATACAAAGGTTCCTGAGTCATTCTACCAGTTCTAGTAGCCACTCTAACAACATAATCATTTTTCTTACTATTTAATTCATTGAGCAAATCATTTTGAGCTTTAAGTACTTGTTCTACTTGAGTGGTAACCATAGAAGCATGTTTAGTAACGAGTTTAAGTTCACCTTTATCTCTAGACATATAATCACCCAAGTGCTGAAGCGTATCTAAATTGTATATCAATTGTCTACCAAAATGAGCATTGAAGTTTTCTTGTTTGACAATAAAATTAACAAACTCTTCTAAGCATTGTCTAGCAGACTTATAATGAGGAATATCACCTTCTTCAAATGTAACATCCCAAATTTTGGAATGTTAATATAATTAATTGAATTGTTTGTTTGTTTGCTTGAGTGAATTAAACTTGAGTGAAATTTGAACCTTTTCAAAAAAAAAACTTTTGAAAGAGAGGGAATAAAATGACTTTCCCCTTCTCCGGTAAATTCAAATTCATCCTATTAAAATCAATGAGAGAAGATGACATGACTTCTTCAACTATAAAGAATTTGAGCGGAGTTTTGCAATTTAATTCTTTCAAATATTTGCACTTGCTTCTCTATTTTTCTTCCCGAGAAATACCCGAAAATAAATTCTTGCAAGCAAGAAAGAGCGGAGGAAAATGACCCTCCAAAATCAGGGGCATTTTGAAAATATTTGAGCCAAGAAAACCAAAGTTTTTATTTAAATTTTTTTCAAAAAGAAATAAAGCCTTTAGGGATTTTCTGAAAAACATTTTTTAAGTTTTTATTTTGGCCGTGGAATAATGCTCATCATCTACATTTTATTTTTCGATAATTTTAGTATATAAAACTCTTTATTCGAATTGATTTGATTTCCTTTTTATTGTTTTAGTTTCCTAATTCTAAAAATAGGAATGGAATCGTTTTTATTAGGAAAACCTGCTGGCCCATTAAGCACTTTCCTATTCTAGCCCAACAAGAGATCATCTCCTTCCTCTGTTTCCTCTCACGTTACACAAGCTTTCCATATCCATGGAGACAGAATCTCCGCCTTCCCGATCTCCCTCGTCTTTCCATCGCAGCGCCTCCCGAGACCGCCTATAAAACCCCTCCTCTCCTCGTTCCATTTTTCCCATCACCACGCCCCCTGCCCGTAGCCTTCTCGCCACCGTCCTCCTTTTCCTGCCTAGAACGCTCACCAGAGCTCTCCTGAACCTCCCATCGCCCAGCGCCACCTCCCAAGCGCCAACCCCTCCTCCGCCACCCCCACCTCGCTTGGCGACCTCGCCCCCTCGCCGAGCAGCCCTCCACATCGCCATCTCCTTCCTGCCATCTCTGCCTCACGTCACAGTAACTCCGTTTTCGTTTTCAGATTTATTCCCGTAACAGATTTAGTTCCGTTCTTGTTTAGCTTATAACTTTTGATCTAGAAGTCCAATGATGCTGATTCTTTTTGCGTTAGATCAAAATTTTCTTGTAGTTTCAAAAATATATAATTTGTCTATGTTTGGATTTATAAAATTGAGTTAGATCAGATTTGAATTAAAGCTTGTTTTGCTTATTCCGGGAGTTTAAAATAGATTTTATTTGATTCTTTTTCTACTGATCACTAGTGATCATATTTACCAGTGGTAAAAACTTCAAAAAAATTTGAGTATTTTAGCTTCTTGTTTCTTGTAAAACAAATTCTGTTTTAGTTCTATTCAATTATAGCTACTTCTTTTCTATAGTTGTTTTTAAATTATTTTATTTTATATTTCAGAAAGTTTATGTTTGGTTTCTATTAGTTAAACAGTAGGTGTTCAACAAGTTTTTATATTTATTTTTATTTTGTTATCGTGAAATCAATTCAAGTTCGCTAATAACTTGCAATGGATTTCTCTACTGTTTTAACTCCCAATTGAAAATACTTTCAAAATAGCTTTATGAAAAAATTACTTTATTTTTTCTTTGTCTTAACTAAATTTATATTTTATTCTCTGTTATTTTAGTGTTTTATTTTCCGTTAGACAAAACTATTTTTGTGAATGTTGTAGAAGAAGACTCCTAGTTTTATTTGAAGTTCCTTCGATTCTTATTCGCTCTCTCTTTTGTTTTGATTGTTAGTGTGAGTGATTATGTGAATGATATGTTTGTTATATAGATTTCATCGAGAGTGACGAGTAGTCTATCAAGTTATTTCTTGAGAACGATAATTCTTCTTCGTCAACATCACCGAGCAAGTTCACTTTGACCATGCTTTTCTTACCTATGTTTTATTGCATTTAGTGGCACCTTTGCAACCACCCCTCAAGAGTGTTATTGAATCCTTGTAGTTGAGTAGTATGCATGAGGTAGGAACCCATCACCCTGTTACCAAGCCGGGACGTTTTATTTAAATGCTACGCTATAGTAGACGGGTTTGGTATGAGTGTTCGGAGTGGTGTGAGAAAGGAGGACTCTACGTCAATGACAACAACTCCATGATGGCATCTGCAAGGACTGCATCTTCAAGGCCTCAAGACTTCAAGACTCGAGACAAGAATTCAATACACACTCACTGGGTGAAGGATTTGTTGACGGGCACCTGGAGAAACCAGTGGTTGGCGGGATGCATGGAGAAGCGCCATGACATCTTGCGAAAGCTTCACCCAGACTCAAAGAGACGGAAGAATACTTCATGCCCGGAAGCTTACCTGCAACCGCAAGTCATTATGGGCTCGCTTGGTTGACCTTAGTTGTGACTCTGGCTGGGGCGGTACTAGCAGATGTAGAACTACGGTAGGATTGGATGGGTACGGACGGTGGTCGAGGAACTCTTTGGAAGACCATGTTTGGTCATCTTGTTCTCAAACACTCTGAAGTGCGAGAATGTAAAAGAGGATCGAATCTTGCGGGTAAAGTGTACAAACCTCTGCAGAGGGTTTAAACCTAATCGATTAGCCGTGTCCCGATTACGGACAATTTGAGCATCTGGACTTGGATCTATTTCGAACTCTCAACACGGATTGATAACTTAATTGTGGGCAACTTATGATGATTTTGGGCTATGAGACATCGGTTGGCGGAACCATGTCATGATAGAAAACTCCATAGTACAGACTTCATTTTATTCCTTTGATGTAGGTAAAATAAAACCAGCTTTTACGCAAACAAAATTCAGATCTGAGCCATAAAGCCATACTGCATATAGTATAGTTTTATCATCTGTTTTCTCATGTTGTGATCTTGCGGTACATTCAATGTAATTGACCTACACGGCTGCTGACGTATCATGTTGCGATATTTCCTCGACGAGTAAGAGTTACGATACAGGTTACGGTCTACACTCAACCTGCCGATGGCGTTGATGGGACTCCACACCCGTTTGATTGTTTCCGCTGATTATTATGAGGTATATTTCATTTTACGTTATTTATACATGTGATTGCACTTTGATATATACATTAATGTCTTGTGTGTGCCAAAGATACCGATCCAGAGGATGGCACAAGAACACGTAGGCTTGACCGTCTGAGGTCGGGTCGCTCTGAGAGATGGTATCGAGCACATGTTGGCGGTAGAACGTGACCCTAGAAAATGACTTAGTAATATGAAGACCCCAATAGGAATGACCTTTGTTTTGTACTACTCTCGTAACACCTCATTCCTTTTATTGAACCTTCCTTATCTCAAACTATAGATGGAGAGCTACATTACGAACAAAAGAGAACACTACGAGAAGGTTCTTGGAGGCCCCTTCCTTGTGGAGCTAGTCAGGCTGCTGAAGTTACCGATACCTGAGATCAAGGCAACTAAGAGGACGTCCAGATCATGGGAGTCAAGACCCAAGTTTTTGGTCGTAAAGAAGCCCCCAAGACTGCAGACATCAGCTTCGAACTATAAATGGTGATCGTGATATGGGCATCAACACTGCCGTCCATGATGCTATTGCACGTTTATGCTATCGTCATCGTGCTGCACTAGACTCACACTTCTTTGGAAGGATTCGATGGCAGAAGTCTGATGGAGCAACTATTGCCTTGACGGAAGCGCAAAAGATGAAGTTCTCCCCACTTTTAGTGTACAATCAGGATCTGGAACAATACGTCAAGAATCTTCAAATGGACCTCCTGGAAGCCCTGTTCGACAATGAAGCACTACGAGAAGAGGTCAAGACTCAGAGACTGAAGGTAAACAAGCTGGAGGAGGAGAACCTCGAGATCTCGAGAATGCGTCAGGAACTGAAGAACAGCAGGACCATGTCTCATGCAAAGGACGTTGAGATCCAGAAGCTCAAGGAACAACTTCAGACATACAGGTCGTCACAAGAAACTCCGTGTCGACAGAGAAAATCTAGCGAAGAACCGGAGGAGATCAAGTCCACACGAAGAAGCCCGGTGGGGACAATGACCAAGTTCCTAATAAATTAGCTTAGTAGTATCCCACCATGAGAGAAATAAAGATGAACGCTTCCTCGATTTAAGTATCGACCATACCAACTTATGTGGGTGGCGATCTTGTAGTATTGATTGAATAAATGAATGCTTGGTTGCTATTATTTTGTGTGTTTATTGAATGGTTGGATAGATGCGATATACGTGATTTGTATTTATTTCAACCATGAGAGACGTAAGTTACGGAAGAATGGTAGAAGGCCTTCATATGGGAACAAAGATCGGAATTGGAAAACTTCCGAGCATTGAAGACTGAAGAAATGAGGACTTAGAAACGAAACCATAGTAGAACGGCCCATTACAAACGATAATTTTGTTGATGAGTGGGTAATTGCTTTCTTTTCTATCTCAACCAAACCCGGAATCTTGAACCCATGGACAACTGAACACCAAACTTTTCGGAGACAATTGCAATTTCCCCATGGAGATACATTCCTTGTTCGAGCACCCTCCTATCCTACACATGCAGATGACAACCCTTTATGAGTCCTTCCTTAAGGGTCCGGAAACTATCATGACCTCGACGAGTGATCATGATTACCCAAGGTCTGAAGGACATGATGAAGCATATTCACCTCGAAGGAGATGCAGTCTACAAAGGCTACCCTTCATGCATAAGGGAGTGGAACTTTGGTATGTGGAGGTACACCTTCACCGCCGAAAGGAGTTTGCCCAAAGAGGATGGGGCATTACTTTTTCATCTCAAGTGTGCCACAAGCAACTTTCTTCGACGCGTTCGTGAAGCAGCCATGGAAGCCATACGCCGATCGAGAAATACTTGAAGCAAGACTCCGTTATACTCGGGAATACCTAAGCGAAGTGCATGCGAGAGATGATGAAGGTGAAGCTCAAGACCACCATGATGAAACAGAAGATTGAAGATTTCAAGGCTCATGTCGCACAATTCCATGGGATCAAGAATCCTCAAGGAGGATAAATGAATAAAGTTGGAAGTAATGCCTGACCATACCAAATCATGTGGGTGGCAGCATTTGTAACAAAGTACTTTTTGGAATTTGGATTTACGAAAATGGTTAAGGATGTACTGAAAGATTGATATGAAAATAATGAGATTTTATGGATAAACTTGTGCATTCTTTTGGTCATAGTACTCTGTAAAGCCACGAAATCAATGAAGAAAGAAATGTGATATTCATGACGGTCCATAGAAGGGAGCTGGACAAAATAAGTTGGAGTTTTGTTTTGATATGATGGTATGAAGAAACAGAGTACTAATGGATTTAAGGAGGAGTAATAAGAGAGTTACTCCAAGGATAAGTTAAAAGCTGCACTAGTGTTGAAGTGGGCCATAACCCACAGGCCCGGGATTTTGAGAAGGAACCGTTGTAACCTTGATAAAGGAATAAATTTGGAAGAATCTGTGATCCAATCAGCCTACGTTTCGTAGGAGGTTACGCAAAAACCTGAGAGTGGTGAAGTAACGATAGATGTTTTGTTTGGCTTGCAGAAACCATGGATTTACTCGAAACCAGTTCGGGAACAAGAGAAATTTCTGTAATGCTGGTGAGAATGCCCAAGTGTTAGAATACGTGATTCGATATTTACGTATGTGGTAATGGTTCAAGTGCGGGATGGATTGGCCCCATACCGAGACTTCTATCATGAACTATCATATGTTGATGGAAAATCGAGAGCCTTGAAAAACTTAGAAGAGTGTCGACGCGATAAGCCATAAAACCATAAAATGGTAGGACGATGGAACCCCATTACAGCAACCGTTGCCAAACGTAGGTTATACGGTGAGGTTCAACCCAGACCCGTTTTCTGCAGGAGAAACCATAAATTGTAGACCACCATGAGTATTTTGAAAGTTGTTTAGAATGGACACGAGCCTGTCAGCTAAGAAGATCCAGTCCCGGACGAACTTCAACTTTGACGAACCGACCCAAGATTTTGAGGAAAACTCTATGCTTCTGACAGAAGAGCTTTAATGAAGGAGCTATTGTAAGATATGTGAAGAGACATACATTGTCAGCCCTCCAGAGGAAATATCTGAGTTTATTGGAACCATGACCTTGTTTTTAAGTGTGGTAGCACCCCTGACCTTTCTGACCAAGACATTTGCTAGAAGACCCCAACCCCTAACCTTTTCTTGCTAGCCTCTTCGAATCTCGAGGACGAGATTCATTTTAAGTGTAGTAGGTTTGTAACATCCCAAATTTTGGAATGTTAATATAATTAATTGAATTGTTTGTTTGTTTGCTTGAGTGAATTAAACTTGAGTGAAATTTGAACCTTTTCAAAAAAAACTTTTGAAAGAGAGGAATAAAATGACTTTCCCTTCTCCGTAAATTCAAATTCATCCTATTAAAATCAATGAGAGAAGATGACATGACTTCTTCAACTATAAAGAATTTGAGCGGAGTTTTGCAATTTAATTCTTTCAAATATTTGCACTTGCTTCTCTATTTTTCTTCCCGAGAAATACCCGAAAATAAATTCTTGCAAGCAAGAAAGAGCGGAGGAAAATGACCCTCCAAAATCAGGGGCATTTTTGAAAATATTTGAGCCAAGAAAAACCAAAGTTTTTATTTAAATTTTTTTTTTCAAAAAGAAATAAAGCCTTTAGGGATTTTCTGAAAAACATTTTTTTTAAGTTTTTATTTTGGCCGTGGAATAATGCTCATCATCTACATTTTATTTTTCTGATAATTTTAGTATATAAAAACTCTTTATTCCGAATTGATTTGATTTCCTTTTTATTGTTTTAGTTTCCTAATTCTAAAAATAGGAATGGAATCGTTTTTATTAGGAAAAACCTGCTGGCCCATTAAGCACTTTCCTATTCTAGCCCAACAAGAGATCATCTCCTTCCTCTGTTTCCTCTCACGTTACACAAGCTTTCCATATCCATGGAGACAGGAATCTCCGCCTTCCCGATCTCCCTCGTCTTTCCATCCCAGCGCCTCCCGAGACCGCCTATAAAACCCCCTCCCTCTCCTCGTTCCATTTTTCCCATCACCACGCCCCCTCCCTGCCCGTAGCCTTCTCGCCACCGTCCTCCTTTTCCTGCCTAGAACGCTCACCAGAGCTCTCCTGGAACCTCCCATCGCCCAGCGCCACCTCCCCAGCGCCGACCCCTCCTCCGCCACCCCACCTCGCCGGGCGACCTCGCCCCCTCGCCGGAGCAGCCCTCCACATCGCCATCTCCTTCCTGCCATCTCTGCCTCACGTACAGGTAACTCCGTTTTCGTTTTCAGATTTATTCCCGTAACAGATTTAGTTCCGTTCTTGTTTAGCTTATAACTTTTGATCTAGAAGTCCAATGATGCTGATTCTTTTTGCGTTAGATCAAAATTTTCTTGTAGTTTCCAAAAATATATAATTTGTCTATGTTTGGAT
Source organism: Aegilops longissima (assembly GCA_021605205.1). Lineage (NCBI taxonomy): Eukaryota > Viridiplantae > Streptophyta > Magnoliopsida > Poales > Poaceae > Aegilops > Aegilops longissima. The sequence continues at coordinate 568,852,096 of CM038678.1, read as the reverse complement.
TTATAAAAATTGAGTTAGATCAGATTTGAATTAAAGCTTGTTTTGCTTATTCCGGGAGTTTAAAAATAGATTTTTATTTGATTCTTTTTCTACTGATCACTAGTGATCATATTTACCAGTGGTAAAAACTTCAAAAAAATTTGAGTATTTTAGCTTCTTGTTTCTTGTAAAACAAATTCTGTTTTAGTTCTATTCAATTATAGCTACTTCTTTTCTATAGTTGTTTTAAATTATTTTATTTTATATTTCAGAAAGTTTATGTTTGGTTTCTATTAGTTAAACAGTAGGTGTTCAACAAGTTTTTATATTTATTTTTATTTTGTTATCGTGAAATCAATTCAAGTTCGCTAATAACTTGCAATGGATTTCTCTACTGTTTTAACTCCCAATTGAAAATACTTTCAAAATAGCTTTATGAAAAATTACTTTATTTTTTCTTTGTCTTAACTAAATTTATATTTTATTCTCTGTTATTTTAGTGTTTTATTTTCCGTTAGACAAAACTATTTTTGTGAATGTTGTAGAAGAAGACTCCTAGTTTTATTTGAAGTTCCTTCGGATTCTTATTCGCTCTCTCTTTTGTTTTGATTGTTAGTGTGAGTGATTATGTGAATGATATGTTTGTTATATAGATTTCATCAGAGAGTGACGAGTAGTCTATCAAGTTATTTCTTGAGAACGATAATTCTTCTTCGTCAACATCACCAGGCAAGTTCACTTTGACCATGCTTTTCTTACCTATGTTTTATTGCATTTAGTGGCACCTTTGCAACCACCCCTCAGTAGTGTTATTGAATCCTTGTAGTTGAGTAGTATGCCTGAGGTAGGAACCCATCACCCTGTTACCAAGCCCGGGACGTTTTATTTAAATGCTACGCTATAGTAGACGGGGTTTGGTATGAGTGTTCGGGAGTGGTGTGAGAAAGGAGGACTCTACGTCAATGACAACAACTCCATGATGGCATCTGCAAGGACTGCATCTTCAAGGCCTCAAGACTTCAAGACTCGAGACAAGAATTCAATACACACTACTGGGTGAAGGATTTTGACGGCACCTGGAGAAACCAGTGGTTGGCGGGATGCATGGAGAAGCGCCATGACATCTTGCGGAAAGCTTCACCCAGACTCAAAGAGACGGAAGAATACTTCATGCCCGGAAGCTTACCTGCAACCGCAAGTCATTATGGGCTCGCTTGGTTGACCTTAGTTGTGACTCTGGCTGGGGCGGTACTAGCAGATGTAGAACTACGGTAGGATTGGATGGGTACCGGACGGTGGTCGAGGAACTCTTTGGAAGACCATGTTTGGTCATCTTGTTCTCAAACACTCTGAAGTGCGAGAATGTAAAAGAGGATCGAATCTTGCGGGTAAAGTGTACAAACCTCTGCAGAGGGTTTAAACCTAATCGATTAGCCGTGTCCCCGGTTACGGACAATTTGAGCATCTGGACTTGGATCTATTTCGGAACTCTCAACACCGGATTGATAACTTAATTGTGGGCAACTTATGATGATTTTGGGCTATGAGACATCGGTTGGCGGAACCATGTCATGATAGAAAACTCCATAGTACAGACTTCATTTTATTCCTTTGATGTAGGTAAAATAAAACCAGCTTTTACGCAAACAAAATTCAGATACAGAGCCATAAAGCCATACTGCATATAGTATAGTTTTATCATCTGTTTTCTCATGTTGTGATCTTGCCGGTACATTCAATGTACTGACCTACACGGCTGCGACGTATCATGTTGCAGATATTTCCTCGACGAGTAAGAGTTACGATACAGGGTTACGGTCTACACTCAACCTGCCGATGGCGTTGATGGGACTCCACACCCGTTTGATTGTTTCCGCTGATTATTATGAGGTATATTTCATTTTACGTTATTTATACATGTGATTGCACTTTGATATATACATTAATGTACTGTGTGTGTGCAGATACCGATCCGAGGATGGCACAAGAACACGAAGGCTTGACCGTCTGAGGTCGGGTCGCTACATCAAATCTATAGAGAGAATTACCTTTACTACCTGTGTCGGGTTATCAAGACCATGAGTTTCTTCAATAGGTGAAGGATTAAGATCACAAGTTTTTTCAATAGGCGGTAAATTAAGGCCATGTATTTCTTCAATAGGAGATAAATTCTTAACATTTTCAGCTTTAATACCTTTTTGTTTCATAGATTTCTTTGCCTCTTGCATATCTTCAGGACTAAGAAATAGAACACCTCTCTTCTTCGGAGTTGGTTTAGGAATAGGCTCAGGAATTGGCTCAGGAGCTGGCTCAGGAAGTGTCCAATTATTTTCATTTGTCAACATATTATTCAATAGAATTTCAGCTTCATCCGGTGTTCTTTCCCTGAAAACAGAACCAGCACAACTATCCAGGTAATCTCTGGAAGCATCGGTTAGTCCATTATAAAAGATATCAAGTATTTAATTTTTCTTGAGAGGATGATCAGGCAAAGCATTAAGTAACTTGAGAAGCCTCCCCCAAGCTTGTGGGAGACTCTCTTCTTCAATTTGCACAAAGTTGTATATTTCCCTCAAAGTAGCTTGTTTCTTAATATTTAGCAAAGAAGTAATAAATCATATCCTGGGGACTACGCACACAACCAGGATCAAGAGAATTAAACCATATCTTAGCATCACCCTTTAATGAGAACGGAAATATTTTAAGGATATATAGGTAGCGAGATTTCTCATAATTAGTGAACAGGGTGGCTATATCATTTAATTTAGTAAGATGTGCCACAAGAGTTTCAGATCCATAGCCATGAAAAGGATCAGATTCAACCAAAGTAATTACATCAGGATCAACAGAGAATTCATATCCTTATCGGTAACACAGATAGGTGAAGTAGCAAAAGCAGGGTCAGGTTTCATTCTATCATTAAGAGATTGCTGATTCCATTGAGCTAATAACCTCTTGAGTTCGTGTCTACTTTGCAAGCTAAAATAGCTAAAGAAGCTTCTTTATCAAAAACATAACCCTCAGGAATAACAGGCAAGTCTTTTCATCAATATAATCAGTTTCAATAATTTCTTTCTCTCTAGCTCTAGCAATTTGTTCATCAAGAAATTCACCAAGTGGCACAGTAGTATCAAGCATAGAAGTAGTTTCATCATAAGTATCATGCATAGCAGAAGTGGCAACATCAAGAACATGCGACATATTAGAACGAATAGCAGAAGCAGGTTTAGGTGTCTCAAGCTTACTCAAAACAGAAGGTGAATCAAGTGCAGAGCTAGATGGCAGTTCCTTACCTCCCCTCGTAGTAGAGGGATAAATTGTTGTCTTAGCGTCCTTCAAGTTCTTCATAGTGACCATCAGATATAAATCCCAAGTGACTCAAAGAATAGAGCTATGGTCCCCGGCAACGGCGCCAGAAAATAGTCTTGATAACCCACAAGTATAGGGGATCGCAACAGTTTTCGAGGGTAGAGTATTCAATCCAAATTTATTGATTCAACACAAGGGGAGCCAAAGAGTATTCTCAAGTATTAGCAACTGAGTTGTCAATTCAGCCACACCTGGATAACTTAGTATCTGCAGCAAAGTATTTAGTAGCAAAGTAATATGGTAGTAGTGGTAACGGTAACAAAAGTAGCGGTAGCAAAAGTAGTATTTTTGGTATTTTGTAGTGATTGTAACAATAGCAACGGAAAAGTAAATAAGCGAAGAACAATATGTGAAAAGCTCGTAGGCATTGGATCGGTGATGGAGAATTACGCCGGATTCGGTTCATCATGTAGTTTTGTCATTTGCTCTAGTACTTCACTTATATCTTTTAGAGCATGGTGGTGGTTTTATTTTGAAGAAATAGATGAACTCTCATACTTCACTTATATTATTTTGAGAGTCTTAAATAGCATGGTAATTTGCTTAAACAATCATAATATTCAAAGCATACAAGATTTGTAAGAATTCTTCTGAGTGTGTTGAATACTAAGAAAAGTTTAATGCTTGATAATTGTTTTGAGATATGGAGGTAGTGATATTAAAGTCATGCTAGTTGGGTGATTATGAATTCAAAGAATGCTTGTTTTGAAGTTAGTAAGTCCCGTAGCATGCACATATGGTTAAAGTTGTGTAACAAATTTGAAACATGAAGTGTACACGCTTGTGCATCCTTATGAGTGGCGGTCGGGGACGAGCGATGGTCTTTTCCTACCAATCTATCCCCTAGGAGCATGCGATAGTACTTGATTTTGATGACTTATAAATTTTGCAATAAGTATATGAGTTCTTTTGACTAATGTTGAGTCCATGGATTATCGCACTTTTACCTTTCCGCCTTTGCTAGCCTCTTGATGCCGTGCATTGCCCTTTCTCACCTTGAGAGTTGGTGCAAACTTCGCCGGTGCATCCAAACCCCGTGATATGATACGATCTATCAGACATAAACCTCCCTATATCTTCCTCAAAACAGCCACCATACCTACCTATTATGGCATTTCCATTGCCATTCCGAGATATATTGCCATGCAAATTTCCACCGTTCCATTCATCATCATCATGACATACTTTACTTTTGTCATATTGCCATTGCATGATCATGTAGTTGACATCATATTTGTGGCAAAGCCACCATGCATTATTTTTCATACATGTCAGTCTTGATTCATTGCACCATCCCGGTACACCGCCGGAGGCATTCATATAGAGTCATATCTTGTTCTAGTTTCGAGTTGTAATCCTTACGTTGTAATCAATAGAAGTGTGATGATCATCATTATTAGAGCATTGCCCAAAAAAAGGGATAAAGGCCAAAAAAAAGAAAGGCCCAAAAAAGAAAATAAATAAAAAGGGCAATGCTACTATCTCTTTTTCCACACTTGTGCTTCAAAGTAGCACCTTGTTCTTCATGTAGTGAGTCTCATATATTGTGCTTCAAAGTAGCACCATGTTTTTCATATAGTGATTCTCATAAGTTGTCTTTTTCATACTAGTGGGAGTTTTTCATTATAGAACTTGGCTTGTATATTCCTACGATGGGCTTCCTCAAATGCCCTAGGTCTTCGTGAGCAAGCAAGTTGGATGCACACCCACTAGTTTTCTTTTGTTGAGCATTCATAGCTCTAGTGCATCCGTTGCATGCCAATCCCTACTCCTCATGTTGACATCAATTGATGGGAATCTCCATAGCCCGTTGATTATCCTCGTCAATGTGAGACTTTCTCCTTTTTTGTCTTATCCACACAATCCCCATCATCATATTCTATTCCACCCATAGTGCTATATCCATGGCTCACGCTCATGTATTGCGTGAAGGTTGAAAAAGTTTGAGATTATTTAAGTATGAAACAATTGCTTGGCTTGTCATCGGGGGTATAGAAGTTGGGAACATCTTTGTGTTACGAAAATGAAGCATAGCCTAACTATATGATTTTGTAGGGATGAACTTTCTTTTGCCATGCTATTTTGAGAAGACATGATTGCTTTGCTAGTATGCTTGAAGTATTATTATTTTTATGTCAATATGAACTTTTGTCTTGAATCTTTCAGATTTGAATATTTATATCACAAGTAAGAAGAATTACATTGAAATTATGCCAAGTAGCACTCCGCATAAAAAAATTATCTTTTTATCATTTACCTACTCGAGGACGAGCAAGAATTAAGCTTGGGGATGCTTGATACGTCTCCAACGTATCTATAATTTTTGATTGCTCCATGCTATATTATCTACTATTTTAGGCAATATTGGGCTTTATTATCCACTTTTATATTATTTTTGGGACTAACCTATTAACCGGAGGCCCAACCCAGATTTGCTGTTTTATGCCTATTTCAGTGTTTCGAAGAAAAGGAATATCAAAAGGAGTCAAAACGGAACGAAATCAACTGGAGAAGTTATCTTTGGAAGGAAAGCAACCCAGGGAACTAGGAGTGCACGTCAGGGGAGATACGGGCTGCCCACGAGGGTGGGGGGCGCGCCCACCCCCCTAGGGCGCGCCCCCTGCCTCGTGGGGCCCCCGTAGCTCCATCGACGTACCCCCTGCACCCATATATACCTACGTATCGTAAAACTTCCATAACAGAAGATAGATCGGGAGTTCCGCCGACGCAAGCCTCTGTAGCCACCAAAAGCCTCTCAGGAGCCCGTTTCGGCACCCTGCCGGAGGGGGAACCCATCACCGGTGGCCATCTTCATCATGCCGGCGCTATCCATGACGAGGAGGGAGTAGTTCACCCTCGGGGCTGAGGGTATGTACCAGTAGCTATGTGTTTGATCTCTCTCTCTCTCTCTCTCGTGTTCCCTCTGATGTATCCCGAGCTTTGCTATTCTAGTTGGATCTTATGATGTTTCTCCCCCTCTACTCTCTTGTGATGAATTGAGTTTCCCCTTTGAAGTTATCCTATCGGATTGAGTCTTTATTTGAGAACACTTGATGTATGTCTTGCCTTGTTTATCTGTGGTGACAATGGGATATCACGTGCCACTTGATGTATGTTTTGGTGACAAACTTGCGGGTTCCACCCATGAACCTATGCATAGGGGTTGGCACACGTTTTCTTGACTCTCCGGTAGAAACTTTGGGGCACTCTTTGAAGTACTTTTATGTTGGTTGGATGAATCTGAGATTGTGTGATGCATATCGTATAATCATGCCCACAGATACTTGAGGTGACAATGGAGTATCTAGGTGACATTAGGGTTTTGGTTGATTTGTATCTTAAGGTGTTATTCTAGTACGAACTCTAGGGCTGTTTGTGACACTTGTAGGAATAGCCCAACGGATTGATTGGGAAGAATAACTTTGAGGTGGTTTCGTACCCTACCATAATCTCTACGTTTGTTCTCCGCTATTAGTGGCTTTGGAGTGACTCTTTGTTGCATGTTGAGGGATTGTTATATGATCTATCTATGTTATTATTGTTGAGAGAACTTGCACTAGTGAAAGTATGAACCCTAGGCCTTGTTTCCTATCATTGCAATACCGTTTACGCTCACTTTTATCTTTAGTTACCTTGCTGTTTTTATATTTTCAGATTACAAATATCTATATCTACCATCCATATTGCACTTGTATCACCATCTCTTCGCCGAACTAGTGCACCTATACAATTTACCATTGTATTGGGTGTGTTGGGGACACAAGAGACTCTTTGTTATTTGGTTGCAGGGTTGTTTGAGAGAGACCATCTTCATCCTACGCCTCCCACGGATTGATAAACCTTAGGTCATCCACTTGAGGGAAATTTGCTACTGTCCTACAAACCTATGCACTTGCAGGCCCAACAACGTCTACAAGAAGAAGGTTGCATAGTAGACATCAAGCTCTTTTCTGGCGCCGTTGCCGGGGAGGCTAGGTAAGTGAAGGTATATCTTTAGATCTTGCAATCGAATCTTTTTGTTTCTTGTTTTATCACTAGTTTAGTTTATAAAAGAAAATTACAAAAAAAATGGAGTTAAGTTTGTCTCATACGCTTCGTCTTTTTAATATCTTTCGTGAGTATGATGTAAAATAAAATTGTGCCAAAGTGTTAGAAGAAGAATGCATTAAATTGTTTGGCACTAAATCTTTGAATGATGAGCATGATTGCAATGTTGTTAGTATAAGCTCCTTGAATATCCATAGTACTAATGATGATTGCTCTAGTCATGATGAAAATATCTCTCATAAGCATGTTAACTTTTGTGGAGTGCATGTTTGCATTAACACACCAAATAAAGAAGATATATATTGCAAGAGGCATAAGTACTTAGAAACCAAATTGTTGCAAGAAGAGCTAGATGAATGTGCTGAAAGATTCAATATTTTTCATGCCCCTTGTGAACTTTGCAATGAACATGGTCATTTAAAGCTCCAATGCTATTTGTTTCATGATCAAGTCGTGTCCAAATATTGTGATAATTTGATCACCCTTGAGCATCATAAAGAACTTAGCCTTCTTTCGGGTTATGAAGAAATGAAACGTATAACTGAGGGTATTCCAAAATTTAATCTTGATAAAGTTCTTGATTTTGATCTAGAGAAGATTTATATGTATTGTGCGGTGAATTGCATTGAAAATCCGTATATTGCCAATTACATAAAGAAAAGAAAACAAATAGAAGATGAAGAGAATACTAATGAAAGGGCAGAGACTTCCCAATATCCTCCTATTATTTCTTATGATGAATCAGGTAACGAAGAGGAGCCTTCTATTAAACCAATCTCATTAATAAGGAGCTCCAAAAAGAGGATTGAATCCACACATGATGTGGTGAAGAATAAGAAAAGGAAAAGGAAGAGAGGTAAAAGGGTATCTCTCCCAAATAAAGTTGCTCCTATTATTGCTGTGCCTCATGAAAATGAAGTTGATACACTTGATGATGATCTCGATATGCCTATTACTTGTTGTGATGATTATGATTGGGAAAATAATGATACTTCTTATGATCTTGAGAATCTTTTTGGCACTTGCTTGGATGAATATGATAATTACTATACTATTGGTGCTATCCATACTATTAATGATGAGAGTGATTATGCTTATGATATGAAAAGGTCCAAGCTTGGGGAAGCTATGTTTGATGAGGATGACATATTTGAGAATATATTTGCTGCAATTAATGTTTGTCCCAAGCTTGGGGATTCTATGTTTAATAATTATGATATTTTTAGCCTCTCAAGTTTTGATATGCAAATTTGTTATGATGATAGCATGCCTTCTACCTATGATGATTATATTTATGAAACTGGGTTTGGAAGAGTGTCAACTTTAGGAAGTAGTGATCCCACAATATTGGAGGATGTTGAATCTTATAATATTTATGAAAATGGATTTGTAGAGGTCATGACTTTATTTAGTGATGTATCCACTATCTTGGAAGAGGTTTCAATCGATTATGATGAGAACAAAGTTGCTACTTATGATGATTATTGTGATAAAACTTATGTTATAAAGAGTAGTGATGATTATATTTATAAAACTTGTCATGATTATGAGTACCCTTTCTCTGAACATTACTCTTTTAATGTGGAAACAATTTATAGTATTCAAGTCTCTTATGATACTCCCACTATTCCGAATGAGAAGAATTTTGCTTATGTGGAGAGTAATAAAATTTCTATGCTTGTAGATCATGAAAATAATGCTTTAGGTGCTGGTTATATTTTTGAATTCATTCATGATGCTACTGAAAATTATTATGAGGGAGGAACATATGCTTGTAGGAATTGCAATAATATCAAGTTTCCTCTCTATGTGCTTAAAGTTTTGAAGTTATGCTTGTTTTACCTTCCTATGCAAGTTGATTATTGTTCATAAGTTGTTTGCTCACAAAATCCCTATGCATAGGAAGTGGGTTATACTTAAATGTTCTAGTAATATTCTTCATGATGCTCTCTTTATGTTTCAATTCTTATCTTTTATGTGAGCATCATTGAAATCATAATGCCTAGCTAGGGGCGTTAAACGATAGCGCTTGTTTGGAGGCAACCCAATTTTATTTTAGTTTCTTGATTTTTGGTTCTGTTTAGGAATAAATAACCCATCTATCTTCTGTTTAGATGTGGTTTTATGTTTTAATTAGTGTTTGTGCCAAGTAGAACCTTTGGGAAGACTTGGGTGAAGTCTTTATGATCATGTTGTAAAAAAACAGAAACTTTAGCGCTCACGAGTTTAGCTTCAACTTTTTACTGGAGAGTGCTATTTAGTTGATTGTTTTTGCAGATGATTACTAGACAAATTCCTCAGGTCCACCAATTTAATTTAGAATTTTTGGAGTTCCAGAAGTTTGCGTTAGTTACAGATTACTACAAACTGTTCTGTTTTTGACAGATTCTGTTTTCATTGTGTTGTTTGCTTATTTTGATGACTCTATGGCTAGTAAAATAGTTTAGAAACCATAGAGAAGTTGGAATACAGTAGGTTTAACACCAATATAAATAAATAATGAGTTAATTACAGTACCTTGAAGTGGTGTTTTGCTTTCTTTCGCTAACGGAGCTCACGAGTTTTTTGTTAAGTTTTGTGTTGTGAAGTTTTCAAGTTTTTGGTAAGGATTCGATGGACTATGGAATAAGGAGTGGCATGAGCCTAAGATTGGGGATGCCCAAGGCACCCCAAGGTAATATTCAAGTATAACAAAGAGCCTAAGCTTGGGGATGCCCCAGAAGGCATCCCCTCTTTCGTCTTCGTTCATCGGTAACTTTACTTGGAGCTATATTTTTATTCACCACATGATATGTGTTTTGCTTGGAGCGTCATTTTATTTTATTTAGCTTTGCTTGCTGTTTGAATAAAGTACCAAGATCTGAAATTATTAAATGGGAGAGTCTTCACATAGTTGTATAATTATTCAACTACTCATTGATCTTCACTTATATCTTTCGGTGTAGTTTGTCATTTGCTCTAGTACTTCACTTATATCTTTTAGAGCATGGTGGTGGTTTTATTTTGAAGAAATAGATGAACTCTCATACTTCACTTATATTATTTTGAGATTCCTAAATAGCATGGTAATTTTCTTAAACAATCATGATATGCTAAGCATACAAGCTTTGTAAGAATTCTTATGAGTGTGTTGAATACTAAGAAAAGTTTGATGCTTGATAATTGTTTTTAGATATGGAGGTAGTGATATTAAAGTCATGCTAGTTGGGTGATTATGAATTCAAAGAATGCTTGTGTTGAAGTTAGTAAGTCCCATAGCATGCACGTATGGTTAAAGTTGTGTAACAAATTTGAAGCATGAAGTGTACCTGGCTTGTGCATCCTTATGAGTGACGGTCGGGGACGAGCGATGGTCTTTTCCTACCAATCTATCCCCCTAGGAGCATGCGCGTAGTACTTGATTTTTGATGACTTATAAATTTTTGCAATAAGTATATGAGTTCTTTTGACTAATGTTGAGTCCATGGATTATACGCACTTTTACCTTTCCGCCTTTGCTAGCCACTTCGGTACCGTGCATTGCCCTTTTTCACCTTGAGAGTTGGTGCAAACTTCGTCGGTGCATCCAAACCCCGTGATATGATACGCTCTATCACACATAAACCTCCCTATATCTTCCTCAAAACAGCCACCATACCTACCTATTATGGCATTTCCATAGCCATTCCGAGATATATTGCCATGCAACTTTCCACCGTTCCGTTCATCATCATCATGACATACTTTACTTTTGTCATATTGCCATTGCATGATCATGTAGTTGATATCGTATTTGTGGCAAAGCCACCATGCATTATTTTTCATACATGTCACTCTTGATTCATTGCACCATCCCAAAGACATCACGGAGGCATTCATATAGAGTCATATCTTGTTCTAGTTTGAGTTGTAATCCTTATGTTGTAATCAATAGAAGTGTGATGATTATCATTATTAGAGCATTGCCCAAAAAGGGATAAAGGCCAAAAAAAGAAAGGCCCAAAAAGAAAATAAATAAAAGGGCAATGCTACTATCTCTTTTCCACACTTGTGCTTCAAAGTAGCACCTTGTTCTTCATGTAGTGAGTCTCATATATTGTGCTTCAAAGTAGCACCATGTTTTTCATATAGTGATTCTCATAAGTTGTCTTTTTCATACTAGTGGGAGTTTTCATTATAGAACTTGGCTTGTATATTCCTCGATGGGCTTCCTCAAATGCCCTAGGTCTTCGTGAGCAAGCAAGTTGGATGCACACCCACTAGTTTTCTTTTGTTGAGCATTCATAGCTCTAATGCATCCGTTGCATGGCAATCCCTACTCCTCATGTTGACATCAATTGATGGGCATCTCCATAGCCCGTTGATTATCCTCGTCAATGTGGGACTTTGTCCTTTTTTGTCTTCTCCACACAATCCCCATCATCATATTCTATTCCACCCATAGTGCTATATCCATGGCTCACGCTCATGTATTGCGTGAAGGTTGAAAAAGTTTGAGATTATTTAAGTATGAAACAATTGCTTGGCTTGTCATCGGGGGTATAGAAGTTGGGAACATCTTTGTGTGACAAAAATGAAGCATAGCCTAACTATATGATTTTGTAGGGATGAACTTTATTTTGCCATGCTATTTTGAGAAGACATGATTGCTTTGCTAGTATGCTTGAAGTATTATTATTTTTATGTCAATATGAACTTTTGTCTTGAATCTTTCGGATCTGAATATTCTTATCACAAGTAAGAAGAAGTACATTGAAATTATGCCAAGTAGCACTCCGCATCAAAAATTATCTTTTTATCATTTACCTACTCGAGGACGAGCAGGAATTAAGCTTGGGGATGCTTGATACGTCTCCAACGTATCTATAATTTTTGATTGCTCCATGCTATATTATCTACTGTTTTAGGCAGTATTGTGCTTTATTATCCACTTTTATATTATTTTTGGGACTAACCTATTAACCGGAGGCCCAGCCCAGATTTGCTGTTTTATGCCTATTTCAGTGTTTCGAAGAAAAGGAATATCAAACGGAGTCAAAACGGAACGAAATCAACTGGAGAAGTTATTTTTGGAAGGAAAGCAACCCAGGGATCTTGGAGTGCACGTCAGGAGGGATACGGGCTGCCCACGAGGGTGGGGGCGCGCCCACCCCCTAGGGCGCACCCCCTGCCTCGTGGGGCCCCCGTAGCTCCACCGACGTACCCCCTGCACCCATATATACCTACGTATCGTAAAACTTCCAGAAGAGAAGATATATCGGGAGCTCCGCCGCCGCAAGCCTCTGTAGCCACCAAAAACATCTCGGGAGCCCGTTTGGCACCTCACGGAGGAACCCATCACCGTGGCCATCTTCATCATCCCGGCGCTATCCATGATGAGGAGGGAGTAGTTCACCCTCGGGGCTGAGGGTATGTACCAGTAGCTATGTGTTTGATCTCTCTCTCTCTCTCTCTCGTGTTCTCTCTCGTGTTCCCTCTATGGCACGATCTTGATGTATCCCGAGCTTTCTATTGTAGTTGGATCTTATGATGTTTCTCCCCCTCTACTCTCTTGTGATGAATTGAGTTTCCCCTTTGAAGTTATCCTATCGGATTGAGTCTTTATTTGAGAACACTTGATGTATGTCTTGCCGTGTTTATCTGTGGTGACAATGGGATATCACGTGCCACTTGATGTATGTTTTGGTGACCAACTTGCGGGTTCCACCCATGAACCTATGCATAGGGGTTGGCACACGTTTTCTTGACTCTCCGGTAGAAACTTTGGGGCACTCTTTGAAGTACTTTTATGTTGGTTGGATGAATCTGAGATTGTGTGATGCATATCGTATAATCATGCCCACGGATACTTGAGGTGACAATGGAGTATCTAGGTGACATTAGGGTTTTGGTTGATTTGTATCTTAAGGTGTTATTCTAGTACGAACTCTAGGGATGTTTGTGACACTTCTAGGAATAACCCAACCGATTAATTGGAAAGAATAACTTTGAGGTGGTTTCGTACCCTACCATAATCTCTACGTTTGTTCTCCGCTATTAGTGGCTTTGGAGTGACTCTTTGTTGCATGTTGAGGGATTGTTATATGATCTATCTATGTTATTATTGTTGAGATAACTTGCACTAGTGAAAGTATGAACCCTAGGCCTTGTTTCCTATCATTGCAATACCGTTTACGCTCACTTTTATCTTCATTTACCTTGCTGTTTTTATATTTCCAGATTACAAATACCTATATCTACCATCCATATTGCACTTGTATCACCATCTCTTCGCCGAACTAGTGCACGTATACAATTTACCATTGTATTGGGTGTGTTGGGGACACAAGAGACTCTTTGTTATTTGGTTGCAGGGTTGTTTGAGAGTGACCATCTTCAACCTACGCCTCCCACGGATTAATAAACCTTAGGTCATCCACTTGAGGGAAATTTGCTACTGTCCTACAAACCTGTGCACTTGCAAGCCCAACAACGTCTACAAGAAGAAGGTTGCGTAGTAGACATCAGGTCCTAATGGAAACTAAGGGATAGTAAGGCCTCCTTTTAATAGAGTACCGGAACAAAGCATTAGCACGCAGTGAATACATGAACTCCTCAAACTGCGGTATCACGAGGAGTGGTCCCGATTATTGTCACTTCGGGGTTGCCGGATCATAACACATAGTAGGTGACTATAGACTTGCAAGATAGGATCAAAAACACACATATATTCATGAAAACATAATAGGTTCAGATCTGAAATCATGGCACTCGGGCCCTAGTGACAAGCATTAAGCATAGCAAAGTCATAGCAACATCAATCTCAGAACATAGTGGATACTAGGGATCAAACCCTAACAAAACTAATTCGATTACATGATAGATCCCATCCAAACCATCACCGTCCAGCAAGCCTATGATGGAATTTCTCACGCACGGCGGTGAGGATCATGAAATTGGTGATGGAGGATGGTTGATGATGACGACGGTGACGAATCCCCCTCTCCGGAGCCCCGAACGAACTCTAGATCAGCCCTCCCGAGAGGTTTTAGGGCTTGGCGGCGGCTCTGTATCGTAAAACGTGATGAATTCTTCTCTCTGATTTTTTTCTCCCCGAAAGCAAATATATAGAGTTGGAGTTGAGTTCGGAGGAGCTCCAGGGGGCCCACAGTGCAGGCGCGCCCCACCCTCGTGGCTAGGGTATGGGCCCCTGGTCTTCATCTTTGCAAGGATTTTTTATTTCCAAATAGGCGTTCCGTGGAGTTTCGGTCATTCGAGAACTTTTGTTTCGCACATAAATAACACCATGGAAAGTCTGCTGAAAACAACCTCAGTCTGGGTTAGTTCCATTCAAATCATGCAAGTTAGAGTCCAAAACAAGGGCAAAAGTGTTTGGAAAAGTAGATACGACGGAGACGTATCACCCCGTGACCCCGGTCGAACCCTAGCCACTATCCCCTTCTTCCCCTCGCTCTCCTCCCCGATTTGGAGAGGCACCCGACGGGGTCGTCGCCATCACCGCACCGATATCGAGGCCACGACCGCCTCTCGCCCCGCCGACTTTTCCTCGATCTTCGCCGCCATCTCCTACGCCCTCAGGTGCCATTGGACTGAGCCGGGAGCCACCACATCGAGCCCTGCACTACCTT
Source organism: Aegilops longissima (assembly GCA_021605205.1). Classification (NCBI taxonomy): domain Eukaryota; kingdom Viridiplantae; phylum Streptophyta; class Magnoliopsida; order Poales; family Poaceae; genus Aegilops; species Aegilops longissima. The sequence continues at coordinate 568,837,094 of CM038678.1, read as the reverse complement.
CTTCTTCCTCGCCCCGTCGAGCTTCGTCGTCGATTCTGACACCTCCGGGCCTCGTGCGAGCCCACTAAGCACCTCTGCAAGCTCGATGTGAGCTCCTCTTTGATTCCCTCCCCCCCCCCCCCCGCGAATCTCCTCTATTTCGCCGTTGTTCTGCCGTGGCCGAAGCTCACCATGACCGGACTGCCGAAGCTCCGCTCCCGATGCGACCTTGGCCTGCCCGCGCACATGCTCTGCCGCCCTGCCCCCACCCTGCCACGCCCTAGCCCGTGCTCGCTCCGCCCCTGGCCTCAATTGTTGTTGCGCCGCTGGATGCTAGTGCTTGCCGCTGCTAGCCCGGCTGCGCGCCGCCCGCGCATGGTTGTGCTTTCGCCCGACGCTCCCGTTGTCGCTTGCGCTGCCCGCATCTGCCCCCTGCGCCCTCCTGCTCCTCCCGCCATGACGGCACCGTCCGCGCCGCTGCCGCTCCTGGCCGCCCCGGCACCCGCTTTCGCCGCCCATGTGCGTCCGTGGCAGTTGCACTCACCGCCGCCGCCGGCTGCTGCCGCCCACACCTGTTGTGGCCGTCGCTTCACGTCTGTGAGCACCAGCGTGGCCGGCCGTCTGGGCCACTGTCAATCGGGGCTAATTCCCCTTTAGTCCTAACCACCCCTCCCTCTGTAAAAAAAGAATTGAAAAAAGTGAGACACTGACATGCGGGCCCCACTGGACCCGCCGACTGGTTAAAGTTTGACCAGTCAACTGTTGTGTCAGTAGTTGACTGGCCCCACCTGCCGGCCACTGGTGCACCTCTGGGTGCAATGCACCGGGTTCACCTAGCCTTTTCTGCCTATTTTTTTTTGATTAAAATAAAACCCAAGAATTTCAAAATTTTGTTTAAACTTCGGAAATTCATATAAATTCAACCGTAGCTCCGATGAAAATGTTTTATATATGAGAAACGTTCAGAAAAATCCAACCGAATATGCAATCCGTTCATCTGTCACATGCCTCTAGCATGATGAACATGGGACCACCCCCTCTTTTTCATCTGTCTAGAAAATGCCAAATGCCGGGAAAACCCCTCCGGATGTTTTCCCTCTCCGCCTGCAACGTGTAGTACCACGTTAGGTCACTCATAACACTACTTGTCGTCCTGTCATGCTTAGTAATGCATCAGTTTGCTTTATATTTACTGTTTCTTCCCCCTCTTCTCTTTGGTAGACCCCGAGACTGATGCTGCCCCTGTGATCAACTACGTCACCGACGACCCTTCTTCCTTTTCAATAGAGCTTCCAGGCAAGCAAACCCCCTTAATGATGCAGATATCGCCCATTTCCCTTCTCTCTTATGCTTGAATTAGAATTGCTACCGCTTTTGTATGATCCTATTCTGATGCATAGCCTGATTTAGTAACCTGCAATTGTTACCTTACGTGCTTATCCTAAACTGCTTAGTATAGGTTGGTTATGATCTACCAGAGACCCCTCACCTTGTCCCAGTTGCCCCCGCTTGATGACCGATGACTCGATCAACGTGATCGACATCTAGATCTTGACACATCACATCACCCCCCTTAGTTGTATGACACTGCCAGGATACTATCGAGTGCTGAGGGTGATACCTCGTATAGCACTTCTGATGTTAACTCTGTAGTGTAGCTATTCGTTCGTGGTCTATCGAGTGTGATTCCTCCTTCACCACTTCCGATGACGACTCCGTCGTGCAACTCCTCAAGTGTGGACCATCGAGGGTGATTCCACCAAGTCCACTTTGACGGTTACATCGAGTAGGTATCCTTCAGGGGTGATTCCTCAGATTCCCCCTTGATGTTATGGACCATCGAGTAGAAATCCATCGAGGGTGATTCCTCGGATTCCCCCTTGATGTTATGGACCATCGAGTAGAAATCCATCGAGGGTGATTCCTTGGATTCCCCCCTTGATGATTATAAACACAAGGTTACTTCAACCTGTCAGGGGAAACGACACCTATGGAATCACTGGGATCCCTTCTACGGTTGGCGGGCGCGGGGTTGTGCAAAGAGCGGGTCTGGTAGTCAGCACAAAGATCGTTTACCCAGGTTCGGGCCACAAGGATGCGTAATAGCCTAGTCCTGCTTTGGTGTATATTTGAGTGTTCTTGAGCCCTCAAACTAGCTGTGGGTGTGCGTATTCCAAAAGATCGAAATCCTTCTCCAGTACGCCTAGGGCCTCCTTTTATAGTAAAAAGGGGCTGCCACAGTGGCACACAGGAGGTGGAAAGGTATACAGTGGTTAGGTCTATCGTCTGGCACCGTCAGACAAATGCATTTATTGCGTTGTCGACATGCCCTTCTTGCTTTATCGGGGACGGCGGGGAAGCTCGTCCCAGCTGTCGCCGCCTCGCCTGGCTCCGATGCGCGTCCGAGCTGATGAGGCGTTGTAGCACCACGTTGCCTGGTTGCTGGGCTGGCATGGTGGCAGAGTCTTCACGAAGATCTGCATGCCACCACACAGGTGCTTGCCGAGTTGGCCTGGAGGCCGCTCGTCGCCACGTAGGTGCCTGCCCAGTTGGTTGGGCTGGCAGCTGTATGGGAACGGCGGTGGAGTCTTGGCAGACTTGGGCCTGGCCGTGGCCCCACACGTGTCCTTGGCAAGGGTCTTGCTGGGGCCTCGGCAAGGGTCTTTCCGTGGCATCGCGGTTGTCCCCGGTAAGGATCTTGTCGGGGGTCTTGTGGATTTCCTCGGCCAGGATCTTGCCGAGGATCATCGTCTTTTAGTCCTCATCTGATCTTGTGTGCTTATGATCTTCACAAAGATCTGCATGCCACCATGGAGGTGCCTCACGAGCCTTGGTTCCAATGTGGTTGATGGCGTTGGAACCCTTGGGTGCTGGCGTTGGGCAAGTTGCCCCGGCAAGGCTCTTGCCGGGGCTGCAGGGGCCGCCCAGGCAAGGGTCTCGCTGGGGGAGTCCACTTCGATCTCTTGCTCTTTGTGTTGGTATTGGCGTTGCTTTGGTTGTCTTGCGCCTTTGGCTTCCCTCCTCTGCCCTACTTAGTGTGGCCGCGGGCGTGGCTCTGACTGCCCGTGCACAAGTAAAGGGGTAAGGGGTAAAAAGGAGAGCCCCTACTTTTGTATACCAACACGGGCCCCCGGCCTGGGCCACACATAAGCGCAAGGCGTTGTTGGGCTGGGCCTAAAACGGTGCATGGGTAGGCGGGGCGGAGTTTTACCGCAGTAACTTCTCCACTCGTTGCACTTCCCCATGATCCGCGTCAAACGCGCGGCGTGGAGGGTCATGCGTGGGGCGGTCGCTGCCCTCATGCATCACATCATGGTAAAGAGGCGGCTCGCGCCTTCCCCATAAAAAGAGGAAAACGCAGGGGCGCGACTCATTTACTGAGTGGACTCGAGTTTGGCCTTCAAGGCGTCCGCGCCCTACGATCACGGTGTGGAAAATAGTCGCCCCACTCATCCCCTCGATTTCTGCTTGCTCGCCACGTGTCCCCCATGCCTGTAAGATGGTAGGCGGCGGATGCGGGGGGCACGGGCCTTGAATGACGAGGCGAGAAACCGGGACGCCGCTGATTGCAGCAGCGGGTCGGTCTTGATTCCCTGCGCCCCCGATTGCCAGATTGGTTGAGCGGGGAGGCTGAGCCCCGACCCCGCACCTTTATAAGAAGGGGAGGTGGATGGCACCCCTCAATCTTTCATCATCCATCTCCTTCCACCTTGGCTCCTTTCTTTCTTCTGCTATGACGAGAGGGCGCACCGGCACTTCGACGGTGGCGACGAGGGTCTCCGCTCGACAGTGTGCCCCTCCTTCCCAAGAGCTCGTGGCGGCGAAGCCGACCATGAGAGGAAGGGGGAGGGGGCGAGGCCGAGGCCGCCGTGGCGCTCAGGGGAGAGGAGGACGGGGCGGTGCATCGGCATCGCCTCCGCCAGCGGTCCCTCCCCTAATGGAGGGCCATGTCAGGGACCAGCCCCGCGAGTTCTTTATCAGGCTGCACCGGCCAGTGCACCGTCATCTTCGTCTCCCATCTCCATTCGCTCGGGAGATGGAGCTTGATCCACCACAGACTCTGAGGTTGCATATGAGGGGCTGCAGGAATGGCGGCACGCGGGTTGACATCGACTTTCCCGCCCCTCATGTCATGTATCTCTGTCACGGATGGAAGACCTTCGCCCGTATCCACAACCCAATGGAGGGGCTCCTTCTCTACTTCAAATTAATGGAGAACGGCCTGCTCTCCATGAAGGTCTTTGGGGACTTTGGAACTCGCCTAAAGTGCTGTGTGGAGAGCTCCTCCGATGATGAAGACTCCTCCTTCAACGGAAGTGACGAGGAGGACAACAACAGTGACGACGAGGGTAGCGGGTGGGAGGATGACGGGTCCGACTAGGCGTCGGGCACACCGTTCCTGGGCAACGCCGGCAGCACCATCATCTGCATCGCCAGCTCATTGAACTTCTTGGGGTTGTCGCCTTGGGTGGCTGGCATTGGAGGGACGGGGAAGACGAAGAAGGCGGGTGGCGGGCCAACAAGTCGGAGTACGCGGGCACCGACGCCTTCTTCGTGTATTGCCGGCCCGCTGCCTCATCTTTCGGCTCTTCTCCCGGCACCATCATCACCAACCCTCTTCTGGACGGCCGCTGGGATGTTCTTTTGGTGTCTTCTGCTACTTGTACCTCGCCTAGGCGCTCCTTTTACCCTTCCGCCATCTTGTTCCGTTTCTTGAGGAGAGGGACAAGAAAGGGATTACGGGCATCTTATCTCTTTTTAGTTTTTAAGCCTATGGGCCTTTGTAAGATTTGAATCTCGTAACCCCCTTGCTCATGTGTGCATTCCGTACGAATTATACTTGTTAGCAACATATTAATAAGGAGAAGGGTGTTTGCCGGGTTTTGTTTGCCCATGGGCGAGGGCCACACCAAGGAACGAGTCCTCATTATCTTAAGATAAACACTGTACCCCGGCAACAACCCTTGTTCTCTTCCTTCTCTATAGCTCGATTACACTCACGCCCTTGGCGGAGGTAGGGGCTGAATAGGATTAGGCCCTTCGCTCGCTCTCTTCCCATCGCGCTACAACCAAGTTCCGGCGCAAAGTAAGGTTTTCGGACACGGGACATATGGAGCAATGATGGTATGAGAGCGATCGAAGTCTCGTACATTCAAGTTTTATACGGAGGCACAGAGTGGGGGAAAAAGACTTATCTAATGTCGCAGCCCCCGGCAACTTTGGCTTGCTGTGATCGGATCCTTAGACCTGCAGCCCCCGGCAACCTTGGCTTGTCGGGGTCGGGGCGTCGGCCTGTTCTCCTTCTTCCAAAATAGCTCAACAGAAAATGTCCATGCACCCTGCGAACCAAGAAGGATGGGAAGGAACAGAGAGATGCATATTCGACCTCTATGCTAAGGGTTAGTCGCCGCCTAGCACTATCAACCCTAACATAGAGAGAGACTCAACCTAGCATGCATGCTAAAACTTAGGGCGCTAGTGCTTCATTTATTTATGCTCAGGGGCTGCGCCTGGCTTTGTACAAAGGGTTACATGCCTTGCCGGCAAAGCTTGCACAATAGGTGGTTTGCTGGGGGGCCCGGCTGTCGGTGTACTAGAGTAGGGGTACCCTAGTATCCCGAACTCGTGTACGGGCAGTTGCAGCACCCCGCGGCAAGGCTTGCCGGGTGACCGCCAAGGTCCTCCGCGGTTCCTTTGGAGCCATTCAAGAACAAAGTATTCAAGCCAAGGAGACAAGGCCCCGGCAAGAGGAGCTTGCCGGGAAGGCCAACCAGGGCATGACCAAAGTATTTTAAGCCAAGGACACAAGGCCCCGGCAAAAGGAGCTTGCCGGGAAGGCCAACCAAGGCATCTCAAGGAACTTGCGACGCGCCACGCGTCCCGGCAAGGCCCGGTGAGCGACAACCTTCCGGACGCGACAAGACAACGACCGCGACAAGGCGCTTGCCGCGGCAAACTACCACTCCGTACCCACGCTCCAGCACATCCACCAACGTGTCGCCCTGGGACCTTTCCAGGCGCACGTGGCAGGAGGCTGTGTGGCCAGCGGTGCGCAGAGGCAAGCGGCGCTGACAAGATTGCCATCGTGGCAAGCGATGGCGTCCCTGACGGTCCCTTTCTGCACTATTTGGGCGACATAGACGGGCATTTAATGCCTTTGTCCCCTGCCATCAGGGTTAGGTATGATACACTGTACAGGTAGTTGTACCAACCGCAATTCCTTTTCCATTTTTGCCCTTGTCTACGTTGCCACCTGTCGGAGACCCCTTGAGCATATAAAAGGAGGCCCATGCGCAACGTAGAGGGGGGTTCGAAGACACTCACGCTCGGTCTCGTTAGCAGCTAGTGTGTACTGTAGCACTCAGCGCTCTCGAGCAAGAACACAATACAACTCAGACATGCAGCAATAGGAGTGTTATCTCTCGAGAGAGCTCCGGCTGGGTAAACTGCTTTCGTGTTAGCCGCCTCGATCTGCTCTTCGTGCGATCTCCGCCCCGCCGAACCGAAGGGGCTCGGTCCGCCGGTCCCATAGGTGTTCGTGGATCAGTCTCCCGACATCTTTGGCGCGCCCTGTAGGGGGGTTCAAGACACTCACGCTTCGGTCTCGTTAGCGGGTAGTGTGTCTTTGTAGCACTCAGCGCTCTCGAGCAAGAACACAATACAACTCGGACATGCAGCGGTAGGTGTTATCTCTCGAGAGCTCCGGCTGGGTAAACTGCTCGTGTGCCGCCTCGATCTGCTCTTCGTGCGGTCTCCACCCCCCGCCGAACCGAAAGGGGCTCGGTCCGCCGGTCCCATAGGTGTTCGTGGATCAGTCTCCCCAACATCTTTGGCGCGCCAGGTAGGGGTGTTATCTCTCCGGAGAGCTCCGAAGCTGGGTAAACTGCTCGTGTGCTTCGCCTCGATCTGCTCTTCGTGCGATCTCCGCCCCCCCGCCGAACCGAAAGGGGCTCGGTCCGCCGGTCCCATAGGTGTTCGTGGATCAGTCTCCCCGGCATCTTTGGCGCGCCAGGTAGGGGCGCGTCGAGATTGTGTGAACCTGATCCGGCGTTCACACGAGCTAGATCTTCGTTTTCTTCATCAACATGCCACCGAAGAAGAAGGCTTCGGAGGCAGCTGTTCCATCCACGTCGATCCCACCACCACCGGAGCAAGCGGGTGGTGGGGTAGACGCCGGCGGAAGAACGGGTGTCGACGAGGGAGCCCACGGTGCTGCCAGGTCCAAGGACAAGGCTGCGCAGACCTCGGCGTCCGTACATGCACCGCGCCCATCTCAGGAGGCGCGGGACCGACAGCGTCATGGTACTCGCAGTACCATACGTTCGTTGGGCCAAGATCGAGCTGGTGGATCTCGGGATGCTCAAGACCAGCATGCCCGCCAACAGGCTGGCACGAGCGAGGCACGGACGCCTGGACGGGATACTGCTCCTTCTAACATAGTTAGAAGTCCGAGCATATCCCGCTCCTCGCGCCGTTCGCCACTGCCACCCACCACTCCAGCAGAAGCCTTGGCGAGAGCTCAGCTGCTCCTGGATTACCCTCCAACGACGGACAAGATCGATGAATGGAGGGCCACCATTCAGAGTCTCATCGGCTTTGCCAACGGCGACACTCTGCGGCAGCCGGGCGCATCGCTGCCGCGGCAGGACTGCCAGGCACGAGCCGATGGTGACGAAACCGGTGGGGGTGCAACCACCGTGCACTCTCCACCCCGAAGGCCAAGACTCGCCGGATCCACCTCGACAGCGACTCCACCGCATCTTCGGATCCACGAGCTCGTCGTGATCAGCGCCAAGTTCTTCACGAACGACAGCAAGAAGACGCTCGAACTCGCATCGAGCGCCGAAGAGAAGCGCGACGCCAAATCGAGCCACTGGCCAGACACCTTTCGCTCTAGTCTATGGAGCAGAGGCAGTTCTCCCCACGGAACTCGTATACGGGTCACCTCGAGTGCTCGCTTATGATGAGCTTGAGCAAGAGCAGCTGCGACAAGACGACGCGCTGCTCCTTGAGGGGGACCGTCTTCAGGCTGCTGTACGAGCTGCTCGATACCAGCAAGCTTTGCGCCGTTACCATAGCCGCAAAGTTAATGCTAGAAGTCTCGAGGAAGGCGACCTTGTTCTTCGGCGCGTTCAGTCCGCCAAGAATTCCAACAAGTTGACGCCGAAGTGGGAAGGCCCTTACCGGGTGAAACGAGTCACTAGGCCTGGCGCTGTCCGCCTTGAGACCGAAGATGGCATTCCGGTGAGCTACTCCTGGAACATTGAGCATCTTCGTAAGTTTTACCCGTAGGGCGCGGTTGCCGGAACCTGTTCCCGCAACCACCTTTTGTACAAGTCTTGCCGATGTTGCATGTAATCCTTGGTACAAAGCCGGGCGCAGACCCCGTGCATAAGTAAAGCTCATGTGCTCCTCACATCTTGTCAATTTCATGCGTTCTACTTTTTCTTGCATGTGTTATCTGACACTTTGTGCAGCGCCTACCACCGGTAAGCAATAACGAGCCATAAGGCTCCATATCTTTATTTTCTCTTCTTTCTCTTTCTCAAAGAAAGGGAGGTTCCCTCGCCCACAAGTTTGCCGGGGGGAAAGGAGAAGATAATGGTGTGGACCAAGCGTTGTTCGAGGAAGTTTCGCCTTACCGGGAAGCAAACGATAGAAAAGCTAAGTTGCAAAAATTTGAGCAATCAGTTTTAAAGTTTTTAAGTTATCTTCCTCGAACGACCGTGCTTTGTATGGAAAACCTGTGCGCGGAGGAACCAACTCGTAGCTAGTTGCGCCCTTACTTTGTTTCGAGTCCGCTCAACAACTTAAGTGAGCTGCAACTAGTTGCGACAAGGCTTCTTGTCGGTAGCGGCACCGCCAGCAGGCTGTTGACGTCCCGCACTCAGCGCTCGCGGCTAAGGTGCCTGCGCCGACAAGTTCCCTGAAAGCGTAGGGCAAAAACATACAAAGGAAGGACTCAAGTAAAGGAAATAACATATCAATCACTACCCGAAATAGAGTTATATTACAAGATAGCTTGTCGCATCTCTAATAGATTGTTCTCATAACATGATCGGCAGTGGCAAGAAAAAGAGAAAACAGGCAGCCTTATCTACGCGATCGCCCTCAACCCTCTTGATCTTGCTCACCTTGTCCACAATGGGCGCGACAAGGGTCTTGAGCGCTTCCAGATCAGCATCCGGCGGCAAGGTCTTGAGGACGTTGGTAGGTTGAGGCCTGGGTTGCGGAAGGCCACCTTCATCAGCACCTTTTGAAGAGCTCCCGTGCAGATCTGGCGCGACTCGTCGGCCAGCTGCTTTGGGATCTCTTCCCGGAATCGCTGGAGGGCTGTCGCCACGCCTTTGAAGAACAAGATGAGCTTGGCGCTGGGTTGGAGGTGCTCATCGGAGGGATAGGCGAACTGCCCCTGTTTCCCCTGCTTATAAAGAGGGAGGGAGCAGACGTTCCGTCTTTCCGAATAAAGAAACCACCCACGATCTCTCCCACGACGCCGCATTCGACGCGTGCCGTAGGTGGAGGGCGTGGTGGGTCCGGAGTGAGTTGCGGCGTAACCCAGGCCGCGCGTGCCCGTGCCCTGTTTTGGGCCTGGCCCAACAGCGCTCGGCACCGTGTGTGGCCCAGCCGGGGCTCTGCCGGTGTACTAGAGTAGGGTACCCTAGTATCCCGAACTTCGCACCGGGCAGTTGCAGCACCAGCGGCAAGGCTTGCCGGGTGACCGCCAAGGTCCTCCGCGGTTCCTTTGGAGCCATTCAAGAACAAAGTATTCAAGCCAAGGAGACAAGGCCTCGGCAAGAGGAGCTTGCCGGGAAGGCCAACCAGGGCATGACCAAAGTATTTTAAGCCAAGGAGACAAGGCCTCGGCAAAAGGAGCTTGCCGGGAAGGCCAACCAAGGCATCTCAAGGAACTTGCCGCGACGCACCACGCGTCCCGGCGAGGCCCGGTGAGCGACAAGCTTCCGGACGCGACAAGACAACGACCGCGGCAAGGCGCTTGCCGCGGCAAACTACCACTCCGTACCCACGCTCCAGCACATCCACCAACGTGTCGCCTCGACCTTTCGGCGCCGCGTGGCGGAGGTCTGTCTTGCGGCGGTCTTGCGCAGAGGCAAGCGGCGCTGATAAGATTGCCATCGTTGCAAGCGATGGCGTCCCTGACGGTCCCTTTCTGCGCTGTTTGGGCGACATAGACGGGCATTTAATGCCTTTGTCCCCTGCCGTGGTTAGGTATGATACATCGTGATGTAGTTGTACCAACCGCAATTCCTTTTCCATTTTGCCCTTGTCTCGTTGCCACTGTCGGAGACCCCTTGAGCATATAAAAGGAGGCCCATGCGCAACGTAGAGGGGGGTTCGAAGACACTCACGCTCGGTCTCGTTAGCAGCTAGTGTGTACTGTAGCACTCAGCGCTCTCGAACACAATACAACTCAGACATGCAGCGGTAGGAGTGTTATCTCTCGGAGAGCTCGAAGCTGGGTAAACTGCTTTCGTGCTTCCGCCTCGATCTGCTCTTCGTGCGATCTCCGCCCCCCGCCGAACCGAAAGGGGCTCGGTCCGCCGGTCCCATAGGTGTTCGTGGATCAGTCTCCCCGACATCTTTGGCGCGCCAGGTAGGGGTGTTATCTCTCCGGAGAGCTCCGAAGCTGGGTAAAGTGCTCGTGTGCTTCGCCTCGATCTGCTCTTCGTGCGATCTCCGCCCCCCGCCGAACCGAAAGGGGCTTGGTCCGCTGGTCCCATAGGTGTTCGTGGATCAGTCTCCCCGACACCGGCAACCGCGCCTTATGGGTAAAACTTGCGAAGATGTTCGATGTTCCAGGAGTTGCTCACTGGAATACCATATTCAGTTTCCAGGCGGACTACACTAGGCTTGGTGACTCGTATTACCCGATAAGGGCCTTCCCACTTTGGCGTCAACTTGTTGGAATTCTTGGCTAAGTGAATGCATCAAAGAACAATGTCGCCTTCCTCAAAGCTTCGAGCATGAACCTTGAGGCAATGGTAGCGGTGCAAGGCTTGCTGGTAGCGCGCTGCTCTCTCAGCCGCCCGAAGATGATCTTCCCCGAGGAGCGTTGCCTCATCTTGCCGCAACTGCTCTTGCTCAAGCTCGTCATAAGTGAGCACTCGAGGTGACCCGTATGTGAGTTCCATGGGGAGAACTGCTTCCGCCCCATATACCAGGGCAAAGGGTGTCTGACCGCTGGCTCGATTTGGTGTCATTCTGATCGACCAAAGGACCGCCCACAACTCATCAATCCAGCACCTTCGACTCTTGTGTAGCCTGTCAAAATTCTTTGTCTTCAGGCCTCACAGTACTTCAGCATTTGCCCTCTCCGCCTGGCCGTTGCTCCGTGGGTGTGCCACGGAAGCGAAACAGACCTTGCTGCCGAGGTCTTGGATGTATTGCATGAAGGTGCGGCTCGTAAACTGCGTGCCGTTGTCGGTGATGACTCTGTTTGGCACACCAAAATGGCAGACTAGCCCCTTGAAGAATTTGACGGCCGAATGTGCTGTCACCTTCCTCACTGCTTCCACCTCCGGCCACTTTGTGAACTTGTCGATTGCAACGTACAAGTACTCAAAGCCCCCGACAACGCGGGGGAAGGGGCCCAGTATGTCGAGCCCCCAGACCGAAAATGGCCACGATAGAGGGATTATTCGAAGGGCTAGAGCTGGTTGATGAAGCTTCTTCGAATGGAACTGACACGCTTCACACTTGGTTACTAGTGCCGTTGCATCCTGGAGGGCAGTGCGCCAGAAGAAACCTTGCCGGCAAGGGCCCTCGACCCTATGTGGGAGCCACATATGCCTCAGTGTATCACTGCCAACAGCTCCAGTCCCTCCTCCCGAGGGATGCATTTCAATTTCACACCATTCGGCCTTTTTCTGTACAGAACATTGTCAATGAACTAATACATGGCAGACTGATGGGCTACTTTCTCCGCTTCTTCCTGCTCCTCAGGAAGCTCCCCTGTTTGGAGGAATCGAACAGCATGCTGCGCCCATGCCGGAGCCTGAGGCTCGACGGCAAGGACCAAAGGCATCTCCTCTGCCATGGGAGAGGCTGTCTCTACGGACAGGGCTTGATGTCCTGCCAGAGTCTGTCGCTGTCCCATGGCAGGCTCAGTGTCCATGGCAACATCCTTGCCGGCGGCTCCTGGGAGCTCGACGAGAAAGTACTTGCCGGGGCCTGATTTCCTCCGCTTGTTCTGCTCCGTCGATGGTTCAACGGATGGTTGAGTTAACCGAAGCACAAAAGTACCTGGTTCCACGGGTAGTTTGAGGGCAGCGCGCTTCGACAGGTAGTCAGCGACGTCGTTCTCCACTCGGGGAACATGCTCTGCTTGTATATCGTCAAAACGCTCCTCTAGTTTCCTCACCTCATCTACGTAGGCCTCCATCAACAGGCTTTGATAATCTTTGTTAACTTGCTTGACGACAAGCTGTGAATCACCCCTGATGATGAGCTTCTTGATCCCGAGGTCTGCCGCGATGCTGAGACCGGCAAGAAACCCCTCGTATTCAGCAGTGTTGTTCGTTGACATCTCCCTGGGAAAGTGCATCTGGATTACATACTTGAGGTGCTCTTTGGTGGGTGCAACGAGCAACACACCAGCACCGGCGCCTTGCACCGAGAAAGCCCCGTCAAAGTACATAACCCAGTTGCGGCTTGTTTCCTTGCCGGGGAGAGTGGTCTCCTGGATCTCTTCGTCAGGCGTTGAGGTCTATTCTGCAATGAACTCTGCCAAGACTCTACTCTGGATTGCCAAAGTACTTTCAAACTTCAAACCAAAGCTCGACAGTTCCAAGGCCCATTCCACAATCCTCCCGGTTGCATCTGGGTTATGCAATATCTATTGCAGCGGGAGGCGGGTGATGACGGTGATTTCCTGTGCTTGGAAGTAATGACGCAGCTTCCTCGAGGCCATAAGGAGGCCGAAGAGCAATTTCTGCACACCGGAGTACCTTGATCTAGCCCTCTGCAAGAGGGAGCTGACAAAGTAAATTGGGTGCTGCATCATCTTGTTCTTCTGCACTACTTCATTTGATTGCGCAGGCCCTGTCCCGCCGGCGTCAGACTCTACTGGGGGCCTTGCCTTGCTGGCACCAGGCCCTGCCGGGGGAAGCTCTAGCTCTCCATCCGCCAGTCCTGCCGTCGCCACTGCCTCTTCGTCGACCCCCCTCTGCGCCACTAGCGCGGCGCTGACCACTTGGTTTGTTGTCGCTAGATATAGCAGCAACGGCTCTTGTGGTTTAGGCGCAACCAGTATTGGTGTAGAGGAGAGGTATTTCTTCAAATCCAGGAGTGCTGCTTCGGCCTCTGGGGTCCATTCCATTGGCCCCGCCTTTTTCAAGATTTTGAAAGGGAAGGGCACGCTCAACAGACTTGGAGATGAATCTGCTCATGGCGGCAATGCAGCCAGTGAGCCGACGCATATTCTTGATCCGCCTAGGCGCCTCAATCTGCTCAATGGCCTTGATCTTATCTGGATTCACCTCAATCCCGCGCTACGACACAAAGGACCCGAGAAGTTTGCCGGATGGAACACCAAAGACACACTTCTCAGGGTTCAGCTTGAGGTTGGTCTTGTGCAAATTTGCAAACGTCTCTTCTAAATCTTGTATGAGTGTTGCCTTGTTCTTGGTTTTGACCACTATGTCATCCATATAAGCTTTCATATTTCTATGTAGCTGGGGCTCAAAACCAATTTGGACTGCCCTTGCAAACATTGAGCCAGCACTCTTCAATCCGAAAGGCATTCATAAAAAACAATACGTACCACATGGGGTGATGAATGCTGTCTTCTCTTCATCTTCTCTCATCATGAAGATCTGGTGGTATCTTGAGTAGGCGTCGAGGAACGATAACAAGTCGCACCCGGCCGTGGAGTCAACAATCTGGTCAATGCGCGACAATGGGAAAGAGTCCTTCGGACAAGCCTTATTGATATCTGTGTAATCAATACACAGCCTCCACTTCCCATTTGCCTTACGCACCACCACCGGATTGGCTAACCACGTTGGATGAAGTACTCCGCTCACCAAGCCTATCGCTTCTAACTTCCTGATGTCCTCTGTGATGAACTCCTGCCATTCAAAAGCTTGCTTCCTGACCATCTACTTGACGGGTTGCACGTGGGGACAGACAGCAAGATGGTGCTCAATCACCTCCCTGGGAACGCCGGGGTTGTCGGATGCTTGCCATGCAAACACATCGACATTCGCCCGCAGGAAAGTGACGAGCGCGCTTTCCTATTTGCTGTCGAGGGTGGAGCTTATGGTGAAAGTCCCTCCCATGCCATCCTCCTTGACGGACACCTTCTTGGTCTCTGGTGGTGCAGCTCTGGATTTCTTGCTCTTGCCGGTGGAGCTCTCTGCCACATCCTCGACGAGAGCATAGCACTCCGAAGAGGTACGCTTGCCGGAGTGGGTGCGAGAGGTCTTGCCGGTCTTCTTCCCTCCCAGGGCTTCGGTGGCAGGAGCAAGTGCCTTGGCGGCAGTCGCTGCAACTGCCTCCCGGTAGAGTTGGTCACATGATTAAGCGCATCCTTCTTGTCGGAGGGTGCGGTGATGATGGTCATCGGCCCAGGCATCTTCAGCGTGTTGTAGGTGTAATGTGGCGCTGCCATGAACTTGGCTAGTGTCGGGCGGCCGAGGATGCCGTTGTATGGCAAGGGGATCTCGGCTACATCGAAAACAATCCTCTCTGTCCTGTAGTTTAAATCGCCTCCAAACGTCACGGGTAGCGTGACCTTACCCTTCGGCTGACTCCTTCCCGGGTTGACCCCTTGAAACGTGCCCGTCCCTTCGAGGTCTCCATCAAGAATCTGCAGTCTTTTGATCACAAAGGGCGAGATCAAGTTCTGACCGGCCCCGCTGTCCACTAGCATCTTCGTCACCTTGAGGTTTATTGTCGGTGAAACCAACAACGGCAAACACCCGACCGCGGTCGTGCGATCAGGGTGGTCCTCGGTGTCAAAAAATGATAGGCTTGCTGGACCATTTCAGTGGCTTCTGAGCGTTGAATGATGGCTCTGCTGCTGTGATCTCACGCGCCCATTGCTTGAGCTGGCGGTGAGAGGTGTGCATTGAGGCGCCGCCATCGACACACATGGCCTCCGTTGCTTTCTGGAACTGATGCTCGCCGGACACGTCGTCCTCGTCATGATCATCGTCTTCCTGCTTCTTGTCGCGGCCCTGAGCGGGCCTCTCTTGCTGGTTATCCTTGCCGCAGCGACCTCCTTGGCCGCCACGCTTCTTGACGGATCCCTCGGCACCATCCTGACCCTTCTCCTTGTCCCGCCTCTCATACTCAGCTTTTTGATTCTCAACAAGCAGCTCAACTTGCCAGCAGTTCTAGAGGTCGTGGCCCTTGGTGCGATGGATCTTGCAGTACTGCTTGTCGGAGCCTCCCGGCTTGTCGGCAGCCGCCAAGGCCCGACAAGCGGCGCACCCGGCAATTTCTGTGCCGGGGTCGTCTGCCTTAGCCTTCTTGGCAGCGCCGGTATCGTCGGATCCCTCCACGGCAAGCACGGTCTTGCCCTTGCGCTTCCTGTTATGGCGTTGGCCCTTCTTCGTCGGGGCGTCTGTGTCTTCGTCTGTGGAGTTGGTTTCTGCATCGGCGCCCTCGCCGGGGTACTTCCTCCCTTCTTCAGCTCGAGCGCATCTATCGACGGGCCAACTCTTCACGCATCTTGCGGTTGCGCACATTCCGATGGAATGCGCTGATCATGGCGGCGGGATGAACATCTGGGATGTTGTACTGCACCCAGCTGAACCTCTGTATGTACTTGCATAGGTTTTCACCTTCCTTCTGGGGGATGATATGCAAATCTATTGCCTGGCCATGAGCTTGGTGGCCTCCAGTCAAGGTGCCAACGAACTCATGACGCAAATCCGACTAAGAAGAAATGTAATCCGTCTGCAAGTGCATCAACCATGACATGCGTTGGGTTTAAGTGCCAACGGGAAGTAATTGGCAAGCACCTTGTCATCGCGAGCTCCAGCTGCTTGCATCGCGATGGTGTAGATGCTGAGGAACTCCGATGGGTGGGTCTTGCCATTGTACTTCTCGCCAACGTCGGGCTTGAATGTGCCGTGGGAGGGCCACTGGAACTGCCGCAGCTTACGGGTAAAGGCTGGACAACCCACCTTGTAGGGTAGGCCGCCAGAGCCTCCCGGTGCTGGGTGGTCCATAGTGGGCCCCGCCCGCCTGTCTGACTGGTGGTGTGCTTCGCACCGGCGCTCGATGGTGGTTCGAGCGTCTTCGTGGGCTCTCTCCCGAAGAACTTGGCGCTGATCGCGGTGGGTCAGCGGGTCGGACGACGCTATGGAAATATTATCACATGCGTCATCATGATGGACCGACACCTGCGGTGGCTGGCGTGGGGGAGGAGAGTGCACCGTGGCCGCAACACCTCAAGTCCTTCCACCACTGGCGTGCCGTGGCTCGGCGGAGCGCCGGCATGAGGACGCCGCTGGTCGCGGCTCATCTTTGTTGGCAACGCCGACGAGGCTCCGGATGGTGGCTCTCCACTCGTCGAGCTTTTCCACAGCAGGAGGAAAGTCAAGGAGTAGCTGCACGCGCTAAAGCTTCTACTGAAGCGGGTGGCGGCGAAAGCTGCGTGGACCGTGACGCGCTCCGACTTCTAACCACGTTAGAAGGAGCTCTATCACAGCCTTGCGGCTGCACGCCATTTTTGCCAGCGCCTCCGCGCGCATGCTGGCCTTCTACGTCCCGCGAATGAGGCACATGACTCTTCCCACGGCAGCGCCCGGGATCACCAGCGTGGTGACACTGCTCATCGCGCACAACCTGGGAAGAGCGCGTCGTGGGCGCCGGCGTAGGCGTCTTGGAAGTCGCCGCGCCGCCGATGGGTGGCACGACGCCGCCCTTGGAGGGCTCCGCGCCGTCTGCGGGGGGCCGGCTTCGTCTTTGGATTTGGCGGCGTGCGGCCCATCATCTCGCGCACGAATGGCATCGTTCGCCAGGCTTTGACTGCCAGAGCGACGTGGGTGTTCGCGGGCCGCGCTTGGCTTCCGTCCGCGACCGCCTCACCACTCGCCCGCACTGGTACGTGTCGTTCGGCCCTAGATGAACCGATAGCCGTGGTCGTCTTCTTGGGAGCCATGGTGATGAAGAACTGCTAAACCAACTGCTAGACCGGATTTTCACAACTGCGCCCCCTACCTGGCACGCCAAAGATGTCGGGGGAAACGACACCTACGGAATCACTGGGATCCCTTCTACGGTTGGCGGGCGGGGGGTTGTGCAAAGAGCAGGTCTGGTAGTCAGCACAAAGATCGTTTACCCAGGTTCGGGCCGCAAGATTGCGTAATATCCTAGTCCTAATTTTGTGTATATTTGAGTGTTCTTGAGCCCTCGAACTAGCTGTGGTGCGTGCGTAGTCCAAAAGATCCGAATCCTTCTCCAGTACGCCTCGGGCCTCCTTTTATAGTCAAAAGGGGCTACCACAGTGGCACACAGGAGGTGGAAAGGTATACAGTGGTTAAGTCTATCCTCTGGCACCGTCGGACAAACACATTTAATGCACTGCCGATGTGCCCTTCTTGCTTTATCAGGGACGGCGGGGAAGCTCGTCCCAGCTGTCGCCGCCTCGCCTGGCTCCGACGCGCGTCCGAGCTGATGAGGCATTGTAGCGCCACGTTGGCTGGCTGCTGGGCTAGCGCGGTGGCAGAGTCTTCACGAAGATCTGCATGGCACCACGCAGGTGTTTGCTGAGTTGGCCTGGAGGCCGCGCATCGCTACGCAGGTTCCGACCCAGCTGGTTGGGCTGGCAGCTGTATGGGAATGGCGGTGGAGTCTTGGCAGATGTGGGCCTGGCCAAGGCCTCGCAAGTGTCCTTGGCAAGGGTCTTGTCATGGCATTGCGGTTGTCCCCAGCAAGATCTTGTGGATTTCCTCGGCCAGTATCTTGCCGAGGATCGTCGTCTTCTGGTCCTCATCTGATCTTGTGTGCTTATGATCTTCACAAAGATCTGCATGCCACCATGGAGGTGCCTCCCGAGCCTTGGTTCCAATGTGGTTGATGGCATTGGAACCCTTGGGCTCAAGGGTGGTGCGCTCTGCTGGCGTCGAGCAAGTTACCCCAGCAAGGCTCTTGTCGGGGCTGCGGGGGCCGTCCCGGCAAGGGTCTTGCTGGGGGAGTCCACTTCGCCCTCTTGCTCTTTGTGTCTCTGGTCTTGGCGTTGCTTTGGTTCTCTTGTGCCTTTGGATTCCCTCCTATGCCCTACTTAGTGTGGCCGTGGGCGCGGCTCTGACTGCCCATGCACAAGTAAAGGGGTAAAAAGGAGAGCCCCAACTTTTGTACACCAACACAACCTTACCCTAGAACCATGATGTAGTCGGGTCGTCCCCGAGGGGTACCTGTGAGAGAAATGTGAAGTCGGGTTGACGATGAGTGTACCCACGAGTTGATGTGTAGTCGGGTTGACCTTGAGGGTACCCGCGAGATAATTACGTGGCACAACTAGGCATTCCGGGCCCTTGCCGTAAGCCCACGATACGGGGCGATGGGGTCACATGATTGTGAGTCTCTGCTTATTACGCGCGCTACCAAGATACTAATGGTTTGGATATGTGATCCGAGTAGGCCTCTGGTCTTTTTCGCACTGGCCACCACACGGGAATAAGTATGGGCACTCTGCGTCGTATGTATCAGCTGAAAGCTCTTCGGACGTTAGCGATTGAGCGACACGCGCCTGGGTGGCCCGCGTAATCACCTGCCCTGTATAAGGAGGTTGCCAGGACTTATCTCGACTGTCCATGCAACATGCAGTACAAAGGGCAATGGGCCCAAGGCCCCTTGCGTGCTTAGGATGTAGGCCGGCGTGCTGGCCTCTCCGTTGAGCCTAGGTAGGACTGTGGCGTTTTGATTGGACGAGGCCGGTCATGACCTGATGGTGTGTCCGGCCGGAGTTGATCGAGCGTGCTGGGTAAGTTTGTGCACCCCTACAGGGAAGATTGATCTATTTGAATAGCCATGTCCACGGTAATGGATGCTTGGAGTTGTATCCCGATCGATACAACTAGAACTGGATGCTGAGGCATGAGAAATGGATATGTGGCTCCGGGACTGCTTTCTCGCGGGGAGTCGAGAAAGGATCACTGGGCGTTAATACTACAACATGATTGCTAATAATAATACACTATTCTATACTCTTCTAAATGCTGCAAGATGCTTGAAGATGCTAGTATTCGATAGGCTAGGTTTTCCCTTCTCTTTTGGCATTATGTAGTTCAGTCCATAGATACATCCCATTCCTTTGATACAGATGCATACTTAGTTTAGATCTGATGTAAGTCTTGCGAGAGTACTTTGGATGAGTACTCACGGTTGCTTTGCCACTTCTTTTCCCTTATACCCGATTGCTGCGTTCAGATGACGGATCCCAGGAGCCAGATGCCGCCACCGACGACTACTACTACCCCGAGGGTGCCTGCTACTACGTGGAGGCTGCCAACTACCAGGAGTAGTTAGGAGGCTCGCAGGCAGGAGGCCTTGCCTTTTCGATCACCGTGGATGCATGTGCTAGCCTTCTTAAGGCAACCTTGTTTATCTTATGTCTATACTTAGATATTGTTGCTTCCACTAATCGTTTGTATTCGAGCCCTCGAGGCCCCTGGCTTGTAATATAAAGCTTGTATAATTTTATTTTGTGTCTAGAGTTGTGTTGTGATATCTTCCCGTGAGTCCTCGATCTTGATCGTACACATTTGCGTGTATGATTAGTGTATGATTGAATCGGTGGAGTCACTCTAACGCCCTCGATGCGGCTATATCTCCCACGTGTCGAAGCACGACTTAGAGGCATAACCGCATTGAAAGCAATGTCGCAAGTGAGGTAATCTTCACACAACCCATGTAATACATAAGGGAAAGAGATACATAGTTGGCTTACAGTCGCCACTTCACACAATACATAAATAAACATCCATCATCCAGATTACACTCAATGTCCGACTACGGAACCAAAATAAAAGAAGACTGCCCCAGATGCTACACAGGTCCCCGATCGTCCCAACTGGGCTCCACTACTGATCATCAGGAAAAGACACATAGTAACAACCACGTTCCTCGTCGAACTCCCACTTGAGCTCGGTTGCGTCATCTGCACTGGCATCGTCGGCACCTGCAACTGTTTTGGTAGAATCTGTGAGTCACGGGGACTCAGCAATCTCACACCCGCGAGATCAAGACTATTTAAGATTATAGGAAGGACAGAGTTGTGAGGTGGAGCTGCTGCAAGAGACTAGCATATATGGTGGCTACACTCGCAAAAGAGAGCGAGAAGAGAAGCAAGGCACGGTCGTGAAGCTAGTAGCGATCAAGAAGTGATCCTGAACTACTTACGTCAAACATAACTCCAACACCGTGTTCACTTCCCGGACTCCGCCGAGAAGAGACCATCACGGTTACACACGCGGTTGATGTGTGTTTTAATTAAGGTCAAATTCGGGTTTTCTACAACCGGACATTAACAAATTCCCATCTGCCTCATAACCGCGGGCACGACTTTCGAAAGATAATACCCTGCAGGGGTGTCCCAACTTAGCCCATTATAAGCTCTCACGGTCAACGAAGGATATTCCTTCTACCGAAGACCCGATCAGTCTCGAATCCGGACTACAAGACATTTCGACAAAGAAAAAACAAGACCAGCAAAGCCGCCCGGTTGTGCCGACAAATCCCGATAGGAGCTGCACATATCTCGCTCGGGCACATCCGGATGAGACATCCTCTGAGTAAAACCAAGCCTCAAGTCTCCCCAAGGTGGCCTGCAGATCTGCTCGTTTGGACCAACGCTCGAAGGAGCACCGCCCGGGGGTTAAATAAAGATGACCCTCGGGCTCGCGAAAACCCGGGGGAAAAAGGCTTAGGTGGCAAATGATAAAACCAAAGTTGGGCCTTGCTGGAGGAGTCTTATTCAAAGAGAACTGTCAAGGGGGTCCCATAAATCACCCAACCGTGTAAGGATCGCGAAATCAAGGAACATAACACCGGTATGACGGAAACTAGGGCGGCAAGAGTGGAACAAAACACCAGGCATAAGGCCGAGTCTTCCACCCTTTACCAAGTATATAGATGCATTAATTAAACAATAGATATATTGTGATATCCCCAACAAGTAAACGTGTTCCAACAAGGAACAACATCTCCATGTTCCAACAAGGAACAAACTTCATCTTCACCTGCAACTAGCAACGCTATAAGAGGGGCTGAGCAAGCGGTAACATAGCCAATCAACGGTTTGCTAGGAAAGGATGGTTAGGGGCTTGACATGGAAATTTGGGAGGCATGATAAGCAAGTGATAGGCATCGTAGCACAGACATGGCAAAAGAGCGAGCATCTAGCAAGCAAAGATAGAAGTGATTTCGAGGGTATGGTCATCTTGCCTGCAAGGTTCTTAGAGTTGTCGAAAGCTTGATCCTCGTAAGCGTTCTCAACAGGTTCCTCGTTCACGTACTCGTCTCCCGGCTCTACCGAAAGCAAGAACACAAACAAAGGAACCACAATAAATCACGGTGCAATGCACAAGCAACATGATGCAAAACATGGCATGATATGCGAGATGTGATATGCAATGCGTATGCGTGCTCCGAAAGGAAAATGATGAACCAGGCATCAACTTGGCAAACCAAGTATGCCGCTGGAAAGGTGAGATGATTTCGGTTGAAATCGATATAAAGATCACCGGAATCGGATGCACGGTTTGCAAATGACAAGTAAAACAATAATGACACAAATCTGCCATTAACAGCATGATGCCACATACCAAGCAACAAGAAATTAAGCTACTGCACCCAAACGTACCAACAAAGCATATGGCAGTGATCTACTCAAGATGCTTGACAAAAGATGAACACTGAGCTACGGCTAAATCACAACATAACAGGTCCAAACAAGCAAGGCAAAAGTGCAAAACATATCAGCTTCACAGACTCAGTGAAAAACTGAACATGGCAGAATCAGCATCAGGAAGCAATGTTCAGAGCAATCAAACTACATGCTAAAGGAAGTTATAATAGCAAAACAAGGCATGGCATGAATCTACTCAACGCATAGAACAAAAGTCCCTTACTGACCATAAGCCAAAAAGGATCAGAAGATATGATGGCACCCATGTAAACATAGCAAGTTTCGTTAACAGATTCAGCAAACAGGGCATGTCATTGACAGAATTATGTAGGCATCTTCGCGAGCTCGATGCACTCACTACAGAGCATTTCATGATAAACTAATCATACATCCATCAAGAAGACATGGCATAGAAGCTATACATGACAAGAACAACATCATAGCATACACGAATCAACTACAACAACCTTGGCAAAATTGAATAACATGTAAACAATCTGCCAGGTAACGTTTTATAGCAAAAGTAGAGCTCGATGGACTCAAGCTATGGCACTCCATAATTGCAAACAAGGGCATGGATGGATAGAGAATAACCATATGTTCAAAACATCCTTACTGAAGTATCTCAAAATATGCATGTCTCTCGGTAGCATCAAGTTTACATGGCATAAAAATATCAGCAAAACAGGGGCTGAAATCAGCAACATCATGAAGCCTACTTTGCATGCTTGTGCTAGTCACCACAGAGATCACAAAAATACATGGCATACACCCCTATAAAGATGGCATGGCATATTACAAAACACATGTAGGACTCAAGATCATAGGATGCACACATCAATCATGGTAAAAATGACAAAAGTGCATGTTCTGATAATAATCTGAAACTAACATCACATAGCCCTCTTCCAACAGCATTTCGGGCACCAAGATGAGCTCAAATGAAAATAATGCAATGAGATGAAATTATCTACTCATCGAGGCGAACATTACAGTATGCTATACGCCCCAAACGGAATCACGGGTGCAGAGTTCTGGCATGATGAAAATGCAACAAAATACTGACAGAAAAATGACTTGGAGGATTTCGGGGGGAAGAAGAACATAACCGAGGTGGATCTAGGGTTCGGCTCGGGCGTGGAAGCCGAGGCGAGGCGCGGCTCGTCGGAGGGGCTGCCGGAGGTGACGAGGCCGGGCGGCGAGACCCGCCGGATCTCGCCGGAGAACGGTGGCGCGCTGGCGGAGGACGCGGTGGCGGCCGGGCGAGCTGGGGGGACGAGGCCGGCGACCGTGTGGCGACGGCGGCGGAGGACGTGGAGGCGGCCGCCGAGCTCGTGGGGCAGGCGGCGACGGTCGGAGGAGATCCGCGGCGGCGGCGGAGTTCGCCGCGGCAGCGCGGGCGCTTGCCAGCGCGCTGGCTGGCGGGCCCGCCTGGCCCGCCGCGGCCGGGCGGCGCGGGGCGCGGGCGGAGGGCCACCTGGCAGGCTGCGGTTCGGCCGGGGCGGCGGCGGGTTTCGTCCGGCGCGGACCGGACGTGTCCGGCGCGCGGAGGGAGCGGGGCTAGGGTTTGGGGATCCGGAAAAATTCGGGGGAGCGCACATATTTATAGGTAGAGGGAGCTAGGAGACTCCAAATGGGGTGCGGTTTTCGCCCACACGATCGTGATCCGACGACGGAGAGCATGAAAGTGACTTAGATGGGTTATTGGGCTATTTTGAAGGGGTGTTGGGCTGCAACTTAAAAGAGGCCTTTGCGAGAGTGTGGTTAACCGTTGGAGTACCAAACGAGCTCCAAATGACCCGAAACTTGACAGGTGGTCTACCGGTGGTGTACCAAGGCCACTTGACAAACCTCGGTCCATTCCGAGAAAGTTTAGTACCCGCTCACGGAAAAATGTAAAAGGGGCGCGCGGGGACATAGGAGTGCGGATTGCAAAACGGACAACGGGAAAATGCTCGGAATCATGAGACGAACACGTATGCGAATGCGATGCACATGATGACATGATATGTAATGCATGACATGGACTAAATGCAAAATTGAAGAAAAACCCAACCACGGAGGGAATATCATATCACAATGCCGAAAATGGCAAGAGTTGGAGTTACAAATATGGAAAGTTACATCCGGGGTGTTACAGTCACAAGTTGGTATGAAAGCGAGTGCTTGTAGGTAGCCCCCTTTCCAACTCCTTGGCCGAAGTTGAGTCTAGGCTTTGAAATTTTTTTACTAACTTTGTTGTGTGGGTTACGGGCCCACATCACAATGGGTGGTATTAGGATCTTTTACTCCTCGACCTTTACTCTGGGACTCTGATCTCTATTCTACCCGGGTTAAATGATTTTGCTAACTCTAACATCACTACTGCAGGATGGTCCAAACACGACACTACGATCAGATACCCTTCGACGAAACTGTGTGCGAAGCCATAATCGCAAACGGTGGTGTAAAAAACCCGTCGGAAAAGGTACAAAAAGTTTGCGATGACGGATGCATCAAACACGGTTCAGATTTTTGCGTGTGCAATGCAGGGCATACGGTTCAGCTCAATTAACTGTTTGTGACGAGGAGGAACAAAATAAACGGGCAGCCTGATGAAGGCGTGTGCGATATACAGCATACAGTTCACTAGGATGAACTGTGTGTGATTAGGCAACACAATGGAAACGGTTCAACTGAAAAGATGTGTGTGATACGTGGCAAACAGGTCCGTAATCAGAAAATGTGTGAAAAGACCAATAATAACATATACGATTGCTGCTAATAAGTCGTGTGATTGCTGTGTCTACTGTAGAATAACACACACACACACACACACACACACACACACACACACACACACACACACACACACACACACACACACACACACACACACACACACACATACAGCGTACAGCCGGTCAATTCTGCTAATATTAGCAGAATAACTATTCCGATAACACTTTCGTACCGCACGCTCAACGCAAGTGGACGTCATTCTTTGAACCAAGTGTGCTGCAGTACTCACACGAGTGAACTTCTCATCGGAAAAAACTGCACGCGTTGTTTTTTGGTACTGTTGTCACTTTAGTTTTTTTAACCGTTTATCGGAATGAGGCGTGTAATATACCGTTGGAAAGCTATGGATTAGGCGCAACTTCGACATGTTGAACACTTTTCGAGACTCCACACGGTTTAAGAGCAATTTTGAAAATGGTGCGGCCCATGACGAGTGGCAGCGAGCGTTTTTTCGCGATTTCTTCTAAACCGCTCGTCGGAACGAAGCAAATGATACACCGTTGGAAAGATATCATCGAGGCACATCTTTTTCATATCTATTATTTTCTCTAATTCATTACGGTTTAAGAGCAGTTTCAAATTTACTAAATCGCGGAATTCTATTTTTCACAAAAAATTAAATTTTCGGTACCATTTTCACTCCAGTTTTCTAACCGTTTGTCGAATGAGGCGTATGATACGCCGTTGGAAAGCTACGGACGAGGCGCAACTTTCATATGTTAAAATGTTTTTGAGATTCCTTACGATTTTTAGTTAATTTTAAAAATCATGTGGCTGACGACGAGAGGCAGCGACCGTTTTTCGTGAACTTTTTACAAACCGTTTGTTGAAATGATTCAAATTATATGCTGTTGGAAAGATATCGATGAGACGCAACTTTTTCATATAGAACACTCTCTCCGATTCCTTAAGGTTTAGAAGCAATTTTGATTTTAACGAAATGCGAACACTCTGTTTTTTCGCGACACCAAAATCGTCATATGTACTTCATCAGACAGAAAACCGCACTTCTTTTAGACTAAAAACTATATACTTCATCGGACAAACAAGTGCACTGCATGATTTCTTTTTTGTGGGACGTAAATTTTCCTAAACGAGGTGGAGTGCACTTCATGTCGAGTGTTTGGTGAACCACAATACTATGTAAAGTGAACCTCGAGACTACCGTAAACGGGCCGTACTGCGTCAGACAGAAAACCGCACTTATTTAGACTAAAACCACACTTCATTAGACAGACAAGTGCACTGCATGATTTCTTTTTTGCGGGACGTAAATTTCCAAACGAGGTGGAGTGCACTGCTTCAGACTAAAAACCGCACTTCATCGGACAGACAAGTGCACTGCATGATTTCTTTTTTGTGGGACGTAAATTTTCCCAAACGAGGTGGAGTGCACTGCTTCAGACGAAAAACCACACTGCATTGGACGAGCAAGCGCACTTCATGATTTCTTTTGTCGAACGTAAATTTTTTCTCTGACGAATTTTTGTTGTCTTTTTTTCAACATTTTTTATTAACGAGAGTGGACCGCGGAGACTAGGGCAAGCGAACCACATCATATATCAAAGTGAACCGCATTACCATCTTGTTTTTTCACTAAATTTTTCACACTTTCATGTTAGGTGCAAGTGAACAATATCAATCTGAAAAATGAACCACATCTGAGGACCAAACGCACTGCACGTGTTGATGTAGTTGACTGATTTTTTGAGACACACGATGCACTTCATACATAGGTGTAATGAGCTGCTACACAAATTGGACTGAACTATTTTTTCCAATCATCCCACATACAAAAAAATTGCATTAGAGAAATAAAGTAAACTTTCTGTGGGGATTTCTTTCTCTTTTTTATACAAGGTGAACACTAAGGGGCTGCAGTGCACTTATTTCCTTCTTTTTTCGTTGTTAGTCTTCTTCCGTATAAATCAATAAAGTCAACAGCTAGAGCAAACAATAAAGTCAACAGCCAGCAAACCACCATCGAAGTTGCATTTTTTCTGTTGAACAGCTCGGCTATGTATCCCGAACTGCACACCGGCTAAACAAAAAGCTATGCTACATAATCAAACTGCAGGAGAGAGGACCGGTGAGCTGAGATACAAGCTCAGCCGAACTTCTTGGTGCAAATAGTGGACTTCATAATACACATTTAACGGCATGATTCATTAACTAGCAAACCATCATCTACAACATTTTTTTAGTCTGAGTGTGGAGTGCATTTCTCTATCTCTTTGTTTGCTTCTTCGCCTCCCTCCTGCAGAAGAAACTTAAACTGATTTGCAGCAATTAGCAACAGTGGACCGACATGAGATGCATTGCACTGGAACCGCACGAACCGAAAAAAGGAGTGGACTGCATGAGGAGCCGTCAACTGCATGGCCAGGCGTGTCAAACCGCATCGCGCACCCAGCGCACTGCAAGTCCGGATGTATGGGCTGCAAGGGGAGGAGGGGAAGCTCGTTTCCAGATGGGCTATTCATCGGGGAAGCTAGCGCGCCAACGACTGGAGGCAGCCGCGGTCCCGATGGCGCATGACATGGCCAGTAGAGCGCACACGAGAGGACGACGGCCATTGCGGGAAGGCCGAACCGCACGCGTGGGTCTGTATAGGTAGTGTAATAGCAAGTGTTAGTGGTCACTTTACTTAATATTTGTTTAGCTTTAATTAAAATTTATTCTTAAAACAAGCAAAGCATTGGCTCGTCCTTTCAGTTCCACAGGAACAACATGCACAACAATTAGAATTATTATTCTCAGGATGCACACGATCAGCTCATCTGCCGCACTTTCACTCAGACAATACTACCAAGTTTGAATAACTTGTTATGGTTGTCGTCCTATGCATCATCATGCCATGTTTACCAGCTTGGAAGATTCAGAACCAACATATAAGATTCATACAACAAAGATGCGTACACATCTCAATGATTCCCAGCTTGAACGAATCTGAACAAACGTATTAGAGCCTTTGGATAAAGTGAATCTCGGGATTAAATCCATCTTGGCTAGCCGTGTCATACAACCAAAGAACTTGGCGAATGCTCTTGACCATCACAACATCTGTAGTTAAGTATTCCTGTATGCACAGATAAGAAAGAACATGATTACTATAATAGTGGCACTAGTAGAAGCAAACTTTATTTCCAAAACGAGAAAAGATAGCTTTATTTAAAAAATACAATGTTAGCACAGTATGACAAAGCACAATCATGTTCAAAAAGGACAGTACTGACCTGTGTCAGATGACTTTGGGAGAACAAGTTATTCTTCATGTCCCCATATCTTTCCATGAAGGAGATTCGTTGACATCCATTAACACCTCAGTGTGGTAGTAGAAGGAGGAGCGTAGACTCATTTCAATCACTTTTCTTGTGCAGTTC
Source organism: Aegilops longissima (assembly GCA_021605205.1). Taxonomy (NCBI): domain Eukaryota; kingdom Viridiplantae; phylum Streptophyta; class Magnoliopsida; order Poales; family Poaceae; genus Aegilops; species Aegilops longissima. The sequence continues at coordinate 568,809,068 of CM038678.1, read as the reverse complement.
AACTAAAATTATGGCGCCCGCCAGTTAGAGAGGGGGCCCGCGCTGTCGGTGTCAAAACCGGCTGTAGCGACCCGACCTCAGATGGTCAAGTCTCTGTGCTTCCGTGTCATCCCTGGATCGGTAATGCTGACACACACAGTACTCGAAGGATTTATAACAGAGTAGCAATCACACACTTATTACATCGAATGTCTCAAAAGAGAACTTATTACAATAATATGGCTTAAGGCCATCTAATACGATAACAGCGAAAGGCTTGGAAGATAAAGTGAGTCCATCAACTCCAACAAAGCATAGCTGAGCTGCACAAAGAACGACCTATCGAACCTTAATCCTCGTCTCTAAAAGTCTGCAACATAATACGCTTGCAGCCCGAGAACGGGTCAGCACATGGAATATGCTTTGCAATGTAACACAATAGAGCAATAACAGAATAATGCTAACACTACATGCATATTTAGCTGGTGGAAAGCTCTACGGTTACAGTTTGCGGAAAGCCAATTTTTCCCTACAACAAAGGAATAAATTTTAATTTAACTATCATGGTGGTTGAAACATCATTGAGAAGGTATAACCCCAACTCAATCCCAATTAAAGTAATTAACAACCCAACAATATTAATTTAGAGTGATGAGATACATGTAATTACTCAAGTACTAGATACTCAGAATTGTCCATAACGAGGGACATGGCTAACCATGATTAGATTGTACACTCTGCAGAGGTTTGCGCGCTTTTCCCCACAAGACTATATCGCCTCCGTTGATTTCTCGCACTACATGGTGTTTGAGAAACGGATGACCGAGACACAGTCTTTCGGAAACATTAACTCTCTACTCCGGATAGATCATACCAAACCTACAAAACCCACTACCTGCTGATCTACCTCTTCAAGAGCTTCACGTAACTTACTCAACTATGCTAGAGCCCATAATAGCTTGTGGCTGCACATGGAAGTTTCTAGCATGAATAATCTCAGTTCCCTTTGAGCCTGGGTGGCGGTCCATAGGAAGATCACACGGGTACCCCGGGATTTCCAAAAATAAAACAGACAACACTGGGTTCCCCAGGTGCCTCAATCCACCCAGATGTGTATTTAGATTGCCACCTTAAAGTAAACCATTAATTAACAATCTCACATCTGTCATGAATATCTCTCAAACCCAAACCACGTCTACGAGCATAGCATAGCAATATAAGCAACATGTAGAAGTAACTCCCGAGGGTTTGATAGTAACAGGGTAATAGGTTCCTACCTCATCATCTACTTCCCAACCCACAAATTAATGAAATCCTAACCATGCAATGTTTGAGGGTTGAACTAATGCATAAAAACTGGGTATGAAAGGAAATATGATCAAGTGTTACTTGCCTTGTCGACGATCCGTGAATCCTAGAGACTCAGAGTAACACGCTCAAGACCGGGAATTCTATCGCAAGCAAACAATACATACATAAGCAAAAAGCAAAGATGCACAACGAAACTTCAACTGAAAGAGGTTGACAGGAGAGTTCAACTTAAGAACTACGGTTCACAAGAAAAATCAAACCAAACAGAGCAACGAAACTCAAACGGCGAAAGAAAAAAGATCCGTTTACTAATCTGAACTAGGGTCAAATTTTACAGAGGCAAAAACTTGTTTGAGTTGACTATTCGGAAAGAGGGTTTCGAGATGAAACTCCAGGCGCTTGAATCGCCTGATTCCGATAAACGAGCGAAAATTTATACTAATTCGAACATCGGATCAGAAATCGCGATCGGAAAAATCGCGGAATAAATCCGACAAAAGAAAACGACGAACGGCTAAACGAACGAACGTTCGTTAGTAGAAACTAAACGACGAACACGTTCGAAAAAATGAACGAACGAGCGATCGCAAGCAAAACAAATAAACCGGAGAAATAAAAACGATCTATATTAAAAAACGGGCTAGGGTTTTTCTTAAAAAAAACCGAAGGGGTTTTCTAAAAAAATCGACGACGAGGGCTACCTCAGGCGAGGTTGTCCGCGGGCGGGCGGTTTCGCGGGCTTGGCGAGGGGCGGTGGCGGCGGGATGCGGGTGGCGGCGGGAGTGGCGGCGGCGGCTAGAGGCGGCGGCGGCGACTCGTGGCGGCGGCTCGGGCTCGGGCTCGGCTCGGGCTCCGGAGGGGCGGCTATATATAGGTTGGGGGTCCGACTTGAAGGGGCAAGGCGGCGGAGTCTGGTCGACGTTGGGGCGGCGACGCGTAAGGCGGCGACGGCTCGGGCGGCTGGGCCAGCCTGCTCGGCTGGGCCCTTGGCCCAGTCGGGCGCGGGTCTCTCTCTCTTTTTTTTAAACGTTCCGCCGAAACTTATAAAAATACTAGAAAAATAAATAAAATCTAAAAATGCCAAAACAAGTTTTCTTTGCCTAAATAAAATATTAGAACAAGATGAACTTTTCTTGGCCCCTAAAATGCAATTTTTAAATCATGCAAAATTTTCTCTAGGGCAAATAAAATTCCAGAAAAAATAAAATAAAATCCAAATAATGATCTTAACATTTTTCCTCGGATATTTCAATTATTTTTGGAGAAGTCATATTATCTCCTCTCATTTATTATTAAACATGAAATATTTTCCGAGAGAAAAATAATAAAATCCAAAGTCCTCGTCTTCATTATTTGATAAAATTCAAATATGAAAATCGGAAAATCCCCAACTCTCTCCGAGGGTCCTTGAGTTGCTTGGGATTTCGAGGATGGCAAACGAAAATGCAATAAAATATGATATGCATGGATGACCTATGTATAACATGCCAAATTGAAAGTTTGGGATGTTACACCGGCGGATATTGGGTAGGGGGTCCCGATCTGTGCGTCTAGGCTGATGGTAACATGAAGCAAGGGACACAAATGTTTACCCAGGTTCGGGCCCTCTCGATGGAGGTAAAACCCTACTTCCTGCTTGATTAATATTGAAGATATGGGCAATACAAGAGTAGTTCTACCACGAGATCTTAGAGGCTAAACCCTAGAAGCTAGCCTATGATGGTATGATTGTAATTGTGATCGTCCTTCTAAGGACCAACCTCTCCGGTTTATATAGACACCGGAGAGGGCTAGGGTTTACATGGAGTCGGTTACAAGGAGGAAATACAATATCCGGATCACCAAGCTTGCCTTCCACGCCAAGGAAAGTCCCATCCGGACATGGGTCGAAGTCTTGAGTCTTGTATCTTCACGCTTCAATAGTCCGGATGTTGTATGCAGTCCGGCAGTCCGGATACCCCCTAATCCAGGACTCCCTTAGTAGCCCCTGAACCAGGCTTCAATGACGATGAGTCCGGCGCGCAGTCTTGTCTTCGGCATTGCAGGGCGGGTTCCTCCTCCGAATACTCCAAGGTAATTATCAAACACTTGAACCGTGTCCGGATCCACAAAATGATCTTCACATGCCACCGTAAAGAGAATGGTATTTCACAAATGTAATCTGCTGACAACTTTTTAGGCAACGCAACGTGTCATGACGGTCGGGTCATTATTCGAACCATCTTCCCAGAACCAGCCACAACGCATATTGCGAGGCGGTTTCCTTGACATGTCTTGTCAAGCAGAGATCGTGTCCCCTTATCAAGGGATTCTCATCAATACGGGTACGGGTAATCCCACCACATCATCAATCGTGGCGCTTGGGAAGCAAGTGATTCCCAACGGGCAAGTGGGGAGGCGCACCGCTTTCGTCGCCTCTATAAAGGGATAAGATTTCTCCATTTTTACCCACGCCTTCTTCCTCCTTTGCCCATTTTTGCCTCCTCGAGCTCCAGCGCCCAAGCCCAAGTCTTCTCCGCATTTCCAAACATGTCTAGAGCAGGAGGAAAGTGGGTGGCTTCCACCGTCAAGGAGAAGCATATCACAAATCTTCGGGCGGCCGGATACTTGGCCGCAGACATAGCGCACCGGCTACCGGATGATGGGCAGGTCATTCCGACCCCGGGACCCCACGAGAGGGTCGTGTTCGTCGCCCACTTCGTCCGTGGACTGTGATTTCCACTTCACCCCTTCGTCCGCGGGCTTATGTTCTACTACGGGCTAGATTTCCATGATCTACCTCCGAATTTCGTCCTCAACATCTCGGCGTTCATCATCGTATGTGAGGCTTTCCTCCGCATCCGGCCTCACTTCAGCCTTTGGCTGCAAATCTTCTGCGTGAAGCCGAAGATTGTACGCGGCCAGCAAGCGGAGTGCGGAGGGGCCATGGTGGGCAAGATGCCTAATGTCACCTGGCTGGACGGCTCCTTTGCGGAGTCCGTAAAAGGGTGGCAATTGAGGTGGTTCTACATCACCGAGCCGCGCGGCGCCAACTGGGCGGCGGCCCCCAAGTTCCGATCCGGAGCCCCCATGCGGCTCACCTCCTGGGAAAGGAAGGGCCTGACTTGGGGCGAACCTACAGAGCTGACCGGACTCCAAACCTGCATCAAGAGCATGAAGGAAAAGAACATTAAGCAAGTCAACGTGATCCAGGTCATGCTCGTTCGCCGGATTCTGCCATGCCAAAGGCGGTCATTCAATCTGTGGGAGTTCGTCCCGGCCGAACACCGGACGCTTCAGAGGCTCTATGGCATGAAGCACAAAGACGCGTGGAAGGCGTTGTTCAAGGCCTCCGAAGTACATCCTCCCACATCCGAGGACCGTGGGCTCCATGCCGCGTGGCCTCCTAGCAAGGTGAGTTTTCAGGCCACCACCAGATTCAGTTCTTCCCAATATATTCATGGGGGAGCCTTAAGTAATTGTGCATATTTGTTCAGGATTATGTGGAGACAGCGGAGCAAATTGACTATCCGGCTCCGCTGCCAGGAGGCCCAGCTGATGCTCTCCTGACGGAGATGCTAGTCCCGGCGCCCTACCAGGTGCCGGAGATGAAGGCCAAAAGAAGGCCCGAGGACCAGTGAAGAGTCTCCGCATAAGGTTGTGTCGTCAAGCCTCGCTCAAGACGACGAGGAACACTCTCCCCGACGAGGAGGAAGAAGAAGAAGAAGAGGCCGCCCCATCCGAAAAGGATGAGGGGCCTGAGGAGACGGGCCGTGGGGCGGGAGAGGCCCTCGACGCAAGGTCGTCATACCTACGTCGTCCGATGACGACGAAACAGATTCCTCCAGGAGGCGGGGGAAGCAAGAAGAACTCTACCTCCCGTGCCGGGAGGAGAAAAGAGGAAAGCCGCCCGGAAGGGCGGGGGGGCTGGGGCGCCCAAGAAGGGAAAGAAATCCCTTCCGGACTACTCCACCACGGCCGCTCATAGCGAGGAAGGGTGGCTGCCCAGGGGGAAGCCCCTCGTGCGATCGTAAGTGTCCGCACTCTATCGTGATTCACTTCATAGTTGTTTAATAACGCCGAACATACATGCAGTCCGGCCAGGGCTCATCCGGAGATGTCAACTTCGGATGGGTCTCTGAGCGCTTCAGAGATGAACTCGCTCCCGACGGCCACCACTCCTCAGCCTGCGGATGACACGGAGGTGTTGTCCCGAAGGTTCCCCGAGCAGGGGGAGGTGACCCTGAAGACGCCCCAAGGCGGAGTTACAGATGTCAGACATGCGGGGTTCAAGATCCCCGCGGATCACATCGATGAGAGCCGCAACAAGGCGGACTCTAGACCGAACACTTCTTCGGAACCCTCGACGGTTCCGGACTTAGGCGGGCAGCCCCTTGTTAGGGAGGGTGAGCCGCCCGTGCCGAGGACTTCCGTCGCGTCAACGGCGTCGGATAGTCTGGTGGAAGCGCTTCGAGGTGCTTCCATAGATGAAGAGCACCGTACTCTTATGAGTGCGGTGATTCAAAAGGTTCTGTCCGCCAAAAGCGGACTAACCGAAGCCTGCACAAGCCTCCTGACGGGCTTCGAGGTAAGTAATAAAAATGTGTGAAATTACCACCCGATAGGTAGTAGCCCCTAATACTATGTTTGGTGTTCGGAAAGAAAAGCAAAACGGAGGGTCAATTATAATCCGCAGGAGTCTAATAATTGTTTATGCGACTAAGCAGGCCGTGCTGCTTGCCGCTGCTGCTCGCACAGCCGAGGTTGGCGAACTAAAGCGGGACCTGGAGCAGGCGCAGGGAGAGCTCGATCTCACGAAGAGGCGGCTCGAAGAGAGCAAAGGTGAGTGATTCTTCGCTCTTATATATGTAAAGGTAGATAAATTTGTTTAGTCTGACAACAAAGTGTCGTGACTGTGTGGCAGAGCCCACCACTGAAGTGGCGTCCCTGAAGAAAGCGCTATCCGAGGCCGAAGACAAGGCGTCCTTGGAATGCAAAGAGCGCGAGAAGCAAAGTGCTAGAGTGGGTGAGGTACAGCAAGAGCTCCAGGACCTCAGCAAGAAGTTCGAGTCCGTGGAGCATGATCTGAAGATCAAAGAGGCTGAGCTTGCGCAGGCCCTTGTGAGTATGAAAGACGCCAAGGCCAAAGCCGAGAAGGCACAACAGGAGATCCAGGAGGCCAAAAAGATAGCGGCGGGTAAGAAATTCTATGTGCAAAGCAAACATGTGGAGGAGGCGTTTCTTTTACTTACTCGAATTCGGAGCTCTCCATGGGCATTCGTAGATCTGCCACGCAGCGTCTCAGATGCCGCGGAGTTCTACCGTGCCGAGTAGGGGAGCTCGACGGAGAAGTTTCTCTGGTCCCAGTATGTTGGGGCCGAACACCCAACGACTCTGAGTGACCAGCTGAAGCAGTTGGTCAAACTCCACAGGGCGGCCGAAGTGGCTATGAAAGATTTCATAGTCCGGATGTGGCCTGGTGAGCCCCTGCCCACCAGCTACTTCGGCCTGATCAAGCGGATGGTGAATGCCTGTCCGCGACTTGAAGTAATCAAGCGATCTGCTTGCATCGAGGGTGCCCGCCGGGCCTTTGCCCGCGCGAAGTTGCATTGGGGCAAGCTAGATGCGGAGAAGCTGGTGAAGGACGGTCCACCAGAGGGCAAGGAGCATCGCCACCCGAGAAGTATTATGATGGCGTTATGAAAGGCGCTCGTCTCGTGGCCGATGAGTGTTCCAAGGACAAGATCTTTGACTAAATGTACCTCTGCCGCTGTTGTAATTGAAAGACGAAGTTACTTGTGCTATGTAGCACTGTTTGATTTAAAATATTACCTTTTGTGCGGCTGTTTATAGAATACTGAAAGTAGGCCAGTCGTCGGCTTCCGCCCCCACGCAACTAGTGCCGGGGTGTTCCTGGAAAAACCCGGATACTCTTTATCCAAATGTTTGGTCCCTTAAGGAGGTATCCGGCGCAGCGAACAAGGCAATCGGACTATTCGGCTTTATAACTTTCACTTAGCCATAGAAGTCTACAATTTTAAATTTTGGCGAAGCCCCTAGAATCCGGAAGGCCGAATTGGGGCGCTATATACGCCTAGATCAGAAGAAGCCGATTTATCGCCTAAAGCGGAAAATCTTTAAGGATTTTAAGACCTCTCGAACAGCGACCAGCTCTCGCCACATCATGCCGGTCAGTTTTCGGCTTTCTCTACTAAGGTGCTCGTCTGAAAGAACCAGGACACAATCGCAGTAGTTCTCCCTACGCTACCTTAGCCGATATAACGGAACGTAAGGTACCAAAACAAGGGAGCTGGGCTAACCCAAATGTAGACCCAAGACATGATTCGGAGTTGATGCATATAGGGCTATAAGTTCGGGGTGCTGCACTGTTTAAAGTGTTCGGACTTTAGTTGCCGTAGAACGGGGCACCATAGGAAGCCCCTGGAAAACGGACCGTACCAAAGTGTATGGATGCAATATCAAAGAAACATTTGTAAGAAAAATGTTCAATTAACAATAATGAGCTGACGCTATATATAATCACCCATTGATGAAAATACGTTTAAGCGTATGTTTACAATGAATGCATTAAGCGGAGATAAATAGGACTGTTTAACATGCATCCAGGGGCAGGCCATGTATGGATATATAAAACAGGTATAATGATCGTAAATAGATTCCACCTAGGTGTTTCCTTCTGTATGCGAAGCCTGTTGCCTCCTTGGTTTTCTCTCCTATGTAAGTTCGGCAATCCGGCTCTTCTGAAGAGGCTGCCCTAAAGCAATGTCCTGAAAAAGAAGGAGGACGGGTTATGAAGGTATGTGGCGGTTATCCCGCACTGTTGACTGAGTCGTTATTACGCCTCCGCCTACGCCCATGGTATCTTGAGTGCGTAATTGTGTGCGCGCGGCACGGATGCTGCTTTGATGGGGCTTGAGCGGAGGCCGGACTGCTAGTCGTGCTCTTGGCGTGCCTTATGGTCCTGTTGCGGGGTGCTCCGGACTCTCTTGATGGTGCTTGAAGTTGTTGTCGCCGGATTGGTTTGTCGGAGGAGGCCGCATTGTACTTCCGCCGCGACGGCTGCAGTATGCTCTTCTATTTGAAGAGAGCGGTCCATATTTCCGTTCACTGTTATGACCCCGCATGGTCCTGGCATCTTGAGCTTGAGGTATGCGTAGTGTGGTACCGCATTGAACCTAGCGAATGCGGTTCGCCCGAGCAGTGCGTGGTAACCACTGCGGAAAGGGACGATATCGAAGATTAACTCTTAGCTTAGGAAGTTATCTGGAGATCTAAAGACCACTTCCAATGTTATAGAGCCCGTGCAACGGCCTCTACTCAGGAATCACACCTTTAAAGGTGGTTTTGGTGGCCTTGATCCTTGAAGGTCAATGCCCATTTTGCGACCGTGTCCCGATAAAGCAGGTTCAGGCTGCCACCGGCCCATGAGGACGCGCGTGAGGTGGAATCCATCGATGATTGGGTCTAGGACCAATGCGGCTGAGCCGCCGTGACGGATGCTAGTAGGGTGATCCCTATGATCAAAGGTGATCGGACAAGCTGACCATGGGTTGAATTTGGGGGCGACTGGCTCCATCGCATAGACGTCCCGTAGTGCCCGCTTCCGTTCTCGCTTGGGGATGTGCGTGGCATAGATCATGTTGACCATTTTCACCTGGGGGGAAATTTCTTCTGTCCCCCCGTGTTTGGACGCCGGGGCTCCTCGTCATCATCGCTGTGCAGCCCCTTGTCATTGTTTTTGGCGTTTATTTTGCCCGCCTGTTGAATACCCAGCAATCTCTATTGGTGTGGTTGGCTGGCTTGTCCGGGGTGCCATGAATTTGGCATGAGCGTTCCAGTATGCGGTCCAGACTGGACGGTCCCTGATTATTTCTTTTGAGCGGCTTATTCCGCTGACCGGGCTTGGATCCGCTGAATCCGGCGTTGACTGCCGTGTCTTCAGTGCTATCGCCGTTGTTCCGGCGCTTATGTTTGTTACGCCGTGGCTTGCCGTTATTGTCGCGGCCATTCGAAGTGCCAGAATAGAATGTGGCGTCGTGCTGCTACGAGCCAACCAGCTGTCCTCGCCCGCGCAAAAGCGGGTCATTAGTTTTGTGAGAGCTGCCATGGACTTGGGTTTTTCCTGGCCGAGGTATCGAGCGAGCCACTCGTCACGGATATTATGCTTAAAACCCGCCAGGGCTTCGGCGTCCGGACAGTCGACTATTTGGTTCTTTTTAGTTAGGAACCGAGTCCAAAATTTCCTGGCTGACTCTCCGGGTTATTGACTAATGTGGCTCAGGTCATCGGTGTCTGGTGGTCGCACATATGTGCCCTGGAAATTGTCGAGGAATGCGTCTTCCAGGTTTTCCCAGCTGCCAATGGAATTTGCTGGCAGACTGTTTAGCCAGTGCCGAGCTAGTCCTTTGAGCTTAAGGGGAAGATACTTGATGGCGTGTAGATCATCTCCGCGGGCCATGTGAATGTGGAGAAGGAAATCTTCGATCCATACCCCGGGGTCTGTTGTGCCATCGTATGATTCAATGTTTACGGGTTTGAACCCTTCTGGGAATTCATGATCCATCACTTCGTCAGTGAAGCAGAGGGGGTGCACGGCGCCTCTGTTTCGGGCTATGTGGCTACGTAGGTCGAATTGGTCTGGGTGGCCATGTTCGGCCCGGCCGGACTTGTTGAAGGTGTATCCAGCGTGACAGTCGTCGTCGCGTGCCGAGGCGCGCCCCCGCGGTCCGTAGATCGATCTTGGCTGTCCTGCTCTGTTGCCCCGGGCCATAGTATGTTGGCGTGGGGGTGTTGCCTGGTATGCGGACTGATATGCCGTTTTATCCTGGCCATGAGGTGGCCGGTCAGCCGTATGGTGCTCGAGTCCGTATTCCTCGGCTACCAGGACTTCAGTCCATCTATCTGTGAGTAGGTCTTGATCAGCTTGGAGTTGCTGCTGCTTCTTTTTCAGGCTCCTCGCAGTGGCTATAAACTGACGCTTGAAGCGCTCTTGCTCTACGAGATCCTCAGGCACGCCGAACTCGTCGTCGCCGAGGTTAATCTCGTCTTCGGAGGGGCATGTAGCTTTCCTCCTCCGGGTATTCGTCTGTCACCTGTTCTTCTGGGCTGACCTGCTCATCCTCCTGTTCGGCCTGCTCGAAGGCGGGCTGATCTGGGTTGTATTCTTCTTCAGCACCATTTGGATTGTTTTTGTCTCCTGGGCCGGTATTGCTGTGGCGGGGCTTGGAGTGGCGCCGACGACGCCCATTCTTTGCTTTTTTTCCCTGAGGTTTTATCCTCCGTTGCCGCATCGCCATTTGTTTCCTTTGGAGTGTCCACCATATATATATCATAGGAACAGGTGGCTGTCCACCGCCCAGTGAGCGGTGGTTCAATTTCTTCTCCTGCATCGTCGTCCATACCGTCGATGTCTTCAGAGTCGAAGTTCAGTACCTCGGTTAAATCATCGACCTTGGCAATGAAGTGGGTGGTGGGTGGGCAACGAATTCCTTCGTCGCCTGCCTCACACTCTAGCCGGACATAGTTCGGCGAAGAGCCTCCTGACAAAGAGAGAGACTTTAACGAGTCCAAAGATATCGCCAAGGGCGAAAAGCTTTGAAGATATCCGCAGCGGTGAACTCCATTACCGGAGCCCAACCTGGCTCGACTGGCTCGGGAGTGCGCGGACAGGAACCAGCATCCGGATATGAATCCCGGGGTCCGGAGTTACAGGCCACCACAGAGGTAAGGCCCGTGTTCGGCTCCACCACTGATGAGTGTGCGACCTGCGGGGCGGGGTTCAGCCCCCCGTCTTTAGGCAACGCAGCCTGCTCCGAATTTAGGTCCGAGGCGACTGCGGGGGTGATACCCCGAGGTTTGTCCGACAGCAGTTCTAAGCCGTGCTCGTCGCGACTGTCCGGTGCTCCTGGCATAGGCCCGAATCCATCGAAGATCAAGTCTCCGCGAATGTCTGTCGTGTAGTTCAGTTTTCCGAACCCGATCTGGTGGCCAGGGGCGTAGCTGTCGATCTGCTCCAGATGGCCAAGCGAGTTGGCCAGGAGGGCGAAGCCGCCGAACACGAAGACCTGTCCGGGGAGAAAGGTCTCATACGGGATCGTGTTGTTGACGATGACTGGAGGAGCCATCGAGCCTATGAGCGACGGCTATTGAGGAACTCTCAATGAAAGCACCAATGTCGGTGTCAAAACCGGCGGATCTCGGGTAGGGGGTCCCGATCTGTGCGTCTAGGCTGATGGTAACAGGAAGCAAGGGACACAGATGTTTACCCAGGTTCGGGCCCTCTTGATGGAGGTAAAATCCTACTTCCTGCTTGATTAATATTGAAGATATAGGTAGTACAAGAGTAGATCTACCACAAGATCGTAGAGGCTAAACCCTAGAAGCTAGCCTATGATGGTATGATTGTAATTGTGATCGTCCTTCTATGGACCAACCTCTCCGGTTTATATCGACACCGGAGAGGGCTAGGGTTTACATGGAGTCAGTTACAAGGACAGAAATATAATATCCGGATCACCAAGCTTGCCTTCCACGCCAAGGAAAGTCCCATCCGGACACGTGTCGAAGTCTTGAGTCTTGTATCTTCATGCTTCAATAGTCCGGACGTTGTATATAGTCCGGCAGTCCGAATACCCCCTAATCCAGGACTCCCTCACGCGCCACCTCAACGATGGGCGTGATGGACTCAACTAGTTCAGTGCAACTATGTGATTGATGCAGTGCACATGGACTTGATTATGCCAGATAGGTCTTCTGCTAGTTATTGATGTCTACAACGCAACCTTCTTCCTGTAGACGTTGTTGGGCCTCCAAGTGCAGAGGTTTGTAGGACAGTAGCAAATTTCCCTCAAGTGGATGACCTAAGGTTTACCAATCCGTGGGAGGTGTAGTATGAAGATGGTCTCTCTCCAACAACCCTGCAACCAAATAACAAAGAGTCTCTTGTGTCTCCAACACACCCAATACAATGGTAAATCGTATAGGTGCACTAGTTCGGTGAAGAGATGGTGATACAAGTGCAATATGGATGATAGATATGGGTATTTGTAATATGAAAATATAAAAACAGCAAGGTAACTAATAATAAAAGTGAGCAGGAACGGTATTGCAATGTGTAGAAACAAGGCCTAGGGTTCATACTTTCCCTAGTGCAAGTTCTCTCAACAATAATAACATAATTGGATCATATAAGTATCCCTCAACATGCAACAAAGAGTCACTCCAAAGTCACTAATAGAGGAGAACAAACGAAGAGATTATGGTAGGGTACGAAACCACCTCAAAGTTATCATTTCTGATCGATCTATTCAAGAGTCCGTAGTAAAATAACATGAAGCTATTCTTTCCGTTCGATCTATCCTAGAGTTCATACTAGAATAACACCTTAAGACACAAATCAACCAAAACCCTAATGTCACCTAGATACTCCAATGTCACCTCAAGTATCCGTTGGAATGATTATACGATATGCATCACACAATCTCAGTTTCATCTATTCAAACCAACACAAAGTACTTCAAAGAGTGCCCCAAAGTTTCTACCGTAGAGTCAAGACGAAAACGTGTGCCAACCCCTATGCATAAGTTCACGAGCGGAACCCGCAAGTTGATCACCAAAACATACATCAAGTGGATCACGTGATATCCCATTGTCACACAGATAAGCACATGCAAGACATACATCAAGTGTTCTCAAATCCTTAAAGACTCAATCCGATAAGATAACTTCAAAGGGAAAACTCAATCCATTACAAGAGAGTGGAGGGGGAGAAACATCATAAGATCCAACTATAATAGCAAAGCTCGCAATACATCAAGATCGTACCACCTCAAGAACACGAGAGAGAGAGAGAGAGAAAGAGAGAGAGAGAGAGATCAAACACATAGCTACTGGTACATACTCTCAGCCCCGAGGGTGAACTACTCCCTCCTCTCATGGAGAGCGCTGGGATGATGAAGATAGCCACCGGTGAGGGATCCCCCCTCCGGAAGGGTGCTGGAATAGGGTCCCGATTGGTTTTTGGTGACTACAGAGGCTTGCGGTGGCGGAAATCCCGATCTGCTCTGCCCCCGATGTTTTTGGGTATATGGATATATATATATATATATATATATATATATATATATATATATATATATATATATATATATATATATATATAGGCAAAAGAAGTCGGTCGGGGAGCTATGAGGGGCCCACGAGGGTGGGGTGCGCCTGGGGCGCTCCTCCTGCCTCGTGGCCACCTCGTTGCTTCCCTGACATGTACTCCAAATCTCCTGGATTGCTTCCGTTCCAAAAATAACTCTCCCGAAGGTTTCATTCCGTTTAGACTCCGTTTGATATTCCTTTTCTTCGAAACACTGAAATAGGCAAGAAAACAACAATTTGGGCTGGGCCTCCGGTTAATAGGTTAGTCCAAAAATAATATAAAAGTGTATAATAAAGCCCATAAACATCCAAAAAAGATAATATAATAGCATGGAACAATCAAAATTATAGATACGTTGGAGACGTATCAACATCCCCAAGCTTAATTCCTGCTTGTCCTCGAGTAGGTAAATGATAAAAACAAAATTTTTGATGCGGAATGATACCTATCATATTTATCAAAGTAATCTTCTTTATTGTCGCATGAATGTTCAGATCCATAAGATTCAAAACAAAAGTTTAATATTGACAAGAAAACAATAATACTTCAAGCATACAAAATAACATATAGTCTGGCTATGCTCTATCTTCATCACACAAAATATTTAAATCGTGTACAACCCCGATGACAAGCCAAGCAATTGTTTCATACTTTTGGTGTTCTCAAACTTTTTAAATCTTCACGCAATACATGAACGTGAGCCATGGACATAGCACTATAGGTGGAATAGAATGGTGGTTGTGGAGAAGACAGAAAGGAGAAGATAGTCTCACGTCAACTAGGCGTATAACGGGCTATGGAGATGCCCATCAATATATATCAACGTGAGTGAGTAGGGATTGCCATGCAACGGATGCACTAGAGCTATACGTGTATGAAAGCTCAACAAAAGAAACTAAGTGGGTGTGCATCCAACTCACTTGCTCACAGAGACATAGGGCATTTTGAGGAAACCCATCATTGGAATATACAAGCCAAGTTCTATATGAAAATGACAACATAGGAGACTCTCTATCGTGAAGATCATGGTGCTACTTTGAAGCACAAGTGTGGTAAAAGGATAGTAGCATTGTCCCTTCTCTCTTTTTCTCTCATCATTTTTTTATTTTTTTGTTTGGGCCTTTTCTCTTTTTTTATGGCCTCTTTTTTTATTAGTCCGGAGTCTCGTCCCGACTTGTGGGGGAATCATAGTCTCCATCATCCTTTCCTCACTGGGACAGTGCTCTAATAATGATGACCATCACACTTTTATTTACTTACAACTCAAGAATTACGAATCAATACTTAGAACAAGATATGACTCTATATGAATGCCTCCGGCGGTATACCGGGATGTGCAATGACTCATGAGTGACATGTATAAAGATAATGAATGGTGGCTTTGCCACAAATACGATGTCAACTACATGATCTTGCAAAGCAATATGACAATGATGGAGCGTGTCATAATAAACGGAACGATGGAAAGTTGCATGGCAATATATCTCGGAATGGCTATGGAAATGCCATAATAGGTAGGTATGTTGGTTGTTTTGAGGAAGGTATATGGTGGGTGTATGATACCGGCGAAAGGTGTGCGGTATTAGACAGGCTAGCAATGGTGGAAGGATGAGAGTGCGTATAATCCATGGACTCAACATTAGTCATAAAGAACTCACATACTTATTGCAAAAATCTATTTGTTATCGAAACGAAGTACTACGCGCATGCTCCTAGGGGGATAGATTGGTAGAAAAATACCATCGCTCGTCCCCGACCGCCACTCATAAGGAAGACAATCAATAAATAAATCATGCTCCGACTTCATCACATAACGGTTCACCATACGTGCATGCTACGGGAATCACAAACTTTAGAACAAGTATTTCCCAAACTCACAACTACTCAACTAGCATGACTCTAATATCACCATCTTCATATCTCAAAACAATCATAAAGAGTTAAACTTCTCTTAGTATTAAATGCACTCTATATGAAAGTTTTTATTATACCCATCTTGGATGCCTATCATATTAGGACTAGTTTCATAACAAAAGAAAAACACCATGCTGTTCTAAATACTCTCAAAATAATATAAGTGAAGCATGAGAGTTCATCTATTTCTTCAAAATAAAACTACCATCGTGCTCTAAAAGATATAAGTGAAGCACTAGAGCAAATGACAAACTACTCCAAAAGATATAAGTGAAGATCAAGGAGTAGTTGAATAATTATGTAGCTATGTGAAGACTCTCTAACATTTAATAATTTCAGATCTTGGTACTTTATTCAAACAACAAGCAAAAGAAAATAAAATAAAATGATGCTCCAAGCAAAAAACATATCATGTGGTGAATAAAAATATAGCTCCAAGTAAAGTTACCGATGAACGAAGACGAAAGAGGGGATGCCATCCAGGGCATCCCCAAGCTTAGGCTCTTGGTTGTCCTTGAATATTACCTTGGGGTGCCTTGGGCATCCCCAAGCTTAGCCTCTTGCCACTCCTTATTCCATAGTCCATCGAATCTTTACCCAAAACTTGAAAACTTCACAACACAAAACTTAACAGAAAATCTCGTGAGCTCAGTTAGCGAAAGAAAACAAAACACCACTTCAAGCTACTGTAATGAACTCATTATTTATTTGTATTGGTGTTAAACCTACTGTATTCCAACTTATCTATGGTTTATAAACTATTTTACTAGCCATAGAGTCATCAAAATAAGCAAACAACACACGAAAAACAGAATCATCAAAAAATGTAACATGCAGTAGTAATCAGAATTAACGCAAACTTCTGGAACACCTTAAGACACAAATCAACCAAAACCCTAATGTCACCTAGATACTCCAATGTCACCTCAAGTATCCGTGGGAATGATTATACGATATGCATCACACAATCTCAGATTCATCTATTCAAACCAACACAAAGTACTTCAAAGAGTTCCCCAAAGTTTCTACCGGAGAGTCAAGACGAAAACGTGTGCCAACCCCTATGCATAAGTTCACGAGCGGAACCCGCAAGTTGATCACCAAAACATGCATCAAGTGGATCACGTGATATCCCATTGTCACCACAGATAAGCACATGCAAGACATACATCAAGTGTTCCCAAATCCTTAAGGACTCAAGCCGATAAGATAACTTCAAAGGGAAAACTCAATCCAGTACAAGAGTGTAGAGGGGGAGAAACATCATAAGATCCAACTATAATAGCAAAGCTCGCGATACATCAAGATCATACCACCTCAAGAACACGAGAGAGAGAGAGAGAGATCAAACACATAGCTACTGGTATATACCCTTAGCCCCGAGGGTGAACTACTCCCTCCTCGTCATGGAGAGCGCCGGGATGATGAAGGTAGCCACCGGTGATGGATCCCCTCTCCGGCAGGGTGCCGGAACAGGGTCCCGATTAGTTTTTTGTGGCTACAGAGGCTTGCGGTGGCAGAACTCCCGATCTATTCTGCCCCCAATGTTTTTTGGGCATACGGATATATATAGGCGAAATAAGTCGGTCAGAGGAGCCACGAGGGGCCCACGATGGTGGGGGGTGCGCCCAGGGGGGGGGGCAGGCGCGCCTCCCTGCCTCGTGGCCACCTCGTTGCTTCCCTGACGTGCACTCCAAGTCTCCTGGATTGCTTCCGTTCCAAAAATAACTCTCCCGAAGGTTTCATTCCATTTGGACTCCATTTGATATTCCTTTTCTTCGAAACACTGAAATAGGCAAGAAAACAACAATTTGGGCTGGGACTCCGGTTAATAGGTTAGTCCCAAAAATAATATAAAAGTGTATAATAAAGCCCATATACATCCAAAACAGATAATATAAATTCATGGAACAATAAAAAATTATAGATATGTTGGAGATGTATCAGTTATCTACATTGGAAAAGAAATGGTAGGTAAGATAGTAGCTCTATTTTAAATGTATTATTACCTCATATTATCAGTGGCAGTAGTAGTGCCAAAAGATTGCCTCAAATTATTAGTGGCGCTAAATTAAGATGCAAAAACAATATCATTATTGCTTTCTCATAACAGTACCAAAACAGTAGCACAAGATCACTAGCTGGATGCAGAGTCAAAATTAACCAAAAAGAACATACCCGGTCATGGGAACCATAACTGAGAGAGGGGCCCTACGCCCCCATGACTCGATGTGGTCAACCTCTAGTTTCATTCGGATGATTCAATTCATGCGACTTTTTCTGCAATTCACCTGAAATGAAGCAAAGATTGCATCATGCAGCTAGCAAGTACTTTCTCTCATGAGCTGGCAGGTTCTTCTTTAGTAGTTGCACTAAATAGAGCAACATTAAGGTTCGCTGTCCTGCTCATGCAAGGTGCAAATATAATTTGCCTATCCTTTTGTGCAGTTCCACTAAAGTAAAGTGCCATTGTGGTGACAGTGACAACTCATCTTGCAAAGGCTAATAAAATGTTGCACGAGATTACCAGAAGAGCATGACGGAGATATTGGAAACTCCGATCACCATTTTGTGCAGTTCCACCAAAATTGAGAGACGTTGCTGATGTCGCTTGAAGCTACGTCGGTATTTCCCCAAAGAGGAAGGGATGATTCAACACAGCGGCGGTAGGTATTTCCCTCAGATATGAAACCAAGGTTATCAAACCAGTAGGAGAACCAAGCAACACAACGTAAACAGCCCCTGCACACAAATAAAAACACCTCGCAACCCGACGTGTTAAAGGAGTTGTCAATCCCTTTCGGGTACGGCGCCTCAAGTGGTGCGTGGACGGGATAAAGTTGCAATAGATTGAATAAATAGATCGCAAATAAAATAAAGTGCAACAAAGTATTTTTGTATTTTGATTTAATAGATCTGAATAAAAAGTGCAAATAAAATAGACCGCAAAGCAAATATGTCGGGGATATCTAGCGACATATGCGAGGGGGTGGCTTATAATGCAGGGGGACAAGAGTATGTCGCCGGTGTCTAGAGGAGGGATGAGGCGTAATCGCGTACGCTGGCGCATCTTACCCAGGTTTGGGGCCCTCCTTGGAGATAACACCCCTAGTTCTGCTCTGCGGGGTCTCCGCTTGATCACTATCTCAACAAGGTGGCTACAAGCTTGCTCCTTGAGCTTTTTATCTAGAAGAGGAAGAAGAACAAGGCTAGCTCTACTCCACTCTCTCTACATGGTGTGTGTGTGTTCTAAGGTCTGATCCCTTTGCATGGGTGCCCTGGGGGGGGGGGGGTTTAAATAGGCCTAGCCCCAGGAGTACAATGGTAATCCGGCCGGGTGTAGGACCCGGCCGTTAGTGTCTCTGGTCGCCCGCTTCTCCGCCGACTGCTGGGGCCCACCGCCTGGTGGGTCCCGCCAGCTGCCGGGGTCTCGGCCAATAGGTAGGGCCCGCTGCTTGCGGGTCCTGTCGGCTGCTCTGCATTGTAGCCTCGCCTCTGATGACGGAGGCTTTTTCTGGGAGAGCATGGCTATAGTCCCGCCGCCTGGCGGGCAATCACTATAGCCACACCCCGTCTCATCTGGTTAATGGCACATAGACTCCAAGGGCGGGGGAGGGCCGCCTGCTAGAAGTTGGTCTCCCCCGTGCCGATTGATTAGGGCCAGCCGCCTTGTGGCATCTCACAGACAGGTAGGGCCCACCGCCCGCGGGCCGTACAGATAGCCCGTCGCGGGAGCAGGGCTTCCTCTGCCATGGATGATGTCACGGGCTATGTGGAAGAAGTGCTGTGCCGGGCAAGGGATGTTCGCCCGGTACGCTTCACTGTGGCCATGTTCTGCCCTTGATTCGGGGGTGGCAGGACCCACTATAGCCATGCCCCGTCTCGTCGTCGTGATGAGGTGCTAACTTCAAGGGAGCGAGGGGCCACCTGCTAGGAGCCGGCTTCCCTGGAGGCCGCCTGCTAGGAGTCGGCCCACCTCGCGGCTGCCTTCTGGGCTCCGCCGCCTTCTAGCAGCCGGCTGCTTGGACCAGCCTGCCCCAAGAAGGCGGTCCTTTGTCTTTGATGCTTGAGGGGTGTAGCCGACCCCAATGTCTTGAAATACCATGGGGGGCTGATGAGGCTACCCGTGGTCATTTACTCCGACAGTAGTCCCCGAAGCTGGCGGGGCGCCGCGGCTGAAAACGCGAGAAGCCTCAGCACCTTGCTAGTCCGAGTGGTCTAGTAGACTTGCTTCGCCTATCTTCTAAAGTGCTGACTTCTGGTAGCCGGCCGTGACCAGGCAGGCCGCCTGGTGATTTCGAAACGTCACGGTGGGGGCCAGGTGGCACGCGCGCGATGGGATGTCGCTGCAGGCCGGGGCCCGCCATACACGGCCTCAGCACGCGTGCGGATCCGCTGTGGCCGAGGCGGGTGTTCAGGCTTCTGCGGTAGTTAACACGCCTTTATTGGCGCGGTAAACGTGAGATCATGGGGACGAGTGGGCGCAATTAATCCCACGACCCCCCATGTTTTGCCCCCTCGGCTCCGCCACATGGGGCTATAAGTAGGGGGAGGAGGGGGGCGGCAGACGCACGCACGCACACCCTCCTGACCCGTCCATCTCCCTGCTGCAGTCGCCAAGCTGTGGCAGAAGTCCTACTTCTACGCCAAGAACATCCATCCGATGATGGACTATATCAACCTGCCGGCTTATGTAGCCGGCCCACCTATTGAGCCGTGCACCAACTGGCAATTTCGGCCGAGCACCCTGTCGGCCCGCCTCCTCCATCGCCCTCGCCTGACTTCAGGTGATGACGGAGTCGGAGGGCCTCAGGGGCTCGGATCTGCTGGCCGCCTACATGGCGCGCCGAGTGCTCCCCCTCCAAGCCCGGCCCCACATCATCAGCCGCATGAGCGGGCATCGGGACCCATGCCTGTTGAGCACCAAGGAGCTGCCAGACGTGGAGGTGGTCCTGGTCAACTACTTCTCCAACAAGTTATGAGAAGGAGTTTCAGTTCGGCAAGCAGTCGTACAGCCGCGCGCACCAGCCGCCTGCGGTGAGTCCTTGATTCTTTTTTCTCTTCGTTCGTCCGGGTTCTTCTTTACCGCCTGATCAGTCAGCCATGGTGCAGGTCTTCTCGACCCAGTCGGCCATCGACGCTCTAGAGCCAGGTCATCAGTACATGCCAGACCGGTCGAGAAGCGACGTGGACGACCCCGACTTGGGGGTGCCCGCCATGGAAGAGGACGATGCCACGGGTGGCGGAGGTGGAGAAGGCGGCTCCTAGGGAGGTGGCCTTGAGGACTGGCCGGATGATGATGAGGAGGAGAACGAACTGCGCCACGCTCACGATGCCGACAAGGCAGGCGCGAGCTCTGCAGCCGCGTCGACTGCACAAGTGGCGCACCGAAGCGCCGGGCCGACGCCTTGTTGTTCGGCAGCCGGCCGAAGAAGGCCAAGAATAGGGCCGCCGCGACCAAGCGGCAGGAGGCCGCCGCGAAGGCGGCTCAATTTCAGAAGGCCCCGAAGCGGCTCCCATTGGTGTCCGGCTGAGTACTTTGATTCTTTGGTTGTTGCTTTTGCGTTTGCTTTTCTTCCTTCTTCTAGTCTTCTTACCGGCTTCTCGTCGCCGTACCTTCATAGGGCCCCGCCCTTTCTCTCACGGGCCCCGTCTGCCTCAGTGATTGGGGCGGCGGACGGCTCCGTAGAGCTCCGCCGTGTGGACCCGCGTGCCTACCTCCAGGAGGCGACGGAGCGGAACATGAGGGAGGCGCGCGAGGAGCGGGAGAAGGCGGAGCAGGAGAAGGCGGAGGCGGCCAAGGGGGCGCAGGTGGAAGCCGATGCGGCATCCAAGGAGCAGGCGGACGCGGCTGGCAAGGCGTAGGAGGCAGAGGTGGCGGCTGGGCTCCACAACTCGTCGTCCCACTGCGTGCCATGCCACCGGCACCGGAGAGTCAGGCGCCGACTGGAGGATCCGGCGATGACCAGCCGTCTCCGAGGGGGAGGGCGACTGCTATCTTGGGGCGGAAGTGCCCGCCCACGCCGACCATCGACGCCAGACCAGTCACCGACGCTACCGCAGTGCCGCCACCGGTGCCGAGTTGGTGGTGGGCTCGACTCCCGCGGTCCGCACTCTGGTGTTCCGTCGTGCAGCGAAGGCGGCCTCAGGGCCACGACCGTTGGAGGTCGGGGCAGCAATTTCATCGGTCCCCTAAGCCAAGGCCAGCTGTGCCACCCCACCGGAGTGGGCGCGCCTGGGGGACGGGTGTTCTGAACACAGACGCGGAGGACGTCCAGGCTCGGTTCCAGGCCCAAGGCGCCGCCTTCAGCGAGATTGTCGGCGCTTCGGGAATGGGGTACCAGACTTGCTCGCTTAAGTGCCCGCGGCGTGGGTTTCAAGGGTGGCCCAAAGACGCCCATCTTCATCAACACAAGCTCAAGACCCTCGCGAGGGGCTGAGATTCATGGGCGGACGACGTGAGGCTTCCTCGCAAGGCCTCGCGGCTGGCTCGCGAGGAGGCGGAGATCAAGGCGGGTACTCGCGAGGTGCTCATGACGCAAGCCATGACGACCAAGGCCAAGCGGGCGCCAGGCGGGCGCCGGCCTGCGTAGAGTCCTTGTTTCCTCTTTGGTGCATAGGGGGCAAGCGCAGGCGAGAGTATCAAGCAAAGGCAACCATTTCGGTGCAACAAGACAAAGACCAGCAGGACGGCAGAACGGAGGTCATCGTGGAGCCCAAGCCGGCGTCATCGTCAGGGTCTTTGGCAGGCGAGGACCAACTTTAGTCAGGATAAGTGTACTAGATGTTCCCCTTCAAAATAGCCAATTGTTGGCGCCCTTCCCGCTTAATATTTGGGGAGAGGCCCAGGGCCTCCGCCTATAAATAGGACCAGCCACCCACAGGGTAGAGGATCGGCATCTAGAGAGAGAGAGAAAGAGAGGCGATCAACTCCCTAGCAGGTCATCGCACCAGCCAAGAGCGCACCTCACGAGGCCGTTTCTTCATTGTACTGTTTCATCATCGCCCCTGAGGCAATCCACCACA
The DNA here is from genome assembly GCA_021605205.1 of Aegilops longissima. NCBI lineage: Eukaryota > Viridiplantae > Streptophyta > Magnoliopsida > Poales > Poaceae > Aegilops > Aegilops longissima. Next base: position 568,786,690 of record CM038678.1, on the reverse strand, counting down.
CCACACACCGGAGTAGGGTATTACACCGCGATGGTGGCCTGAACTAGAAGTAAACCTCGTGTCCTCTCGTGTTGTTCTTTGTGTAGTTTAGATCCTTGCAGGCGCATTTAGACGTAGGTAGGTTGGAGGTGGATCTCTCGCACCCCAGTAGTTCGAACTCAGAGGGTCCGCCAACCCGAATCGACATTTGGCGCGCCACCAGGTGCACCGAATCCGCCTTTCCGCCTCGCCGCCGTCGCATCGTCATCATCATGTCTGGCGACCCAACGGGCAATCCCGATCCTGGGCAGCCCGCCCGCCCACGCAGAGCCGCCGCCTGTAGGCGACCTCAACCTCGTACAGGCTGCCCGCGGTCCGCAGGGCGCTGCGGGCTGCGGGCGACGCGGTTAGGCAACGTCAGCTCTCACACCGCGGCAGGTGCGGTCGGCGGCGAGGGCCTCGAGCCACGCCCGGCCACGACGCCAGACACCCGACGGGAGCAGGCGAACTCAAGGGGCTACACTCACGGTGGCCCGAGAGCTACCGCAATGCAAAGCACCGGAGGGCGGCCACGACGCGTCAGCCGGAGCGGGTGGCGAGCTCCTGGCTTCTCCGATTGGGGCTCACCCTTCGCACCCACCGCCGCCTCGGGTCCAAGGCAGACCGCACGAGCCCCCCAAGGCATCCGCAGCTCCGAGCGGATTCCAAGGCCACCTAACGCCAACCAGGCCGCCAAGACTGGCTAACAACGGCGCCGCCCGCCTGCCAGCGAATGAGGACTCGCCATAGCCCACGGCCCCTGGGCCACCGGCCACCACCCCAGGTTGGCGCCAAGCGAGGCTGCGTGGCACACGGGCACTACAGCAAGCATCGGGTGGCGGCCCCGAAGAGGTGCCCCACATGATGGATCAAGGCACGACAGAGGGAAGACCATGGCTCACCGACCCAAGCTGGGGGAAGAGACACCCAAAGGTGAGCTTTTTCAGAGCCTCGAAAGCCCCATCGACCGCTACTGGAGGCAGCGATTATCGGGTACCGCTAATTCTCGTGAGCAGCATACGCTAACCATGGATCACATGAGGTACAGGTCGTCAAGGGCGGATGGTTGCCCCAATCCAGCAGCTTCCTACCCTCAGAGGAGGGTGCCGGGGCTGCGGGAGAGGGACCGAGATTCGCATCACCACCACGGCGCTCGAGCAAGGCGTCCTCGGGAGGTAGGCCTCTCCGGGAGGTGCCTCGTGGCCTACCCGGCAGAGGACCCGTGGTCGCTGGGAACTGGCTGGCGACCGCTTATCCCATCGGCAGCGCCCTCGGTCTTCACCGCTGTCGATGGCAATAGAGTGTGGAGCAAGGTGGGGCCCTCGCCTAGCGATATGAAGCAAGGCCGGTACACTGTGAAGAAGGCCTAGTGCCTCGTGAAGCTCGGCCGCCTGACACTCTCACGCACAATGAGTGGGGCTGCACACGCCCGGAGTCTCGGAGAGCCGCCTCGGCCTGGGGCTCCCGGCCACGCCCAGTGGCAGCACTTAGTCTCGCTACTGGTGAGAAGACGTCGAAGACTAGACTAGGTGCCCGACACGGCCTTTCTGCTTCTTTTTGCCTTTCCTTTGGTTGTCATTTTCCCCCATTTGGATTTAAGTTGGATTTGAGCTTGAGACTTGTGTGTGTTCGGGGAAGGGGTGTTTAGTCTCGTTCGAGCAATCTTTCGCGTTTTGGTTACCGCTTTGCCCATCCCGCCTCATCTGCTCCCTCGTGAGCCCTCATGAGCCGGGCCAGGCCTAGCATGCGGCAGCCCGGACTGCCGCCACCACGCCCTCTCAGGAGGTTCTCATTATAGGTTCAATGGGCTCGTTCAGGAGGCACTCAGGACACCACAACCCTCCGCATGCTATCTCGGGGCCCACGCGGGTCGAAGGTAAACAAGCCAGTCGGCACGTCACAAGACTAGCCACTTGGCGTAGGCGTACATATGATATCATGTCTACTAATGCGCTAACTGCAAGTTTTTACACGAGGGGCTCCCCCTCCCAAAATGCTCTTACAACCTTCGTACAAGCCCAACTCTCTCTGCGTAGGGTAGAAAGCGGAACAACACGCCGTCAATCGGATAAATCCCCAATGCATCCTCAAGGGCACCTCCTGAATCGCCATCATCGCCGCTGGCCTCGCCATCACCCTCCGCCACCGCCGACAGCCGTCCGGGACGTCTTCACCACGCCGCCTTTCATCAGCAACCACGACCATGCCGCTATTATTGTTAGTGAAGGCCCAGACGAGGGCATCTACGCTTGTCCTCCACCCTGGGCGCCAGGAGTCGCCCCGGATGGCTGGGGTACCGGCGATGGCGCATCAAGTCAAAGTGGGGATCCATGTTCAAGATGACCAAGATGCGAGAAAAGCACACCCGCAGGCACGGCTCCTCTCCTCCACCAACCTCGCTGGCTCTGCGGATTGCGCCCAACCAAGGCCACCGCATCGGTGAAGAAATGGAGGTTACCAGCATAGTTAACTACATGAGGCTCCCCAACGCCGCCTCACGATGTTGCCCAAGGTCAGTGTTAGTTCTTTTCCCGGAGCGCATGGAGTATAGGGCCATGCTCGTGCTCCGTGGTTTGCGCTGGCGATTCGCCCTCGCTCCGCCGCAAGAACAGCCTCAGCCGCCCACCCTTGACGGAGAAGAAGCGCCGGGCGCTGGAGGAAGTCAGCTCCCATGTGCCGCACCGAGGGCGGCCTGGCAGCGTCCGCCCGCCCGCTTACTGGGCTGCTTTGGCCTTCGTGGCGGCGGTCCTGCCTTCGCTTCGACCTTAATCAACTCCAGCCTTCAACACGCCGAGGTTCGAAAGGGCCGCCACCCGGGCGATCAACCTCTTCCAGACTCGGGCCTCCCACGCAGCGACATCGCCCTCCCTGTGCCACCAAGTGCTCTCTCGCTCTTACCGCCAAGGTCACGGGCGACTTCGGCGGCTTCAATTGCCAAGGTTTCCTCACGCCTCGAGCTCTGCCGGTCGATCAAGCCCCTTCATCGACGCAAGGGCCGCCTCACGAAGCTCCACCTGCTGCTCTGTGGAGTTACTCAGGCCCGAGCTCCCGCTACCGCTTCCTCCGCGAGCCTCACGCCGGGGTCAGCCTCCTGGCTTCCCCGACGGTTCCGGGAGCGGGCCTCCCGAGAAGCCGCCAGCCACAACTCGCTTTCTCATTGTCGAGGTCATGCCGGTGGCACGCAAGGGAAACGGCCACCTTCAGCTTGCCTCTCTTCAGCCTAGGCGCATGCCTCGCCTCATGGCGCTGTCCTCGCCGCCAAGCTCTACACCGAGCTGGCTCACTCAGGTCATCCGCCTTCGAGAAACCCTTGGCGGCGGCACGGCCTCCCGGGCGCCGAGCACCTCTTCCGCATCCTCCGCCCAGCGCGTGCGCGGGGCCACGAACCAGCACTCCTCCGGCAGGCGGCCGGGGCTGGCGCCTCGCTGATGATGACCGCCGCGCTAGAAGCCCGGCCCAGAGCCGGCTCGTCCTCCAAGGAAGAATGCAAGGCCGACCTCAGCCAGTCGCCATCCACAACCAATCGAAGATCCCAAGGCAGACTGTCTATACCCCGGGAGGGCTCGCGAAGGAGGGTCGCGAGGTGCGCAGTAATCATGATGCATCATAGGATGGCTCACCTTCCAACCGCCTCACTCACGAGGGCAGTGCTTGAGCTCGGGCGGTTATGACGGTGGAGAGGGCGAGGCCTGGGATGGCTCCTCACCGCCTCCATGAGCTCGGCAGAAGGGTTTCGCAGGGCAATGATCGAGCTGAAGCAACGGGAAAGTAAGGAACTAAGAAAGGGAAGGCTTACTCATCAATGGCGGCATTTCCCTGCGCTTCAATAGGCGGCAAGGGTAACCATCACCCAAGGCCTCCTTTCTCTTCGGAGAGCCTCAAGTCCACGCTAAAGCGCTTAGGAGGTCGCCGCAGGGTCGACCTGCGAGGAGGAAGAAGCGCCAATGTGACCGGGCGCCGGGTCATCGCGCTGGCCCATGCCGCCAGATGTCGCCCCATGAAGGTGGCCGGGTCTCAGGGGCCTTCGCCACGGAGCCGCTGGTCAGCTGCTCAACACTCCACCCGCCGCAGACGGGCCTCGTGGGCTTCCGCCAGAGTTCCGCAGATGGCGCCATCGTCTCGACGACGGCCTCCTCAGCCCCCAGTGGCCTTTTGCATACCAGCTCCACCACTGAGGAAGGACTGCCGCTGGCAACCGAAGGGCAACCACCACAACCGGTTCTCACGAGGTCCCATGAGGTTCGCGGGTGCAGCCCCATTCACAAAGCTGGGCATCTGCTTCACGAAATCGGCCCTTCTCGAGCAAAGGTACGCAGGGCACCCTTCGCCGGAGGCTGCCGGGAAGGGTCCTCACCAGATCATGAGAACCTTCCTCAAGACTTCAGCGCCGATCTTCCTCTGAAGCCTCATGCGTCTTCGCGCCCCTACGGCCCACATCCGACGAGAATGGCGCTGGAGAGGGGCAATGCGGCATAGGAGGAACTCCTTCACCACCCTCGTGCCGCCACACCGAAGCGCCTCAAGTTCGCAGAAGCGACGCCAGACGAAGACGAGCCGGGGCTCGTGCCTCCTCGCCCCAGCCCAATTGGGGATAGCGGGCGCAGGTAGGCTCCGAGCAGGGCTGCACTCCAACGCCCATGTACAGCCACCGCCTCGAACCCGGGGCCGGGCGGGGAAGGCTGAAATCAATCCTCGAGGCCGCCAAGCTTATGGCGCCACAGAAACTCACGCACCTTTGGCATTGGGTGGGGTCGCGAGGTGCAAAGAGAAGAAGTGGCGCAGCAAGGCAATCAAGGAGGAATGCCACCAACGCCGCAAAACAAAGGTGAAAACGGCAACGAGAGTAATGGATTCGGGAACCAAATGCATCATGGATCTGGTAATGGGAAAGGCGGCGCTGAAGAAATCAGTAAGGGGAAACCAGTCCCCAAGACATGCGCCGGCGGCAACGGACCTCGTGACTATTCTCAAATGGAGAAGTGAGACGCGGCCAGACCGCCATCCTCCCACACTCTGAAGATGGTGGCGAGGGCCTAATCGACCTTTCCCAAGCCTTCCAGTGTTGAGTATGATCGACCGATCGACAGGAGGAGCTGCCGTGACGGGCGAAGCGGGCGAAGGCACAAAGCTTCCGCCCTTTCCTTCTTCATCGGGTGCCATGGCGGCAGTGAAGGGGAGGATTCGAGATTGGATTGGAAGCGTAGCTGGAGCTCAAGAGGAGGAAGAGCGGAGACGCATGAGCGGCGAGAAGAGGGATAACTGTGTGCAATCAAGGGTCCGCTTAGCCGGGCACAAAATAAGGAGGCGTAGAAGCAGGACGCCCACGCCCAATCAACCGCCACGCTGGGCGCCTAAGGCCAGAGGCTGTTGGGGCCCGCGGTTTTCACACTTGCCCTTTCGCTTCTCGCTAAGCCAAGTCCAGCGCACCTTGGGCCCGGGGCTACCGTCGGCGCTTCTAGGAATGGGGTACCAGACTTGCTCGCCGCGCCTATGGCGTGGTTTCAAGGTGGCCCAAGACGCCCATCTTCATCAACACAAGCTCAAGACCTCGCGAGGGGCTGATTGCTGGGCGGATGACGGAGGCTTCCTCGGCACAACCTCGTCAGGCTGGCTCGCGAGGAGGCGGAAAGATCAAGGCGGGGTACCTCGCGAGGTGCCCATGACGCAAGCCATGACGACCAAGGCCAAGCGGGCGCCAGGCGGTCACCGGCCTGCGCAGAGTCCTTGTTTCCTCTTTGGTGCAAAGGGGGCAAGCGCAGGCGAGAGTATCAAGCAAAGGAAACCATTTCGTGCAACAAGACCAAGACCAAAGCAGGACGGCAGAATCGGAGGTCATCATGGAGCCCAAGCCGGGCCATCGCTGTGGTCTTTGGCAGGCGAGGACCAATTTAGTCAGGATAAGTGTACTAGATGTTCCCTTCAAATGGCCAATTGTTGGCGCCTTCCCTCACAATATTTGGGAGAGGCCTGTGGCCTCCGCCTATAAATAGGACCAGCCACCCACTAGGTAGAGGATCGGCATCTAGAGAGAGAGAGAGAGAGAGAGAGAGAGAGAGAGAGAGAGAGAGAGAGAGAAGAGAGGCGACTGAACTCCCCTAGCAGTTCATCGCACCAGCCAAGAGCAGACCATCACGAGGTTGTTCTTCCTTGTACTATTCATCATCAGCCCCAGAGGCAATCCACCACACCACACACTGGAGTAGGGTATTACACCGCGATGGTGGCCTGAACCAGTATAAACCTCGTGTCCTCTTTGTTGTTATTTGTGTAGTTTAGATCCTGCGAGGCGATTTAGACGTAGGGTTGGAGGTGCGATCTCCGCGGCACCCCAGTAGTTCAACCCTAGAGGGTCTGCTAGAACCCGAACCGACAAGTACATGCAGCGTTTTACACGCGGTCGGCCGTCCGGTATGCTTCTTGTTTTTGTTTTTGATTCTTGTAATCTTCGGCGCCAAACACACCCACTTGGTGTAGCCCCGAAGTTCTCGGGCCTTCGGCATGAAGCAGCGGCTCGTAACTTCAAGGTAAGTTCCGAGTACTAACTTATTTTCTCTTCTGCTGTCTTTGTTGTCGGATTACCACAACATCCGTGTGGCCGCCTTCAACTCCCATGTCCAAGATATGGCCACGCGAACCACTGATTTGGCCGAGAGCTAGAGTAAGCACTCCGTCTTCTCTCTCGCAGGGGCGCGGCAGCGCACACGCTGTGTGTAGCCCCCGAGATTTGGGCCAACCGCTATGCAGTCGGGCCGGATCTTCCGGCAAGCACTTTTCTTCTTTGTTGATTTTTTGTTGTCTTCTCTTTCTTGTCTTCTGCAGGAGCAGCCCTCGCCGCAGTTAGCCACCGGTGAGGTCTGCACTAAGCTGCGCATCAAGGAGGAGTGCAAGCGGCTCAGAGGCGACCGCCTGGTCAAGGAGGTGGAGGACCAGGCGGATCGGCACAAGGCGGAGCTCCAGAAGGTGAAGGACAACAAGGCTAATCTCCAGGCCGAGTTCGAGACTGAGCGCTTGGGCTGGGCCGAGAAGGAGAAGGCGCTGAATGACGGCTACGGCAAGAACGAAGATATGATCGATGGTGAGTTATTTTTCCTTTCTTTTAGCCGCCGACTGATATATGAGCCGGCTTCTGGCTTCAGACTTCTTTTTTCCTCTTGCGCAGACTTCTTCCCTGGTCATGCCATTACCGCCACCAAAGCATCGGGCTCACCATGACGAAATGTAAGATGGGCTGGTGCGTAATCGCGCCCACGCGCCTGGTCCTCACAATGAGCAGCTCGCCATCCATGCTCGCCTTCAGCCGGCACATCGGATGCTTCGCCACCTTCAACATGTCAGGCCCCAGGTGCTGACCGCCCTCTGGCCGCATGCTCAGATCCCACCCACCCCAGCCGGACTACCGAGTGGCTGGAGGTAGCAGTCCGCCGCTTCGAGGCTTGGAAGGGCTCCACGGCTCATGCCGGTGCTCGGAGGGCCCTGGAGTTCATCAAGGCGTGGTATCCAGGCCTGGACTTGGCCCAGCTATGCCGACACCACCGAGTTCACCCCCGAGCTGAACGAGGAGGGCGCTGAGGTGCCCCCAAGTGGTTCGGGCTGAACCTAGAGTATGGGGAGGATTCCGCGGAGGAGATTGCCTCCAGTGATGAGGGTGAGGACGAAGAGGGCGATGATAAACCACAAGTATAGGGGATCAATTGTAGCCTCTTTCGATAAGTAAGGGTGTCGAACCCAACGAGGAGCTAAAGTTAGAACAAATATTCCCTCAAGTTCTATCGACCACCGATACAACTCTACGCACGCTTAACGTTCGCTTTACCTAGAACAAGTATGAAACTAGAAGTACTTTGTAGGTGTTTTTGGATAGGTTTGCAAGAATATAAAGAGCACGTAAATAAAAAGTAGGGGCTGTTTATATAAAGACACAATAAAGTTAATACTGCGAGTGTGGAAAAGTGGTGGTAGGAGTTGCGAAATTGTCCCTAAGCAATTGACAACTTTACTAGACCGATTGCAAGTTTTATGTGGGAGAGGCCACTGCTAGCATGCCATCCTTGACTTGGAATTCTATGCACTTATGATTGGAACTATTAGCAAGCATCCACAACTACTAACGTTCATTAAGGTAAAACCCCACCATAGCATTAAGATATATTGGTCCCCCTTCAATCTCGTATGCATCAATTTTTATGCTAGGTTGAAGCTTCTGTTACTCTTGCCCTCCAATACATAGTCCTATCAACATACAACTAACCTTATGGTGTGATCCACGTGCGCGCTCATATGATGGGCACCAAAGGGCAGCAACATAACACAATCAAATTAAACCAATCATAGCAATTCACCAATTACCGGTAGGACAACGAAAATCTACCCAGACATAATAGGATGGCAACACATCATTGGATAATAATTGAAGCATAAAGCACCATGTTCAAGTAGAGGGTACAGCGGGTTGCGGGAGAGTGGACCACTGTAGATAAACGGGGTATGGTCATGGATATGTTGGTGAAGATGATAGAGGTGTTGTTGTAGATTGCAGTGATGATGATGGCCCCGGCGGCGTTCCAGCGCCACCGGAAGAGAGGGGGAGAGAGCCCCCCTTCTTATTCTTCTTCCTTGACCTTCTCCCTAGATGGGAGAAGGGTTTCCCCTCTGGTCCATGGCTTCTATGGCATGGTAGAGGCAAGAGCCCCTTAAAGATTGGATCTGTCTCTCTATCTCTCTTTGTTTCAAGGCTCTCGATTCTCGCCTCTTTCAACGCTTTCAGATATTCCTGAGATCCAGAATCTGATTGGGCTGAAATTTGACACAATTTTTATACGGATATTGGCTTTCTTAAAGCGAAAGAAAGGCACCAATCGCCGACGGAGTGGCCACGAGGGCCCAGGGCGCGCCTCACCTCGTGGCCCCCTCCGCATCATCTCGCTGATTCCACTTCCCAAAATTCACATCTATTCCAAAAATCTCCGCCAGCTTTTATCCCATTTGGACTCGTTGGTGCGTAAACAAAAACATGCAACAAACAGAACTGCATCAAGACCGGATCAATATGTTAGTCCCAAAAATAGTATAAAAGTTGCCAAAAGTATGTAAAAGTTGTAGAATATTGGCATGGAACAATCAAAATTATAGATACGATGGAGACGACAAGATCCCCAAGCTTTATTTATGCTCGCCCTCTAGTAGGTAAATGATAAAAAGATAATTTTGATGTGGAATGCTACCTATCATAAACTTGATCATATATCTAATCATGGCATGAATATTAAGACATAAGTGATTCAAAGCAATAGTCTATAATTTGACATAAAGACATCAATATTCAGGCATCCCAACAATCAATCATGTCTTTCAAAATATCAACAGTAAAGAAAGCTATCCCTACAAAATCATATAATCTTGTCTTGCTCTTTCTTCTTAACACAAAGTATTTATCATGCACAACCCCGATGACAAGACGAGCAATTGGTTCATACTTTTTAACGCGCTTCAGCTTTTTCAACCCTCACGCAGTACATGAGTGCAAGCCATGGAGATAGCACTACAGGTGGAATAGAGTATGATTATAGGGGTAAATATAAATAAGACAAAACGTAATAAAGTCTCACACCGATGCGGCTAACCAACGGGCTATGGAGATGCCCATCAACTGATATCAATGTGAGGAGTAGGGATGGCCATGCAACGGATGCACTAGAGCTACAAGTGTATGAAATCTCAAACTGAAACTAAGTGGGTGTGCATCCAACTTGCTTGCTCATGAAGACCTCGGGCATTTGAGGAAGCCCATCATCGGAATATACAAGCCAAGTTCTATAATGGAAATTCCCACTAGTATATGTAAGTGATAACTCAAGAGACTCTCTATATGAAGAACATGGTGCTACTTTGAAGCACAAGTGTGGTAAAAGGATAGTAACATTGCCCCTTGTCTTTTTTTCTCTTATTTTTTGTGGGTTTCTTTGGCCTCTATTTTTTATTTGGGCTTCTTTGGCCTCTTTTTTTTAAAATCCGGTGTCGGTGTACAAAAGTAGGGGCTCTCCTTTTGACCCCTTTACTTGTGCACGGGCAATCGGAGCCGCACGCCACGCCCACGCATAACAGAGTAGGAAAGGGAAGCCGAAGGCACAAGACAAATAAAGCAACAACAAGGACCAAGGCCACAAGGATCGGATGGTGAAGCAGGTTTTCCGGCAAGGACCCTTGTCAAGAAGTTTCAAAGAGTCTCGACAAGACCCTTGCCGGGCAGAGCTCGCCCACGCCAAATGAAGGAAGCACCCTTGAGCCCACCAATGCTCAACAAACGATTGGGACAGGGGCTCGAGGCACTGTGGTGGCATGCGATCTTTGTGAAGACAAAGAATAATCAAGATCAAGTGAGGATTGATGGAAATCATCCTCACCGAAGAAACCCACAAGATCCCCGGCAAGATCCTTGCCGGGGACGCCTATGCGCCACAGCAAGACCCTTGCCGAGCCACCCGGCAAGGCCCCCGGCCGCGAGGCGCACAAGCAGGGCCACTACCAGGCCTGCACCAGCCAAGTCTTCACCGCCGTTCGCATGCAGCTGCCGACCTAACCAGCTGGCCAGGCACCTGCGTGGCAATATGCAAACCTTCCTGGAGGCTCCACCACCGTGCCACCTCAGCTGGCTGGCTGCCTACATGGCACCACATGCATCGCTGGCCAAGGCGCGTGTCGAAGCAAGGAGGAGCGGCGACGGATGAGATGGGCCTCGCTCCTGTCCCCGATAAAGTGAAGGGACACCTAAGCCTCGCATTAAATGCGCTTTGTCCTGTAACAACAGCGATAATCTCACAACGCTGTAGCACTTTCCACCTCCTGTGTGCACTGTGGCAGCCCCTTTCACCTATAAAAGGAGGCCCATGGCGCACGGGAGAAGGATTCGGCTTTTTGGAGCTCGTTACACCCCGTAGCTAGCTCAAGAACTCAGAATACATCCACCAAAGCAGGACTAGGGTTTTACGATCCTCGCGCCCAACCTCGATAAATAAACCACGACTTTCCGCCGATCCGCTTCTTCTCAACCCCGCTACTCGAACTGCAGTAGGGATCCTTCGATCCCATAGGTGTCGCTCCCACCGATATCTTTGGCGCGCCAGTAGGGGGCGTAGCCAGAGAATCGGCTTTAACAACTAGTCCGGCGTTTTTCATCGCCATGGCGCCCAAGAAGAAGATGACGGTGGCGGTCGGCTCGTCGGGAGCCGAACGCCTGTCCCGGCGTCGGCGAAGCGCGGATCGGTCGCGGAGAGGACCAGGGCGCTGCTCGCGAAAGCACCAACACCACTCCAAAGAGCCGGAGTTTGGAAGGCGGCGACGTTCATGTGCTCGGCAACGGGCCGCACGTCGCCAAATCCAAAGATGGAGCCAGCCTTCGCAGCGCATGGGGCCTCCAGCGCCGCCACACCGCTCAAGGCATGGCGCGGTGGCCTCAAGACACCCACGCCGCACCCACAACGCGCCTCCTCAAAGCCGCTGCATTTAATGGCGCCATCATGTCAAGATCCTGGCGCCGCCACGGGAGAGTCCCGAATGTCACCACGGACGCAAAGACCCGCCCGCCGAGGCACCGCAAAAGGGCATGCGATCGCAGGACCATGATAGAGCTCCTTCTAACATGGTTAGAGTCGGCGCATCGCGTCCGCGTGAGGTTTCACCACCCCGACACCAGCAGAGGCCCTAGCGCGCAGTTGTTCTCGACTTCCCTCCCGCCACGGGAAGCTCCACTTAATGGAGAGCCACGCCACCAGAGACCAAGAAGGTGCCCGCTAAGGAGGACGGCACGGGGGAGTTTTTTCCATAAGCTCCACCTCGACGGCAATAGGAAAGCGAGCTCACGCCTTCTGCGGGCGTAATGTCGATGTGTTTGCATGGCAAGCCCCGACATCCCCGGCGCTCCTGTGGAGGTGATTGAGCACCACCTGTTGTCTGTCCCTCATGCGCGCCCGCCCGCTGCAAAAGGTCGTGAAGCAAGCTCGAGAAGCAGGAGTTCATCACGAGGAAATCAGAAAGCTAGAGGCGGAAGGTTTGGTAAGAAGGAGTACTCCATCCAACGCAGTTGGCCAATCCTGTAGTGGTGCGCAAGGCAAATGGGAAATGGAGGCTGTGTATTGATTACACAGACATCAATAAGGCCTGCCCAAAGGATCCTTTCATGTTGCCACGCATTGACCAGATTGTTGACTCCATGGCTGGGTGTGACCTCTTATCATTCCTGGACGCCTACTCAGGATACCACCAATCTTCATGACAAAGGAAGACGAGGAAAAGACAACATTCATCACCCCATGTGGTACGTATTGCTTTTTATGGATGCCTTTTGGGTTGAAGAGTGTTGGCTCGACCTTTGCAAGAGCAGTCCAAATTGGTTTTGAGCCCCAGCTACATAGAAATATGGAAGCTTATGTGGATGACATAGTGGTCAAAACCAAGGACAAAGCAACGCTCGTGCAAGATCTAGAGGAAACGTTTGGGAACCTGCACAAGATCAACTCTCAAATTGAACCCCGAGAAGTGTCTTCGCATCCCGTCTGCAAGCTTTGGTTCTTTGTGTCCCAGCTGGACCGAAGCAAACCCAAATAAGATCTAGGCTATCGAGCAGATTGAGGCACCCAAACGGATCAAGGACATACGCCGGCTCACCGGCTGCATACCATGAGCTGGTTCATCTCCAAGTCCACTTGAGCGCGCCCTTCCCTTTTTCAAGATCTTGAAGAAAGGGCCGGCGGAGGGACCCCAGAGGCCGAGGCAGCGCTGCAAGATCTGAAGAATACCTCCTCTACCCAAAGGTTGGTTGCGCCTAAACCACAAGAACTGGCTGCTTTACCTAGCGGCAACGAATCAGTGGTTAACGCCGCACTAGTGGCGTAGAGAGAAGTTGATGAGGAGACAGCAGCAGCGGCAGAGTCGATGGTTGGCGGGCCGGAACCCTCCCCGGCAGGGCTCAGCCCCGGCAAGACTGAGTCCCCGGCAAGTCTCGGCCCCGACAAGACTGGCGCCCGTGCGACGGGACCCACGCGACCAGGTGAAGAAGTGCAGAAGAAGAAAATGGTGCAGCACCCAGTTTACTTGGTCAGCTCCCTTTTGCTTCCAAGCGCATGAGATCACGGTGATCACGGCTAGGTCGAGGTACTCAGGTGTGCAAAAGCTGCTCTTCGGCCTCCTTATGGCTTCAAAGAAGCTGTGCCATTTCTTCCAAGCGCATGAGATCACGGTGGTCACCTGCCTTCCATTGCAACGGATATTGCATAACCCAGATGCAATGGGGAGGATCATGGAATGGGCCCTGGAGCTGTCAAGCTTCGGTTTAAAGTTCGAAGGTACCTCAATGATTCAGAGCAGAGTCTTGGCGGAATTTGTTGTAGAATGGACCTCGACGCCCGATGAAGAGGTACAAGAGACCACTCTCCCTGGCAAGGAAACGAGTCGCAACTGGATCATGTACTTTGATGGTGCCTTCTCGCTGCAAGGCGCCGGCGCTGGTGTACTGCTTGTCGCACCCACCGGAGAGCACCTCAAGTACGTCACCCAGATGCACTTCCCTCGGGAGATGTCAACCAATAACACCGCCGAGTACGAGGGTTTGCTTGCCGTCTCGTGGATCGCGGAGGACCTCGGAGTTAAAAAGCTCATCGTCAGGTGACTCACACTCGCCGTCAGCAGATCAACAAAGATTATCAAAGCCCGCTGATGGAAGCCTATGTAGATGAGGTGAGGAAACTGAGGAACACTTTGACGGTATACAAGCGAGCATATCCTCGGTTGGAGAACGACATCGCCGGGCACCTGTCAAAGCGCCGCTGCCCTCAAGCTACCGTGGAACTAGGTACTTTTGTGCTTCAGCTTAACTCAGCCATCCGCTGAGCCGCCGACCGCGTAATAAGCGGAGGAAGCTAGGCCCCGCAAGTACTTCCCCACCGAAGCCCCCGGAGCCACCGGCGAAGATGTTGCCGCGGACGCCGATCTCGCCACGGGCGCACTAACTCCGGCAGACCTCGTGTCATGGCCATGGAGGCGGCCGCCTCAGAAGCGTAAGAAATGCCTTTGGTCCTTGTCGTCAAGCCACAAGCTCCGGCATGGGCACATCACACCGTCCGATTCATTCAGAAAGGAGAGCTTCCTAAGGAACAGGAAGAGGCGGAAAGAGTAGCCCGCCGGTCTGCCCTATACCAGTTCGTTGATAACGAACTATACAGGAGAAGACCGAATGCGGTGAAATTGAAGTGCATCTCCCCGGAGGAAGGACTAAAGTTGTTGGCAGAGATACATGGAGGCATATGTGTGTAACGCCCCCGATGCGGCTATATCTCCCACGTGTCGAGGCACGACTTAGAGGCATAACCGCATTGAAAGCAATGTCGCAAGTGAGGTAATCTTCACACAACCCATGTAATAGTTAAGGAAAGATACATAGTTGGCTTACAATCGCCACGCCACACAAGACATAATTAAACATACATCATTCGAGTACACTCAAGGTCCGACTACGGAACCCAAAATAAAAGAAGATACCCCAAATGCTAACACGATCCTCGAATCGCCCCAACCTGGGCACCACTATCGATCATCCGGGAAAGACACATAGTAACGACCACGCCTCGCCGAACTCCCACTTGAGCTCGGTGGAATCATCTGCACCGGCTTGCCCTCGAACTCGCAACTGTTTTGAAGTGACTGTGAGTCACGGGACTCAGCAATCTCACACCCGCTGAGATCAAGACTATCTAAGCTAATAGGAAGGGCAAAGTAGTAAAGTGGAGCTGCAGCAAGTTTACTAGCATATATGGTGGCTATTTCGCAAAAGAGAGCGAGAAGAGAAGCAAAGCACGGTCGCGAAACTAGAAGTGATCAATAAGTGATCCTGAACTACTTACGCCGACATAACTCCAACACTGTGTTCACTTCCCGACTCCGCCGAGAAGAGACCATCACGGTAACACACGCGTTGAGGTGTGTTTTTATTTGAGGTCAACTTTGGGTTTCTACAACCGACATTAACAAATTCCCATCTGCCTCATAACCGCGGGCACGGCTTTCAAAGATATTACCTCGCAGGGTGTCCCAACTTAGCCCATTATAAGCTCTCACGGTCAACGGCGGATTATTCTTCACCGAAGACCCGATCAATCTCGAATCCTGGACTACAAGACATTTCGACAGCAATAAAACAAGACCAGCAAAGCCACCCGGTTGTGCCGACAAATCCCGATAGGAGCTGCACATATCTCGCTCTCGTGGCACATCCAGATGAGACAGGCTACGAGTAAAACCAAGCCTCGAAGTTTCTGCAGTGGCTCCCCAAGAAGCGTTTCAACTGCCAGCCACCAAGGAGCACCGGTCCGGGGTTAAAATAAAGATGACCCTCGGCTCGCGAAAACCCGGGAAAAAGGCTTAGGTGGCAATCGGTAAAACCAATGTTGGGCCTTGGCGGACGAAGTCTTATTCAAAGCGAATCTGTCAAGGGGGTCCCATAAATCACCCAACCGTAAGGAACGCAAAATCAAGGAACATAACACCGTATGACGGAAACTAGGTGGCAAGAGGAACAAAACACTGTGCATAAGGCCAGCCTTCCACCCTTTACCAAGTATATAGATGTGTTAAACATAGCAGATATATTTATATATTGTGATATCCCCAACAAGTAAACATGTTCCAACAAGGAACAACAATTCCATGTTCCAACAAGGAACAACCTTCAGCTTCACCGCAACTAGCAACGCTTATAAGAGGGCTGAGCAAAGCGGTAACATAGCCAATCAACGGTTTGCTAGGAAAGGATGGTTAGGGCTGACATGGCAATATGGGTGGCATGATATAGCAAGTGGTAGGCATCGCAGCATAGGCATAGCAAAAGAGCGAGCAACTAGCATAGCAAAGATAGAAGTGATTTCGAGGGTATGGTCATCTTGCTCGCAATGTTCTCAGAGTTGTCGAAAGCTTGATCCTCGAAAACGCTTCTCAACAGGTTCCTCGCTCACGCATCTGCCTCCGCCTACCCAAAGCAACAACACAAACAAGGAGCCACAATAAATCACGGTGCAATGCACAATCAACATGATGCAACATGACATGAAATGCGGAAGTGATATGCAAAGCGATAAAAGGCCCGAAGGTAATGGAAAACCAGGCATCATCTTGGCAAACCAAGCATGCCATCGAAAGATGAGATGATTTCGTAGAAATCGATATAGAGATCACCGGAAACGGATGCACGGGTTGGATATGACGGGCAAAACAAGAATGGTGAGAAACCTACGATAACAACATGATGACCAAAACCATGCATGTGTGCAAACTACCTCATAGCAAGATTCAAATAAATATGCCCATGAAAGACAACACATAACCATGATGCAAAAAGACATGATCACAAACTTGCTCAAATGCAAAAACTATTGCCACCACTGAGTTGGTGGGATTTTTCTACCCCAAAAACATATATAATATGTTAGGGTTGCAGTAGAGAAATCCTCACAAAAGCATTAAGTTAAAACCTGCCTAATATGGAAGTTAGCAGAAATGGCAATTTCCAGATTTGGAAATGTCCAGAAATGGACTTGCCTAAAACAGAAAAGGAATCAAATCTGGAAATGGAAACGTGGGGTAAGGAAAAAAAATAAGCATATGGGGGAGGCGCTGAGAGGCTGACAGGATGGCCCCACTGTCATAGAGACAGGGGTGAAAATGGGTTTTAAAAGGGGGAAAGAAAACAGCCTCAGGGGGATTCGAACCCGGGTCTCCCCGGTGGAACCCTGCCCCTGCTACCACTGGGCTGGGCGACGGCGACTGACAGAGGAAGGGCTCGGGCCCTTATCTACTGCTGCTGCAGAAGAGACGCACCGGAGGAAAAACGAAAACAGAAATAAAAGGGGAGGGCGCTACCGGGTTCGAACCTGTGTCGCCATGTGAGAGAGCTGGGGTCAACCAGCCTCGCTAGGGTAGGGGAGTTCGTAGGATACGGAAGCTGGCTACTTGACCAACTAACAGGCCCTACTCGAGGCGTAAACAACAGCCATTTACGCCGGGCGCAGGCAACGGCGGGTGGGGGCTTCGCGCCGGACACGACGGGCACGCACGAGGGAACTCCACGGACTCGAGAAGGACAAGCCGAAGGAATCGTGGCATCCACGCCGCGTCACACTACTCAACCCAAGACTACACACACGCCGAGCACGGCGAAGCGCTAAGGATACCTAATTCGCCCTACTTCACGGAGAACTAGCGACGACAAGAAGGAGCAGGAGGAAGGGGTATACCTCCTTACCCTAGGACAAGGAATCGGGCGACGAAACGGGCCGACGGCAACGAGATCGCGGTTTCAATCTTCGCCGAACTCGACCGAGAAGAAGACCGGCGAGGCGCCGATTTAACTTGGCGATCCGGCCTCAGAGTCGACGCCGTGGACGAGTCGACGACGCGAGGAAGACGACGGACAAGGTGCGGATGGTTGGGGTGGCCGGAGAGCACGCCGGCGACGCAGGCGCTGCCTTCCATGCGCCGGACCGAAAGCGGGCGGCGAACTTGGTGGTTTCTTTACCAGCGGGCGGCGGTAGAGGGAGAGGGAACCCTAGGGTGCGGCCTTGACGCGACGAGGGATAAGAAGGGCGCTTAGGCGACGGGCGAGCTCACGCCCCCGGCGCTCGGGTCCCCATGGCGGCGGCGAGAGGAGGGGAAAGGTGGGTGAAAATAACAGAACGACGCTGCTGGGCGGGACCGACGCTGCCACGTGGACGGGGCGAAGGGGGTAAGCGCGAGCGCAGTGCGCGAAGGCAGGAGGAGAGGGAAACGGCTGGGCGCGCCTCGCCTCCGGGCTGCGGGTTGCTGGGAGCTGGGCCGGCTCGAGTGGCCTGGGCCTGTGAGAGGGACTGGCTGGCTGCCACTGCACCGCGGCTCCTTTCTTTTCCTTTTTTAAAAAAAAGGAAGAGAAAAGAAAGTACAGGGAAAAATGAAAAGATTTTTAGTGAAAGGAAAATATCCCCACACTCCTGGAATTCTCCACTATTTAAATAAATTGTAATGGACATTTTTAAAGGTAGAAAAATAATGCAAGTTTGGAAATATTTCAAACTTGTGCCATTTTTGAACCTGACCATAACAACTTCAAATGAGGAGATATTTGGCAGAGAGGTTTAGTGCAAAGAGCATGATTTTCAGGGAGAAGATGAACATTAATTGAGAGAGGGAATTATAGCCCTTGAAAAGGAAAGAAGGAGAGGGAAAAAGGAGATGACAAAGCAAGATGAGAATGAAACATGCAACAACACATGACATGTAAGAGAACACCACAACCACATGATAAGAAGGGAATGCAAGATGACAAGAGGCACAAATGCAATATGGTAAAAGAGCAAAACAAAGAGAAGAGAAAACCCACATAACCAAAACAACATGAGGCCAAACATGACAAAAACCCACCAGACTTGGATGAGGCCAAATGATATATTGCCCAAAAGGGAAAGTTTACATCCAGGGTGTTACAATGTGGCTCCCACACAGGGTCGAGGGCCCTTGCCGGCAAGGCTTTCCAGCAAGGTTTCTTCTAGCCCACCGCCCTCCAGGATGCGACGGCACTAGTAACCAAGTGTGAAGCGTGCCAGTTCCATTTGAAGAAGCTCCATCAACCAGCTCAAGCCCTTCAAACTATCCCTCTCTCCCGCCCTTCTCGGTCCTGGGGCTCGACATATTGGGCCCTTTCCCTGCTGTCGGGGCTTTGAGTACTTGTACGTCAGAATCGACAATTTCACAAAGTGGCCGAGGTGGAAGCAGTGAGGAAGGTGACAGCAAGTCAGCCATCAAGTTCTTCAAGGACTAGTGTGCCGCTTTGGGGTGCCCAACAGATCATCATCGACAACGCACACAGCTCACAAGCCATGCCTTCATGCAATACATTGAGGATCTCGGCAGCAAGGTCTGCTTTTGCTTCCATGGCACATCCACGAGCAACGCTGCCGAGAGAGCAATGCTCAAGTCCCGCGAGGCTTAAGAACGAAGACTTTTGAAAGGCCGCGCAAGAGTGGAAGGCGCTGGATTGACAAGCTACCGGCGGTTCTTTGGTCGATCAGAATGATGCCAAATTGAGCCACCGGCCAGACACCCCTTGCCTCGCTTTTACGGGCGAAGCAGTTCTCCCACGGAACTCATATACGGGTGACCTCGAGTGCTCTCTTATGATGAGCTTGAGCAAGAGCGACAGCAAGATGACGCGACGCCCTTGAGGAAGATCGCTCCGCGGCGTGGAGAGCAGCACGCTACCAGAAGCCTTGCGCCGCTACCATAGCCACAAGGTTCATGCCCGGAGCTTTGAGGAAGGCGACCTTGTTCTTCGGCACGTTTAGTCGGCCAAGAATTCCAACAAGTTGACGCTGAAGTGGGAAGGCCCTTATGGGGTAACACGAGTCACCAGTTCCCGTGCAGTCCGGCCGAGACCAAGATGCCATTCCAAAGGAGCAACTCCTAGAACATCGAGCATCTCCGCCAGCTTTTACCTATATATGGCTGCTTGTCGGGCCTCCCAAAGAAGCTACCTTTTGTACAAGCCTTGCCGACAAGGCATGTAACCCTTCATACAAAGCCAGGCGCAGACCCTGAGCATAAATTAACGGAGCGCTGGCGCCCTAAGTTATAACATGCATGCTAGGTTGAGTCTCGTCTTTGGTTAGGGTTGATAGTGCTTAGCGGCGGCTAACCCCTAGCTTAGAGGTCGAGTGCGTGTCTCTTTGTTCTTCTCTATCTTCTTTGGTTCGCAGGACAAATGAATATCCTTGCCGAGCCGCTTTGGAAGAAAGGGGACGGACCGGCGTACGGGTCCCGGCAAGCTAAAACTGCCAGAGGGCTACAAGGGCGAACATCCACCCGCGACAAGCCAAAGTTGCCGGGGGCTGCAGATTCAGATAAGTTCTCTATCCCATGTCATGCATTTTGTTATGGACTGAGGGATGTGAAACCTCGTTTTATCCTTAGGCTACCGTGTTCTCATTCCGACCCTAGGACTCGCTCGGGACCGAATTTGGTCGTAGTCGCGGCAGCAAGGAAATAAAATGAGGAGCCTAGGCCCGCCTCATCCCTGCCTCCGCCAAGGGCGTGAGAAAAGTCGAGCGAAGTGGGGGGACGACAAGGTTTGTTGCCGGTCAAAAAAATGTTTATCTTAAAGATAACGAGGATTCGTTCCTTGTCGTGGGTTCCACCCGCGAACGAAAACCCTGACAAACATCCCTTTTTCATTAGAAAAGCATCCCGTACAGGTACAGTTCATACGAAATGGAAAACATGAGCAAGGTGATTACAAGCTTTAAATTCTACTAAGGCCCGAAGGCTTACAAACTAAAAAGAGATAAGGTGCCCGTAATCCCTTTCTTGTCCCTCTCCTCAGGAAATGGAACAAGAAAAGGAAGAGGGCAAAAGGGGCTCCTAGGCGAGCTACGGGTGGCAGAAGACACCAAGAGAACATCTTGGTGTCTGTCCAAGGGCTGGATGGTGATAGCGGCGCTGAAGGCAGAGATCGAAGACGAGGCGGCAGGACGCCAAGACGTGATTTAAGGCATCGGTGCTCACAGATTCCAACTTGACGGCCTTGCCGCCCGCCTCTTCCTCTTCCGCAGCCTCCCAACGCCACCGCCAAGGAGACGCACCCCAGAAGTTCAAGGAGCCGCGACACGGATGATGGGGTTGCTTTGCAAGCTCGGGAGCGGGCGCCTGACGCCTAGTCGGACCTGCCATCCTGCCGCCTCGCTAGCCTCGGCTGTCTGCTGCCGCTGTCCTCCTCGGGCTACTCTCGCCAAGGAGGAATCTTCTTCATCAAGAGCTTCCACGCAGCACCTTTTTTTGACTGTACACAGTAGGGCAAAAACCCCACTGCAATTTTTATATTATCAAAACAAGCAGAGTACAAACAAACAAGGCTTGAGAAAAGCCCACAAAAAAAGAAAAACTAACCTAAAAAAGCTAAAAGAACTCAAAGAAACTAAAACTACAAGAGCTACATGACAAGGGTGTCCAACCAGGAACAGAAAGAAACCGAAAACTTCTCCTTAATTCTGAATTTGAGCAGTGTAGTTCTGGAGGAAAATGAACTTCCATCTATCAATGCTGGTTGAATGTGGTTGAAAATCTTATCATTCCCGACTATCCAAATGGCCCAAGATGCAATGATAATGATCTCCATGGAAAAAGGTTGATGTATGTTGCTCCTTAAGTCTGGAATGGCTTCCATGATGGTGAGGTTCCTTTGTCTCGTTAGGGCGAGAATATCCCAACAAGCGTATAAAAGGGCAGGTCCGTAAGAGGTGCCGAGAGTTTCTTCCTGCTCGCAATTGAGTGTAGCACAATTATAGTTGTCAAGATGAAAAGATTTCCTTCTTAGCAGATTCCTCGTATTGAGCCTATCATGAAGAAGCCTCCAAAAGAAAACCTTGTGCTTTGGTCAAGGTAACATTTCCAAATCCAATTGAACTGTGCTGGTACAATTTTAACACCTATCAAAATTTTGTAAGCTTTAGCCACTAAAAAATGTTATTTCCCCACATATAACTCCATGTATCCAAGTGCTCATTGATGCAGATCTTTGAGGGTGTCACAAATTTCTTCCATGAGTTCAAATTCCAAAAGCCTCCTGGTCAAAGGTAGGTGAAACAAATCTTCCAAGTATTCAAACATAAGCACAGATTGCACAGAGGTTCTGATCTCCGACAAAGGAGTAAAGATGAGGGAATAATTGGTCTGCATAAGAAGTGTGCCGTAGATCGACCAAAACAGAGCAGATTTACCATCTCCTATTGTGCATCTAGCCATGGATTTGTAACTATCAATGAGCCCGAGGTTACATTTCCACCGAAAGACCCTTCCCAATTGTGACCGGTAGTATGCCATTGTCATAATAAGCCTCCCAAATGAGATTGACCCAAGGATGTTTTCTATTGTAGAACTTGTGGAGGTTCTTGAGCAGCAGGGCTTGGTTTTGAACAAAGATGTTCATAACTCCAAGGCCTCCCTATTTTTTGGGCTACAAACAAGGGACCAAGCTACCAAAGCTGGTCTGTGATCCTCCAAATCTGGTCCCTCCAAAGACAAGGCCTCAAATATTTGTTAACCTGGCTTTTGATAGTTATAGGAACATCAAGACAGCCCATGAAGTAAATAATAAGAGAACTTAGCAATCGACTTGACCAGCAGAGCCTTCCAAAGAAGAGTCATAAAAGAAGATAAGCTACTAGTTTTTTGCAATTCTTCTCACTAAAGGCAAACACTGCTCCACTGTTGGTTTTGAAGCCCTAAAGGCATGCCCAGATAATTAAAGGGAAAGATCCTTTCAAACAGTTCAAAGTACCACCAAAATTTCCATTTTTCATCACTCACATTGATTGGTATCATATTTGATTTGTCTGTAGTTCACCTTAACCCAAAGAGCATCTGCAAATGTGTGAAGAAGGGCTTTAAGACAATGGAGTTGTGGGGCATCACTTGCATGAGAATCAGGTATCATCTCATACATCAACTATGGGAAATTCTCGACATGACCGAACTTGCAAAGGTGAAATGAGAAGGCCCAAGTTCATTGCCTGCTCATGATTGATTGAAGGAGGTCTGAGCCAACACAAAAGGAGGGGAGAGAGTGGATCCCTTGTCTCACTCCTCCGAGGCAATAAAACGCTTTTCCCAGAATGCCATTAAGAAGCACTTGTGATGAAGGTAGTAAATAGCATTTGAATCCATCCAATCCATCTTTCTCCAAAACCCTTTGCTCTGAGGATATCAATGATTGTAGAATGCTCAATGAGGTCGAAAGCTTTTTCAAAATCTAGCTTAAGCACAACAATTTCCTCCTTAGATTTGTGGCATTGATGTAGGTACTCATAAGCCCAACCAAGACAGTCATGAATAGCTCTTTCCTTAAGGAAACCATACTGATTTATATGCACCATTTTGAGGATCACTTTCTGTAACCTGTTTGCAAGCAATTTGGTAATGAGCTTGAGGCAGCAATTGAGCAAAGATATAGGTCTGAAATCATTAGCAGTATTGGGAGAAGGCCCCTTGGGAACTAGAGTAATGAAAGAAGAGTTGATGCTCTCAAGAGAGATTTGCCCAAAGATAGAACTCATGTATCGCCTAGTGACATCAGGTTTTATAATATCCCAGCAGCTCTTAAAAACTCATTGTTAAATCCATCTCGACCAGAGACTTGTCGAGGCAAGTGTTTAACAACATCATTGATTTCTTCCTCGCTGAAAGGAATTTCCAGCTGTTCAAAGTCTGAAGGACTAGCTTGATGTTGCAGGAGAGTAGGCAAATGAAAGTGCATGGTGGTTTGCTCTGACCTTCCTAATCTGCTCTTGAAGGCATTCCACAACAGGGCAGCTTTACCTGCATGGTCTGTGATTTCCACTTGATTCTCATTTTTTAGCATAGCAATGTAATTATGCATGTGATTTATAGAAGCCTTTGAATGAATTTTTTTGGTGTTTTCATCCCCAAACTTAACACCTTTGATTTTACCTCTCTGCTTCCAATAGATTTTTTGGTTCTTCAAGAATAAGAGCAATTGTTCTTTAGGATCACCCCGCAATTCCACTCAAAATCACCCAAATCTCTGAATTCCTCAAACAAGTCAAACAAGAAAATAACCTCATTAATGGCAGCAATTTTGGATTTCAGCAAGATAGGTTCTTGGCCCAAAGTTTGAGAGCCCTTCTAAGATTTTTGAACTTTGCATTTAGGCTTTTTGTCTGCATCAAGATTACCCACAGAATATTCCAGGCTGCAAGAATAACCTCTTTAAAGTCGAGTGCTTTAACCAGTAATTTTCAATCTCAAGACCCCGCCTTTGGAATGGAAGTCCCAATTTTGATTACACATGGAAGATGATCTGATATAGGTCCGAAAGAGGCATAGCAACTGATCAGATAAGTAGTCATCCAAGAGGCAGAGGTGAAGAACCAATCCAGCTTTTCCAACAAAGGACTCTGCTGTATGTTACTCCAACCTGTATTTTCTGCCATGAAGAGGGAGCTCAATTAAACCCAGATTGCTGATAGCTTCAATAAAAAGAAGCATTTCATTAACATCCCCACCAGGCCTGTTCCTATCGAAGGATCCCTAATAAAGTTGAAATCTCCAACTAGAATCCAATTTGTGTCTAGTGGCATATGAATGTTGGAAACCAATTAATAAACTCCATTTTTTCTCGCTTGCACACATGGCCCATAAATGTTGGTGAGGACCTGTGATTGATTGCACAAAAGACTAGTGAAACTAATTGAGAGAGAGAATCTATTCGAAGATGACCTCTCCTCAAACAGAGAACCATTCCATGTGATTAGAAGGCCTCCGTAAGCTCCAATTGAGGGCAGGAAGGCAAATTTATTGAGCCTGTTGGGACAAAAGTTCTTAATGTAAGCAGCATCAAAATGCTCCTCTTGGTTTCTTGAAGACACAGTAATGGCACAGCCACTTTCCTCAATTTTTGCCCTAGAGCAAGCCATTTATCGTGAGTTAATTCCTCCGATGTTCCAGCTTTAGTATATTCCAGCTTCACAGACTATTCATGGAAACAAAGATATGAGAGCAACCAGGACCAAGCACCATCACTTGGCCGTAACCCAAGGAAATCAGTCCAACCAGCAGCAAGTGAAAGCAAATTGAGCAAGTACAAACCACATCATCCACAACACATCAACATATGAAACTACCCATATGGAGATAAAGAAGCAAAGTGCACCGATGTAAGAACATGAACTATTACAGAAAGTCCAGAGGGCCCATAGGGTGCAATTACAACCAAAAGGAATACTCATACAGCTTCATAACATAAAACCCTTCTTCTCCTCAACAAAAGCATTTAATGTGGTCATCTAAACACTTTTGGGGTTGTCCCGCCTGTCCTCATTGGATGGGATCACCCCAGCCAAGTCCTCTCCCATCCTTCTCTTAGGTTTCTTGGAGAGCTTCCTTCCAACTCCCGATCAAGAACCTTGCAAAATGAGGATGTGAGATTCTTAACCACCGATTTTGAACAACCTGTGGAGCAGATTACAAGGCGACACTTATTATTAGAGCAAGAACCTCTTTAAACCCAGCATTGTCTTTTTTATCCTATCACCCTCCTTACTCTGCTTTCTACAAGAGGTGTCTTTCCTCCCTTCTTTTCTTAGAATTTTCAGCCCCAAAAGGTTGAAGAAGGGCCAAGGAGTCCAAGTCCCGCTGGTTGGAAGAATCCCTTCATTTTCCTTGTTGGTATCCCATCGATGAGATTGATCCATGAGCTGATTGCAAAGGTGAGCCTTAGTAGCAATGCATTTATCGTATGTGAAAGATATAAGAATTTTCAAAGCCTCTACTTCAGCAAGTAATTCCCACAAAGGAGATTTAAGCATATTGAGTGCCCAGCTAAACTTGTCTCTGTGTCATTAGAAGATGCACAATAAAATTGAACCAACTTATCGACTTGAACAGTAAAGAGAAAGCACATCCTCCAAAGGCTTTTGAGCAAAATGCTCCTTCCAAATTACCGTGCCTTCTTCCGACAAAATAGTATCTTTATTAGCTAGAGCCTTTAATCAATAGATTTCAAACCAAGTAAGGAGGGTGCAAACTCAAATGATCCTCAATTTGGGCAATCCAATACCTTTTTTGCTAGAATTTTCAACCCCACCAGATCCACAAGCAGAGGGTTAACCAATGCAAACTAGCTCCTCGCTTCCCCATCCAAATCAACAGCTTTTAAACCGAAGGGTTCTTGCCATGGCCTGCGGGCTCTTTATCAGCATGAGAGTCTCTCAAGGGTCCAAAGGATGTGTCCCGAGGCACAACAGGCTCGCACTCAATAATCGCTCGTAAGGTTGGATCACTTCCTCCAAGATTGGCTGAATCTGAGGGACCACCTCAGAACTGCAGTAATAAACTTCCCGAGGAACTGCAAAGCAAGAGGAGCCTGAGGAACTGATTTGCAGGAACATCTTGCTCCTCCTCTTGGTAGTCCTGCATCAAAAGCTCAAGACCATTGCCTCAGATCTCGCTGCATAGGTGGAAGTTGATTTACTTCCTCACTTGCATGAGAAGAAAACCTTCAGATAAGGAGACAGCTTGTTGTGATGCTGCTGTGGCCTCCAAAGGTGGTGGAGCTCCTCCCCATCAGCCCAAGCAATTTCTTCTTGCTGAACACCTTGCAGAAGTCAAAATCATCCCGAGCCTCAACATTAATACCAACTGGAGGCTGCAGTGCTCAAGGACCCTCATCTCGCATCCATGTCATCTTGCCGAACAGCCGAGGATTAATATGAAAACCAGGGAAAGCATTGTTGTTGCTCGGTAGAGGGTGAGGATCAACATTGTCGTGGAATTGGGTCTTCATCGGCAGGGCCCCACCCATCATCTGCTGGGTAAGAATTTACATCAAGAGGACCAAGCATCTTCATCTAGAACTTCACCTTCGACCAATTCGACACTTTTAGGGATGGAGTCAAGATCTCTAACTTTAGCTTTTGCAATAACTCTACCCATATGAAGAGGATCATTCTCCCGAGAAACAAGGCGCCCAAAATGACTGATGGCCCTGGCAATATCTTCAGAATTGCGAAAATCAAACGGGACCGCAAAGATTTTGACGGAGAGGAGGCCATCCTCCATTAGTTTGAAATGGAGAGTGAGCCCATCCGTCAAGCTGTGGAGGCGAGCGAAGGTCTTCCACCCTCATTGAAGATACATGACGTGAGGGGCAGGGAACTCGACATTGACCCATGTGCCGCTGTTCCCACAACCCCTCATATGCAGTCGCAACGCCTGCGGCGGATCCACCTCCATCTCCCGCTCGAATGGAGTCGGGAGGCGAAGGCGACGGTGCGGTGGCCAGCGCAGCCTGACAAAGAATTCGCAAGGGTTGTCCCCATCGTGGCCTCCATCGAGGAGGGGCTGCCGGGCGGAGGCGAGGCTGATCCGCCGCCTGGCCTCCTCTCCTCGAGCACAATGACGGCCTCGACCTCGCCTCCCGCTTCTTCTAGTGGCCGCCCGCCGCCATCGGCTCTTGGGAGGAGCGACGCTTGTCCGGCCGAAACCTCGCCGCCACCGGCGAAGCGCCACCACGCCCGCCATGGCGTAGGAAGAAACAAGAATGGGAGAGGCAATGTCGGAGGGTTGAGAGGCACCGCCTCCCGCCCCCTCTTTATAAAGGGATGGGGGCGATACAAGGCCGCCCCCCCTCGACCAATCCGGCCCGCTGAAGTGACAGCGAAGGGGCCGCCGACCGCCTCCCCGCCCATTGAAGGCGCGGCGACCGATTCCACGCGCGCACGACTTCCCACGCCCCGCGACCTGTCATTTGCTCAGATTATGTATGCGGCAAACGTGGCGCAAGGGGCAGCGAGGAGACGCGCGGAGCGACGGTTGCTGCGAGGTAAGAATGGGAGGCAGCCCCGCAGTCTCAAACAGACACGCAAGCCGCTCTTTACCGTCCACCACGAGGTGACGCCAAAGATGCTTCCCTCACGCCAAGACATGACCCCAACGTCCGACGCTCAGCGCGGCCGTGGAGAAGCGCAGCGGATGGACCGCCATCGCAGTAAATTCGCCTCCTGCCCGCGACACTGCTCGGGCTAGCCCAACAATGTGTCGCGCTTATGTGTGGCCCAGCCCGGGCTCTTGTCGGTGTATTAAAAGTAGGGGCTCTTGACCCCTTTATTTGTGCACGGCAGTGGAGCCGCCTCGCCACGCACCACGTGATAACAGAGTAGGAAAGGGAAGCCGAGGGAAGCCAAGGCACAAGACAAATAAAGCAACAACAAGGACCAAGGCCACAAGGATCGGATGGGCTAAGCAGGTTTTCCCGGCAAGGACCCTTGCCGGGCAGCCTCAACGGCCCCGACAAGACCCTTGCTCAAGAAGCTCGCCCACGCCACCGAAGCGAAGCCACCTTGAGCCCACCAACGCCAATGCACGATTGGGATAGGGCTCGGAGGCACTTCCGTGGTGGCATGCAGATCTTTGTGAAGACAAAGAATAATCAAGATCAAGTGAGGATGGGAAGGCAATCATCCTCACCGAAGAAACCCACAAGATCCCCGGCAAGATCCTGCCGGGACGCCACGCACACGGCAAGACCCTTGCCGGCCTCCCGACAAGGCCCCGCTAGGCGCACCGGCAGGCCACTACCAGCCCGACCACCAAGTTCGCCACTGCTCAGATGCAGCTACCGACCCAACCAGCTGGGCAGTGCACTTCATGCGGCAACATCCAAACCTTCCCGGAGGCTCCACCACCACGCCACCTCAGCTGCGGCTCAGATACATGGCACCAAGATGCATCTGTCGGGCGCCCGGGGAACAGGGGGTCCCTGTGACTTGTCGCTCATGCCTCCCGCGGCGTGGCTCAAAGGGGGCCCATCACGACCCATCTTCATCAACACGAGCTCAAGACCCTCACGAGGGGCCAGATTGCTGGGCGGACTACTGTGGAGCTTCTCGTGCACGGCCTCATCAGGCTGGCTCGTGAGGAGGCGGAGAGATCAAGGCGGGTACCTCACGAGGTGCCCATGATGCAAGCTATGACGCACTAAGGGCGCCAAAGGGCGCTTAGCCCGCAGAAGGTCCTCCTTTCCCTTTGGTGCAAAGGGAGCAAGCGCAGCGAGAGCATCAAGCAAAGGCGCCCATTTTGGTGCAACGAGACCAAGACCAGTCCAATGGCAGGAAGGAAGTCATTAGGGAGCCCAAGCCAAGGCCACTCACCGAGCCTTTGACAAAGCGAGGACCAACTTTAGTCGATAAGTGTACCATATGTTCCCTTCAAATGGCTAATTGTTGGCACCCTTCCCGCCAATATTTGAAGAGGCCCAGGACTCGCTTATAAATAGGACAAGACCCCTGGATTAGAGGTATGCGTAAAGATAGCAAGAGAACAAACGAGAGAGATAGAGAGAGGCGACTAACTCTCCCTAGCAGTTCATCAGACCAACCAAGAATGCACTCGCGAGGCTGTTCTTCCTTGTATTGTTCATCACCATCAGCCCAAGAGGCAATCCACCACACCACAAACTAGAGTAGGGTATTACACCACAATGGTGGCCCGAACTAGTATAAACCCCGTGTCTCTAGTGCTTTTCCTTTCATAGTTTAGATCCTAGCGAGGCGGTGGGTGCAGGTAGGTAGAAGGCGAGATTCCGCGCACACCCCAGTGTTCGAACTCAAGGGTCTCGCCGAACCCAAACCGACATTTGCGCGCCAGTAGGGTGCGCCTGGATTCGCCTTCCGTCGACCACCGTGATCCATGTCTCGATGCTCGCTGGGCCTGCGTGCCGAGCACCGAGCTGCTCTTCCGCTGCCGCCGCCAGACGGCCTCCTGCGGCGGGCGCTCGCTATTCCCTCGCCGCCGCCGCCAACGCCGCCATCGCCCGGCGGGAACGAGCAGCAAGCATCGCCTCAACATCCTCTCGTGAGGCAAGACGGCCGCACCGCTACCCTCGCCGCCTCGGCTGGTTCTTCGCCTCAGCGATTCCGCTACTTATGGAGGCTCGAGCTGCGCCATCGCGCAAACGAAGCCCTACGCCATCAGCCCTGCCGACGACGCTTCACGAAGAGTGGCTCGACTGCCACCGAGCTCATCCGCGCCAGCCCTCCCTCTGCCCGCTCGGGTCTCCGCTGCACCAACCAAGAAGAAACAGCTTGTTCACCCGAGACAAGGCAGAGACCAAGAAAATACCACGACGAGTACGGGTCCACCGACGCCACTTTCACCATAGGCGCCAACCTCGAGCCCGAAAGGTGAGGAGGCCCCGGTCAAGTTCTCGCAAGCAAACAAGAAAGTATTTGCTCGAGCCTGATCAGTTGGGATCCCTAGGGGCGAATCGAGCATCAGCTCCATGTGTGCCCCAACGACGCCTGTGAAATGTATATGAGGCGGCAGTCCACTTAAAACCAAGCCTTCATCGCCCAGGAGACCCGCAAACCAGAAGCACCGGGGTCATTCGCAAGGTCCGCACTGGATTGGTTGGCCAACCCGTTGTCGCACTCAAAGAAGGGAGGAAGGAGCGCATGTGTGTCGATTTCACCAACCTCAACAAGGCATGCCCGCAAGATCCGCTCCCACTTCCTTGCATCGACTGATCGCCGACATACACCGCTGAGTGCGACCTGTTGTGTTTTTGTATGCTCTTCTCCAGTACCACCAGATCAAGATGGCGTAGAGGATGTGGAGAAGACGGCTTCCCGACCCCGCGGGGGTGTACTCGCTACACATGCATGCCATTCTGGCTGCGCAACGCTGGGCAACCTTCCAAAGAAATGATGCACATCACCGGGTCCGCAGCTCGGGAAGAATGTTGAGGCTTACGTCGATGAAATTGTGGTGAAGTCTCGGGAGGCCAGAACCCTGATACAAGACCTGGAGGAAACCTTCACGAGCCTCGACGCAGTGAGCCTACAGCTCAACCCGGAGAAATGTGTGTTTGGGGTCCCCTCGGGCAAGCTCTTGGGCTTCCTCGTATCCCACCGAGGCATTGAGGCTAACCTGGAAAAGTTCAAGGCGGTCGAGGACATGATGTCACGCCCAATATGCGACCCTATCCAAAAGGAACTCGACGGTCCCACCAAGGATAGACCCGCATATTGAAACGCTTTGCAAGGTGGATATCATTACATCAACATTACATAATAGTGGGGATACAACCAAGACATACAATGTCACAAGAATACAACAATACAACATATAAGATCAACATCCGACTACGGATGAAACATAAACATGTAAACTCAAACGACATCCACCTCGCTAGCTCAGCACCGACTGGACCTATCCCCGATTGAAGAAGAAGCGAAGAAGAACTCAACGCAAGCAAGCATCGCTTCTCGCCATGATCATCGTGATAACCTGTACCTGCAATCGTTGTTGTAGTAATCAGGAGCCACGAGGACTCAGCAATCCCATTACCATGGGTATCAAGACTAGCAAAGCTTAATGGGAAAGGAAGGGGTAAAGTGGTGAGGTTGCAGCAGCGACTACATATATGGTAGCTAACATACGCAAATAAGAGCGAGAAGAGAGCAAGCGAACGGTCGTCAACTAGTAATGATCAAGAAGTGATCCTGAACTCCTACTTACATCGACATAACCCGTAAAACCGTGTTCTCCTCTCTATCAACCCCGAAAAGAGACACTCACGGTTACGCACACGGTTGGCGTATTTTAGAAGAGTTTACTTCAAGTTTACTATAACCGGATATTAACAAATTCCCATCTGCCACATAACCGCTGGCACGGCTCGAAAAGTTTAAACCCCGCAGGGTGTCCCAACTTAGCCCATGATAAGCTCTCGCGATCAACTAAGGATATTCTTCTCCCGAAGACCCGATCAGTCTTTAACCCCGCCACAAGACATTTCGACAAAGAATAAAACAAGACCAGAAGACCTCCCGGGCGTCGACATCCCGATAGTAGCCACAGATCTCGCCTCGTGCCACGACCGGATGAGCAAGACGCATAACTAGAACCAGCCTCAAGTTTCCCGAGGTGGCGCTGCAAGTGGTTTAGTTTGGACCAACACTTAGACAAGCATTGGCCCGGGGTGGGGCTAATGAAGATGACCCTTGAGAGCGACGACCCCAAGGAAAAAGGGGTAGGTGAGGCAAATGGTAAAACCAATGTTGGGCCTTATTGGAAGAGTCTTATTTAAAGCGAACTCGTCAAGGGGTCCCATAAATCACCCAACCGCTATGGACGCAAAATCCAGAACATAATACCGATATGACGGAAACTAGGGCGGCAAGAGTGGAACAAAACACCAGACATAAGGCCGAGCCTTCCACCCTTTACCAAGTATATAGATGCATTAATAATATAAGAGATATTGTGATATCCCAACATAATCCTGTCCATCATGGGGCAATCTTCAACTTCACCTGCAACTAGCAACGCTATAAGAGGGGCTGAGCAAAGCGGTAACATAGCCAAGCAACGGTTTGCTAGGAAGGGTGACAAAAGTCAGGGGTTCATGGCAATTTGGGAGGCTTGAGCAGCAAGTGGTAGGTAATGCAGCATAGCAGTAGAACGAAGCAACTAGCATAGCAATGATAGTAATGAGATCCAAGGTGACAGTCATCTTGCCTGAAATCCCGCTAGGAAGAAGAACGAGTCCATGAAGAAGACGAACGGGAGTAGTCGAACGAATCCCCACAATCGCAACATTACCGGAACTAGGAAGCAACACCGGAAAGAAAACAAACAACAAGATAAATGCACATGCATAAACATGGCATGATGCACAATCAAGTATGATGCATGTCCGGTTTAATGAGGCATGGCATGGCAAAGTGCAACAAATAATACTACAAGTTAAGTGGAGTTCGGTATGCAACGAAGTTGCATATTGACAAAACACTACATAGACATATTTAGTTTAATCTCGCTAAGCTACCAAACAATGTTAAATGTTGTTAAACATGGCAAGAGGTGAAGCATAATTAAACTAACTATTTAGGCAAGTTTAAATGAGGCCGGAAATAAGAAACAACAATTCCGAAAAATCCCCACATGCATATTTCAGAATTGGTACTGTTCTGCCCTAAACCATATTTTAATGTTGTTAAACAGGAAAATAAAGTGCAACAAGTTAAACTAGGCATTTTCCACCCCATTTACATATAAATTTTATTTAAAACGGAGCTACGGTTAATTAGTTATGAAATAAATCATTTTAACATGGCATTTAAGCAAATTTAAACAAACAACATTTTAAACATTTCAAACATGGATGAAAGTGGCATAAAATTAATCTACACAAAATTCTAAGCATTTTACATGTTTAAATTATTTACATATGATGCACCACTTGTGAGTTATTAATGCATGAACTCTAGGGGTTTTTCTGTAAATAAGGTAAATCACTGGTTAAAGGACAAAATCGCAGACGGGAAAAAAACATGATCCGAGCCTCATCTGACTAGCCCATTAGAGGAAAGGCCAGGGGGTCTGCTCACCCTGGGCCTTGGGCCGGTCGGTGAGAAGCTGGAGCAGGCTGGGCCTTGGGGGCGCTGGGATGAGGCAGCCCACGCAGGAGGGTGACGGGTCAACGGCCACGGGTGAGCGGGACGAGCGGAGCCTCTCTGCTCGATGCAGAGCGAGCAGAGGCCGGCGGCGCTGGGACTGGCGAAGGCTCCGGAAAGCGAGGATGGGGCGGATCCAGGTGGTGGCGACGCGACAGCCTGGAAGCTGGGACGCAGGGCCTCGCCGGATCTGACGGAGACGACAACGAACAGAGCAGGGCAGCGGCAATGGCTGCTGCTACAGAGAGAGATAGAGAGTGAGCGGAGGCAGGAGGAAGAAAATAAAGGAGAAGGGAGGAGCAGGGGAACGGTGGCCTGGACCTGGATGGCGACGCGAGGACTTGACGAGGGGAGCCGGTCTGACGAGGAGGCCGGAGACGACTCATTCTGGCCGGAGCCGAGGCGTGGAACGAGGCAGGATGGAGCTTCAGGTTCGGGCGGCCATGGCGGGGAGGCGCTCCGGGAAGAGGATGGCAGCGAGCGGTGGCGACTGTTGCTGCTGCTCGCTCTCGGACGACGGCGAGGGCGGAGCAAGGCGATGCGGGGGCGATTTAGATGGAGGCTGGCTGACGGTCTCCTCAAGGGGAAAACAAGGGCGATTTAACAAGGCGGCTCGGTTCCTCACAGCAGAGAGAGAGAGAGAGAGAGAGAGAGAGAGAGAGAGCATTGAGAAATAGAGAATCGGGAGAGGAAGAAATGGAAGGTAGGGGCGGTGCGAGGCTCATCTGCTGGTTCGTGCGAGGAACGGAGCAGCTCCGGCGGTGGCGCTCGCTGGCGCAGGGAGGTGGTCCTGGACGAGGATTTGGCTGCGGCCTCGGACGCTCGCGGGCGCAGGTGCACGAAGCAGGCGGTGGAAGGCGGATGAAGGCCGGAGGCGACGCTGGTTGGGGACGAGGAGGCCTCGAGGCACAAAGACGGGCCTTGGGCGGCCGGGCGGCTTGACTCCGCTTGACGGAAGGCACGATGAAGAGCTCGGCACGCAGGCCGCCATGTGAGGGAGCTCGGGATGCGGGACGAGGTGGCTCGACAGCGACGAGGCGCGGCCGGATGGCAGCGCAGTGGAGGCCGAGGGATTTGGATCGGGGCGCAACCACTGATTGATGAAGAAGGATCCCGAGGTGGAGATTTGGTATGGCGGGACAAGCTCCCGAGGAACATGGGTGGCGGCGGGAGGACAAGATGGATCGATGCGACAGGGCTAGGGTTGGACTTGTTATATAGGTAGGTTGGTTAGCTTAAGGCAAAACGTACCCTCCGATCGATATCAAACGGCCGAGAATAAATAGGTAGGGAAGTTCAAATGAAAAAAAAAACGGAGATGTTTTAGAGATGTTTGGGGATGATCCGGATCCATCGATGATGACTGAGCGGTTCGGGTTCGGGGCAAGTTTCGGACGCACGCGAGGGGTCTGAGAGAGGTCGACAAAGACAAGGGTCTGACAAATGGTCAACAGAGACAAAGAGAGAAAGGGCAACCACGAACGGCTACGAAGTTTTATGAAAACATGCGATGCAATGCGATGATGCTAAGGAGATGAGATGCACGCCATGAACAAAATGCAAAACAAAAGACAAAAACCCAACCACGAAGCGAAATAACATATCGCATCTCCTAAAAGGCAAGAGTTGGAGTTACGAAAATGGAAAGTTGTATCTGGGCATTACACATGAGCCCGCCAAAGACCCTCGTGGAAATGCAGAAGCTCATCATGCTGTGGATCGCTTAGGGCGCCATCTCTGTGTTGGGGAGCGAAGCTGCCTTTCTTCCAGCTAATGAAGAAAAAGGGCCTTTTGAATGGATCAAGAAGCCGATACATGCTCCAAGATGCTAAGAGGTACAGACCAGCCTCCGGGCCATGGTGGCCCCACGCCTGCAGAACCCCCGGTGTTTACCCGCCGCCACTCTATACTCGCCAACAGCTCGGTGGCGGTTAGGAAGAGCGCTGCACCAAAGCCATAGCAGCAGCCTGTGTCAAGGCGGCGGTTACAGGAAGACCCACAGAAACCATCGCCACGGCCGAGAAGGGTCACCGCCAGCAGGAGCGCTGCAGGGGAGGAAGAGGTCCCTCCCCCAGACTCCCAGCCTCCGGAGGCCCCACCGCCTCAGGAGGCGCCGCGGTCCCCGGAGGGCGCCAGCGGCTCTGGTGCTCCAAACCTCGTTGAGCACCCAGTATACTTCATCAGCACGGTGCTGCGGGACGCGAGGGTGTGGTACCCCATGCCTCAGAAACTCCTCCTCGCGCTATTGGTGGCCTCACGCAAGCTGCGACACTATTTTCAGGCTCACCCCATCAAGGTCGTCTCAGCATACCCCTTGGAAAGGGTGCTCAGGAGCCCTAACTCAGCCGGAAGGGTCGCTGAGTGGAACATTGAACTGCAAGCGTTTCAGCTCGAATTCAGCACAACCAGAGTCATCAAGGGGGCCGCGTTAGCGTATTTCGTGGTGGAATGGATTGAGGCGCCGGGCCTCAAGACCGACGAGGATCGGTCCTCTCCGGAAGCGGCGCCGAAGGCTGGGTCATGTACTTCATGGGGCGCTCTCTCTGCATGGCGCTGGGCTGGGCGGTGCTCATATCTCCCACTCAGGACAAGCTTTACTACGCTGTGCAGCTCTGTTTCCAGCAAGGTGAAAAGGTCTCCAACAACATAGCGGAGTATGAAGGTCTAATAGCGGGCTTGAAGGCCACGGCAGCCCTGGTGGTGAAGCGCCTTACCATCAAGGGCGACTCGCAGCTCCTTGTCAATTTGTCCAACAAGGTGTACGAGCCAAAAGATGAGCACATGGAAGCCTACCTTGCGGAGGTTCGCAGGATGAAGAAGCAGTTCTGGGGGTTGGAATTGCAACATGTGCCCCGCGGAACCAATCACGAGGCCGACGACATCGCCAAACGAGCATCCAGGCGGTTACCTCAGGAGCCTGGCGTGTTCGAGGAGCGGCTCTTCAAGCCCTCCGCCATGCCATCACTATCAAACACGGCGCAGCCTCGGGAGGAGCTCCCACCACTGCCTCAGAGCCCCGGTCTGCGGGTCTGACTCGAGAGCCGCCGCTTCCTGACGATGGAGCCTCAGAGGGGTGCTGATCACGTAACTCCGGAGCTACTTAACGCAAGGGACCCTGCCGGAGAAGGAGGAGGAAGCAGAGCGCATGGCGCCGCAAGCCACGACATATCAGATCGTGGATGGAGAGCTCTATCGGAAGTGGCCGAATGATGTGGCATCACCGCATCTCTGTGGAGCAAGGGAAAGGATTGTCGGCGGATATACACGGTGGAGATGTGGGCATCACTCGTCATCACGAACCTCGTGGGAAAAGTATTCGAGCGTTTTATTGGCCTATCATACCAACGACGCCATAGAGCTAGTGAAGGCTTGGGGCTCGCCAATTCCACGCCAAGCGATCCATCACCAAGAGGAGGCCTAAAACCATACCCTCTCGTGGCCATTCGCAGTCTGGGGCTGGATATCCGGCTGCTTCTCAGCGCCAGCGGTTATCGCTACCTTTACGTCGCCATGGACAACTTCGCCAAGTGGGCTGAAGTGGAAGCCGTCCGCACCATCCCCCACAGGTTATGCGGTCAAGTTCGTCAAGGGCCTCGTGAGCCGGTTCGGGGTGCCGAACCGCATCATTACTGACAACGGTTCGCAGTTCACCAAGAACGCTTTCAAAGCATATTGTGCTAACTCGGGAACGCAGATATGCTACGCCCGTGGTGCACCCCGGCAACGGCCAGCCGAGCGGGCTAACGCAGAGGTCCCGAGGGGCCTCAAACCGTAACGCTCAAGAAGAAACCGAGGCCCGCGGCAGGGGTTGGTACGACGAGCTTCAGCCGGTTGTGGTCCATCCGCACGACCACAACCAAGCCAACCGAGAGACCCCGCTTCTTCCCGGTCTATGGAGCCGGGCGTCCTTCCTCACGAGGTCAGCGCTGTTCGCGACGGGTCCTCGGGCGCTCGACGAGGCGCAACAGACGCCATGCGGGATGGATCTCGTCGGGAGGAGCGCCGCCGAGAAGCAAAGTGTTGCAGCAGCAAGGTACCAACAAGCACTACAGCGATACCATCGCCGCAACATCCGCCCCTGTAACTCTCGAGGTAGGGGACCCGTGCTCAGCGGGTTCTTCCTGTAAGGGTTGCATAAGCTCCTCTCCCATGTGGGAGGGCCCGCTCAAGGTTGTTCATGTTTCTGTGCCCGCCCGCGCTTGGAGACTCGTGAGGGGTGCCACCCGTAACGCTGCCGAACATCCAGACCTCTGGAGGTTTTACCCTCGAAAAGGCCCAGAGCCCGTGAAGAAGGCGACCTCTTGAAGCTGTCTTTTTGGAAAAGGCCCAGAGCCTGTGAAGAAGGCGAATGCGTGTGAAGCTGTCTTTTTGGGAAAGGCCCAGAGCCTGTGAAGAAGGCGAATGCTTGTGAAGCTGTCTTTTTGGAAAAGGCCCAGAGCCTGTGAAGAAGGCGAATGCCTGTGAAGCTGTCTTTTTGGAAAAGGCCCAGAGCCTGTGAAGAAGGCGAATGCCTGTGAAGCTATCTTTTTGGAAAAGGCCCAGAGCCTGTGAAGAAGGCGAATGCCTGTGAAGCTGCCTTTTTGGAAAAGGCCCAGAGCCTGTGAAGAGGGCCAATGCCCGTGAAGCTTGCTTCCCCCAAGAAAGGCCCGGAGCCTGTGAAGAAGGCCAACGCCTGTGAAACTCGCCGCCCATGACACTCTCACGTAATAGTGAGTTGGGGTTGTACACACCCCGGAGTCTCAGGAGCGCCGGCCTCAGGCATTGGGGCTCCCTCCGACGCCCAGTGGAAGCACTTAGCTCCGCGCTGGTGAGAAGACGTCGAAGACTAGATTAGGTGCCAGACGCGGCTTTTTCATTTGCTTTCTGCAGTTGGCGTGTTCATTCTCATTTGAGGTTTTATCAAAGCTGTTATCGTTTTTGACTTGTGGCTCTTCGACCTTCGACTTTACCTCGATTTCTCTCGAAGGTCACGCGAGGGGGCAGCCTGGCGCCTCATGAAAGTGTTCAAGCACCTTATTGTTCGAGGTTTCCCTATCCGGGTCCGCTACAAGAGCACCCCTACAGTCCACGCCTCACGGGCGCCGCGACACGATCACCGGACCTGGGTCGGTCGCCTCCACATCTGAGGCCAGGAACTACCCCTCCAGACTAACCTTTGCAGGACATGAAGCGTTCGACGAGGGCCAGGACGGGCGCCCCCGAGCCAAACAATTTCTACGCGCGAGCATGTAGCACAAGGGCATAATTCCTAGATAGCATAAAAACCACGATAACTAACAGCGACAGTCCAAGCACGCTCACGCGGGGCCCTGCACTACTGTTTCTTTGCGCAGGAAAAGGAAAAAGGGAAAAACAAGCGCCGCTCGCTCGACACCAACTCATGGGAGACTCAACTGCCTCCGGAGCTCAGCGGACTCTCTCGCGCTTCACCGGGCAAGACGGCGGGCGGACTTCCGCTACTCCTCCAGTGCGGCGCGCGCGCGCGAGGCTGGTCGCGACCACCACTGGAGGAGCCGCTGTCAAGAAGAGTCGCCGGCTCGACGAGCTCCCGGCGCCGCCGACCACGCTGCTGCGTTGCCTTCGCTGTCGCCGAGGTTGAACCCGCTGCCACGGTTGTCGCTTCTCGTGGCAGCACCCAGCGCCGGCGACCATCTTCCCCAACACCCTCACGCTTAGGGTGGCGCCGCCGAACTTGAAGTGCTGGGTGCATCGTCGGCTCAGACCGCCGCATGCGGCAAACGCTTGCCACCCAGCTGGCTGTGGCCAGGCTCCCAGCGGCAGAGACCTCCAGCTGGCTCAGAGGCCCGACCGCAGCAACCATCCGCCTGAAGCAGTTGAGGCCTGGGCACCGCCGGAAGATCACCTAGGAGGAAGCGAGGGAGCTGGAGCCGGTGCCGGTCGGCTCCGCTGACCACACCACAAACTCCGGCAGCATCTCTGCTGAGTGGAAGCGCGGCCTAGGGGGGGCGCGGCCGTAGTGCACCCGCCAGCAGCGGCCTGCCGCCCGCCACCGCACGGGAGGTCACCTCCACGACCACGAGGAGCCACCATGGGAGCCACAGGGTATTTGCGAGGACGGCCTCGGCCGCACTTGGGCGAGGAA
This sequence comes from Aegilops longissima, assembly GCA_021605205.1. Taxonomy (NCBI): domain Eukaryota; kingdom Viridiplantae; phylum Streptophyta; class Magnoliopsida; order Poales; family Poaceae; genus Aegilops; species Aegilops longissima. The sequence goes on along the minus strand of CM038678.1, from coordinate 568,747,531 downwards.
TAGTCAGGCCCTACCTGGCGAGCCTTCCCCTTCTCTGTGGCCGAGAACCTCTTCGGCAGAGCCATGGGGAAGAATAAGAAGCAAGGGGGAGATGGACTAGAAGGGCAGGCGCTTTCCCGTACTTAAAGCCAGAGGAGGCCAACCGCCGACCTCCACGATCGCAGGTAATCATGACCCGCTTTGCATGCAGAGACTTGTCAATTTGTGCAATCGCCGAGGTGTCATGGGGAAGTGGAGACACCCACGTCCAATCAACCGCCACTCGGCGCCCAAGGCCGCAGGCTGTTAGGGCCCGCGGTGCTTCGCTCTTGCCCCTTCGTCTCTCTGCTCGGCCAAGTCCGGGCGCACCTTGGGCCCGGGGGCTACTGTCGGCGCTCTGGGAACGGGGGTCCCCAGACTTGTGTAACGCCCCGGATCCAATGCGCCAGGTGTCCGTCAGTTATTCGCCGTCGTTGCCATGTCATGTGCTTGCGTGTTGCACTTTGCCATGTCATCATCTGCTTTTCATATCATGTCGTCATGTGCATCGCATTTGCATACATGTTCGTCTCATGCATCCGAGCATTTTCCCCGTTGTCCGTTTTGCAATCCGGCACTCCTATGTCTCCTAGTGCCCCCTTTTGCCTCTTTTCATGTGTGGGTGTTAAACGGTCTCGGAATGACCCGAGGTTTGTCAAGCGGCCTTGGTATAGCACCGGTAGACCGCCTGTCAAGTTTCTGCCATTTGGAGGTCGTTTGATACTCCAACGGTTAACCGGGTAACCGCAAAGCCCTCTTTTGTGTGCAGCCCAACGCCCCTTCCAAAGTGGCCCAAAACCCAGCAAACTCCTCTCCATGCTCTCGGTCGTTCGATCACGATCGCGGGTCAAAACCGCACCTCATTTGGACTCTCCTAGCTCCCTCTACCTATAAATAGGTGTCTCCCCGATTTTTCACAAGCAGATGAACCCTAGCTCGCCTTCCTACGCCACGGACGTCACCGCCGACGGCAGGACACGCCCAGCCGCCACGCCGCCTGGGCCAATCGGCGCCGCCACGCCACCCCGCCGCCTCTCCTCCAACCACACCGCGCCACCTCACCCTCTCTCTCTCCACCTTGCAGAGCCCATGAGGCTCTGGTCGGGCCCGCCAGTTCAGCGCGCTCCGCCTGAAGCCTCGCCGCTGGCGCTGGCTGCCTGCTGTCTGGCTGCCCTGTTGCGCTGCTGAAGTCGCTGGCCGGAGCGCCTCCGCCCGCCTCCTCAGCGCTGGCCTCGCTGGATCACGCCTGCCACGCCGGCCGACCACTGCCGGCCCCCGACGCCACGCCTGCCTGGCCTCTCCTGGCTGCCAAGGCCTCGGGCGCTGGCTCCCGCCATGGCCACCTCTCGCGGCGCCCGCTCCCTTCTCCTCCGCCGCCGCCATGGGAGCCCGAGCTCGAGCTCGAGCTTCGCCGCCTGCCCCGAGCTCACCAGGCCGCCTCCTCCTCTCGCCCGCCGGATCCGCGAGATCCGACCAAGATCCGTCCGCCTGCCATCTCCCCGCTTCTCCGGCGCTCTGCTCCGGCGAGCAGCCGCAGGCTCGTTATCCGTGCCGAGAGGTTGACTTTCCTCCCCCCTCTGTTTTTTCCCAAGTCCCCGAATCTGCTATATTTTCATGCATTTTCATCGCATCATAACTCTGCATCCGTAGCTCCGTTTCGTGCGTGTAATATGTCAAATTGTTCGCCTCGAAGAGTAGATCATTTCATCTCATTGCGTCATTTTCATTTGAGCTCATCTTGATGCCCGAAATGCTGTTAGAAGAGGGCTATGTGATGTTAGTTTCAGATTCTTATCAGTACTTGCACTTTTGTCATTTTTGCCATGATTGATGTGTGCACCCTATGAACTTGAGTCCTACATGTGTTTTGTAATATGCCATGCCATCTTTACAGGGGTGTATGCCATGTATTTTTGTGATCTCTGTGGTGACTAGCACAAGCATGCAAACTAGGCTTCATGATGTTACTGATTTCAGCCCTGTTCTGCTGATATTTTTATGCCATGTTAACTTGATGCTACAGAGAGTTCCATGCATATTTTGAGATACTTCAGTAAGGATGTTTTGTTATAAATGTCTTGCTCTATCCATCCATGCCCTTGTTTGCAATTATGTAGTTCCATAGCTTGAGTCAATCGAGCTCTACTTTTGCTATAAAATATTTCCTGGCAGGTTGTTTACATGTTATTCAATTTTGCCAAGGTTGTTGTGGTTGATCCTTGCATGCTATGATGTTGTTCTTGCTATGTATAGCTTCTATGCCATGTCTTCTTTATGTTGGTTGCCTTGCCATGCCATGTGTTGCTCTGTGGTGAGTGTTTCAAGCTCACCAACATGCCTACTTGTTGTTGTTCCTGCCATGTTTGAATCTGTAATATAACTTGCCATGTTTACATGGGTGCCATCATATTTTCTAATCCTTTTTGGCTCATGGTCAGTAAAGGACTTTTGTTATATGCTTTGAGTAGATTCATGCCATGCCTTTGTTTGCCATGATAAGTTCCTGTAGCATGTTGTTTGATAGCTGTAAACAATGCAACCTGATGTTATTTCCTGATAAGTCTGAAACTGTTATTATTTGCAATATTGCCATGTCATTTTGAGCATGTTCTAGTGATTTATGGAGATAGCTCAGTGTTCATTTTTTGTAATGCTTTACCTTTACATCATGCCCATGCCTTTTGTGATTATGTTGAGGTGTTGTAACTTATTGTTTTGATGCTTGCAATATGCCTACTTGCTGTTTTGGACAGATTGTTGCTATGTCTTGTATAGAGTGTATGTGTTGAACCGTTGCTCCGTTTTGAGTGTGCTCTATATGAAACTTGCTTGATTTTGCATGTAGCTTCATATTATAATGTTGCATCCTTGTTTTGAGGTGTTTGCTTGATGTTTGTATGCATTTTGCATCAATGCCATGCTTATCTTGTTTTGCTCATATCTTCTAGACCGTAGCTCCGAATCTAATGAACTTTATATGTAACTTGACTAGAATTTCGTGTAGATCATCGTAGTGCATCTTAACTTGCTGTTTAACAACTTGAACATAAAGTTATTCAGATCTGGACCAATTTCGAAATTTGCATATGAGGACTTACCGGAATTGTTCTATGTTGTTCCCGGCCTCATTTAAACTTGCTTTGATGTGTTGCTCTTGTATGCATCATCTCTTGCCATGAGTAGCCTCATCTAGATTTGTCATGCATCATGTTTGTTGTGCATCATGTCTTGTTCATGTGTGGTGTGTTTACTATGTTGTGTGCTTCTTCTTGTTAGTTCCTGTTGCGCTATGATCGTGAGGATTCGCTCGCTCACGCTTGGTTCGCTTCATCCGCTCATCTTCTTCATGGATTCGTTCTTCTTCCTTGCGGGATTTCAGGCAAGATGACCGCTACCCTGGATCTCACTACTATCATTGCTATGCTAGTTGCTTCGTTCTTTCGCTATGTCTGCGCTACCTATTACCTGCTTATCAAGCCATCCCAAATTGCCATGCCAGCCTCTAACCTTTTGCACCCTTCCTAGCAAACCGTTGTTTGGCTATGTTACCGCTTTGCTCAGCCCTCTTATAGCGTTGTTAGTTGCAGGTGAAGATGAAGTTTGTTCCATGTTGAACATGGAGATGTTGTTCCTTGTTGGAACATGTTTACTTGTTGGGATATCACAATATATCTTATTTAATTAATGCATCTATATACTTGGTAAAGGGTGGAAGGCTCGGCCTTATGCCCGGTGTTTTGTTCCACTCTTGCCGCCTCTAGTTTCCGCTATATCGATATTATGTTCCCGGATTTTGCGTCCCTAACGCGGTCGGGTGATTTATGGGACCCCTTGACAGTTCGCTTTGAATAAGACTTTTCCAAAGAAGGCCCAACATTGGTTTTACATTTGTCTCACTCTAGCCTTTTTTCCCTTGGGAGTCACGCATCCCAAGGGTCATCTTTATTTAACCCCCGCCAATGCTTGTCTAAGTGTTGGTCCAAACTAGAGCACCGTATGGGACCATCCCTTGGCAACTTGAGTTACGCTTGTTCTCAGACGCTTCGCTTATCCGGTCGTGGCTCGAGACGAGATACGCTGCTACTATCGGGGTGTCGGCACGCCGAGAGGTCTTGCTGGTCTTGTTTTATTGCTGTCGAATGTCTTGTAGCCGGATTCCGAGACTGATCGGTCTTCCCGGGAGAAGGAATATCCTTCGTTGATCGCGAGAGCTTATCATGGGCTTGTTGGGACACCCCGCAGGTTTAAACTTTCAAAAGCCGTGCCCGCGTTATGTGGCAGATGGGAATTTGTTAATGTCCGTTGTAGAAAACCTGAAGTTGATCTTAATTAAAATACACCAACCGTAGCGTAACTGTGAGTGTCTCTTTTCGGGTTGATCGAGAGGAGGACACGGTTTCGGGTTATGTTTGACGTAAGTAGGAGTTCAGGATCACTTCTTGATCATTACTAGTTGACGACTGCCTTTGTTTCTCTTCTCGCCTCATTTGCGTATGTTAGCCACCATATATGCTTAGTCGCTGCTGCAACCTCACCACTTTACCCCTTCCTTTCCCATTTAAGCTTTGCTAGTCTTGATACCCATGGTAATGGGATTGCTGAGTCCTCGTGGCTCACAGATTACTACACCACCAGTTGCAGGTACAGGTTTGCGATGATCATGACGTGAGAGCAATGTTTGCTTGTGTTGGAGTTCTTCTTCTGCTTCTTCTTCGATCAGGGGATAGGTTCCAGTCGGCAGCCTGGGCTAGTAGGGTGGATGTCGTTTGAGTTCCTGTTTATGTTTCATCCGTAGTCGGATGTTGATCTTGTATATGATGTTGATGTATACTTGTGGCATTTGTGCCTTTTAGTCTGGCTCGCGAGGAGGCGGAGAGATCAAGGCGGGGTACCTCACGAGGTGCCCATGACGCAAGCCATGACGACCAAGGGCGCCAGGCGGGCGCCAGCCCGCGAAATGTCCTCCTTTCCCCTTTGGTGCAAATGGAGCAAGCGCAGGCGAGAGCATCAAGCAAAGGCGTCCATTTCGGTGCAACGAGACCAAGACCAGTCCAACGGCAGGAAGGAAGTCATTGTGGACCCCAAGCCGGCGTCACCACCAGAGCCTTTGACAGGCGAGGACCAACTTTAGTCAGGATAAGTGTACCATATGTTCCCCTACAAAATGGTCAATTGTTGGCACCCTTCCCGCTCAATATTTGGGAAGAGGCCCAGGGCCTCTGCCTATAAATAGGACAAGACCCCGCGGGATTAGAGGTTGCAGGAAGATTGCAAGAGAACAAACGAGAGAGATAGAGAGAGGCGTCTGAACTCCCCCTAGCAGTTCATCGCACCAACCAAGAACAGACCCTCGCGAGGCTGTTCTTCCTTGTATTGTTCATCACCATCAGCCCAAGAGGCAATCCACCACACCACAAACTAGAGTAGGGTATTACACCACAATGGTGGCCCGAACTAGTATAAACCCTGTGTCTCTTGTGCTGTTCCTTTCATAGTTTAGATCCTAGCGAGGCGGCGGGGTGCAGGTAGGTAGAAGGCGAGATTCCGCGCGCACCCCAGTGTTCAAACCTCAAGGGTCTGCCGGAACCCGAAATCTGACAGCATCGCTGGCCAGGGTGCGTGTCGAAGCAAGGAGGAGCGGCGACGGATGGGACGGGCCTCGCTCCCGTCCCCGATATAGTGAAGGGACACCTAAGCCTCGCATTAAATGCGCTTTGTCCTGTAACAACAGCGATAAGCTCACAACGCTGTAGCCCTTTCCACCTCCTGTGTGCCACTGTGGCAGCCCCTTTCACCTATAAAAGGAGGCCCATGGCGCACGGGAGAAGGATTCGGCTTTTTGGAGCTCGTTACACCCTGTAGCTAGCTCAAGAACTCAGATTACATCCACCAAAGCAGGACTAGAGTTTTACGCATCCTCGCGGCCCGGACCTGGATAAACAAACCGCGTACTCTCTGTCAGATCCGCTCTTCTCTCAACCCCGCGCCCCGCAACCGCAGTAGGGATCCTTGTGATCCCATTGGTGTCGTTCCCACCGACATCCAGAGTCTGATCCCGACTTGTGGGGGAATCGTAGTCTCCATCATCCTTTCCTCACTGAGGCAATGCTCAAATAATGATGATCATCACACTTTTATTTACTTACAACTCAATATTACAACTCGATGTCTGGAACAAAGTATGACTCTATATGAATGCCTCCGGCGATGTACCGAGATGTGCAATGATCTAGCGTAGCAATGACATCAAAAAACGGACAAGCCATGAAAGCATCATGCTAGCTATGTTACGATCATGCAAAGCAATATGACAATGAATGCTCATGTCATGTATATGATGATGATGGAAGTTGCATGGAAATATATGTCGGAATGGCTATGGAAACGCCATGATAGGTAGGTATGGTGGCTGTTTTGAGGAAGATATAAGGAGGCTTATGTGTGATAGAGCATATCGTATCATGGGTTTTGGATGCACCGGCGAAGTTTGCACCAACTCTCGTGGTGAGAAAGGGCAATGCACGGTACCGTAGAGGCTAGCAAATTACGAATAGGTAAGAGTGCTTATAATCCATGGACTCACATTAGTCATAATGAACACGTATACTTATTACAAAATTTTATTAGCCCTCAAAGCAAAGTACTACTACACATGCCCCTAGGGGGATAGATTGGTAGGAAAAGACCATCGCTCATCCCCGACCGCCACTCATAAGGAGGACAATCAATAATAAATCATGCTCCAACTTTGTAGCATAACGATAGACTATACGTGCATGCTTCGGGAATCACAAACCTTAACACCAATATTCTTACTAAACACAACGATTTACTAGTACCTCCAACATATTATCATCTCTATATCGCAAAATTATTGCAAGGAATCAAACATATCTTATTCAGTGATCTACAAGTTTTATGTAGGATTTTATGACTGACCATGTGAATGACCATTTCCTGTCATCTCTCTAAATAGATATAAGTGAAGCAAGAGATTTTAAGTCTTTCTAAAAAAGATATGCCCACGCTCTAACAAATATAAGTGAAGCGAAAGAGCATTCTATAAATGGCAGTTTTCTATGTGAAGAGAAACAGATAATCCAAACTTCAAATGATATAAGTGAAGCACATGAAGCATTCTATAAAGCCATACTCAAAAGATATAAGTGAATTGCAAAGAGCATTATATAAATCAACCATCTACTATCCCATACCAGCATGGTGCATCAAAGAAAAGTGAAAACTAAATGCAAAAGTCGCTCCAAGATTTGCACATATCGCATGAACGAAACAAATCCGAAAACATACCGATACTTGTTGAAGAAACATGGGATGCCTTCGTGGCATCCCCAAGCTTAGATGCTTGAGTCTACTTCAATATTTACTTGGGGTGCCTTGAGCATCCCCAAGCTTGAGCTCTTCCCTCTCCTCCTTCTCCTCACATCGAGACATCCTCGATCTTCGAACACTTCGTCCACACAAAACTCAACAGAAAGTTTGGTAAGATCTGTTAGTATAATAAAGAAAATCACTACTCTAGGTAATATTTAAAACCAATTCATATTTTGTTTTTTAATTGTAGCCACTGTAATATAACTTTTCCATGGCTTAATCCATTGATAGAAATCGATAGTTTCATCAAAACAAGCAAACTATGCATCAAAAACAGAATCTGTCTTAAACAGGACAGTCTGTAGTAAACAGAACATTCACCATACTTCTGTTACTCCAAACATTTTGCCAAAATTAGGAAAAATAAACAATTTGTATATAAATACAGTGCAAAAAGTTTCAGAACCGTTTGACATTCCAGTAAAAATTGTAAAATCGCGCACTATAGCCAAAGTTTCTGTTTTGCACCGCACAAACCAACAAGCAATGTAAACATCCTAAAGGAAAACCTTGGCACATTATTTTTATGATACAATGGAATTGTACAAGGGGATAATTATTTTTTTTGAAAAGTTTCTGTAATTAATATTCACAAAGTTTCCGTGAGCATGAACAAAGTTCAAGGAGCTCCCCCACTTCAACAATGCTTGTCTTTCTCACTTTCAGTTTCCTTTTTGAAAAGTTTTGGGTTCCCCTCTATATTTTTTTGTTTTTGAACTTTATAAAAGCACTCAACAGAAATAAATGACTCTCTAAAACTTCCAGGTTGTCTCCCTGGCAGCGCTTTCTTTAAAGCCATTAAGCTAGGCATATAGTGCTCAAGTAATGGATCCACCCGAATCCCAAGGTATATCAAAGCCAATTTTAATTAACAATGATTTGTAATTTAGTAATGAGCACAAAGTAACATATATAATGTAATGACAAAGTCTAACTCTCTTCCTATTCATCGGCATGTCATAAAAGAACATTCATGCACACAAAGTAAAGGCCAATGCATAGTATAAACAGTTTCTTGCAATTTTATCATATTGGAAACATGGAGAGGCCGAGATGTAGTTACTCTCTCATAATAATTGCAAGTAGGAGCAGCAAGCACATGCATATTATATCTATCAAAATCATCATGTGTAGTAGTGAAACGCAACCCATCAATATAATCCTTAATAAGGGCAAACTTCTCCGATATAGTGTAGTTTGGAGAATTCAAAAAGATAATAGGACTATCATGTGTTAGTGCAATAGCAACAATTTCATGTTTAACATAAGGAACTATAGCAATTTCATCTCCATAAGCATAATTCATATTGGCATCTTGGCCACAAGCATAGCAAGCATCATCAAAAAGGGATATTTCAAAAGAATCAACGGAATCATAACAATCATCATAGCAATCATCCTTCGGTAAGCACGAAGGGAATTTAAACAATGTATGAGTTGAAGAGTTACCCTCATTAGAAGGTGGGCACAGGTATCTAATCCGCTCTTCCTCCTTTTGTTCATCGCTCTCCTCATCATCTTTTTCATCCAATGAACTCACAGTTTCATCAATTTCTTCTTCCATAGACTCCTGCAAAATATTAGTCTCTTCTTGGACAGCGGAGACTCTCTCAATAAAATCATCAATATTGGAATTGAATTCATAATTCTCATAGCAATATTTAAGTATAGCAAAATTTTCAGGTCTGTAAACAGCATCACCAAGATTTTCACACTCTTTAAACAAAGATTCAATTTCATAAACACCCATAAAAGCAACGAATTCTTCTATTTGTTCCACATCATAGTAATCATATATACTATTAGCATAAGAAGCCAAGGTTTTATCATCATTAAATTTGCATGAAAAGGGAAGGTGTGGAGCCTTCATCCTAGAGCAACAAGTATAATCATATCTCAAGCATAGTTGCCGATCATACCAATGCAACATATGAATTTGATCCCATAATAGTTTCCCTTTTTGACTCAAGCGATAATCCCTAAAGTATTCACTTTGATCCAGCGTGTCTCCCATTATATAATTGAATGAGGTTTTCTCAGGATTATTAAAGTAGTGCATAATATCTTTCACATAATGAGCATCGAGGGTTTGAGGAGGTTCCCCATCTCCATGAGTAGCAAGTCGCCTAATTTTTTTGGTATTTCGTGTTCCATATCCATAACTTAGGACAGCAAATAAAAATTACTTAGTGATAAAGCAAACAAGCACACACGAGAATATTCACCCCACGCTATTGTCGCCCGGCAATGGCGCCAGAAAAAGGTCTCGATAACCCACAAGTATAGGGGATCAATTGTAGCCTCTTTCGATAAGTAAGAGTGTCGAACCCAACGAGGAGCTAAAGGTAGAACAAATATTTCCTCAAGTTCTATCGACCACCGGTACAACTCTACGCATGCTTAACGTTCGCTTTACCTAGAACAAGTATGAAACTAGAAGTACTTTGTAGGTGTTTTTGGATAGGTTTGCAAGAATATAAAGAGCACGTAAAATAAAAAGTAGGGGCTGTTTAGATAAAGGAACAATAAATTTAATATAGAGAGTGTGGAAAAGTGGTGGTAGGAGTTGCGAAATTGTCCCTAAGCAATTGACTACTTTACTAGACCGATAGCAAGTGTTATGTGGGAGAGGCCACTGCTAGCATGTCATCCCTGACTTGGAATTCTATGCACTTATGATTGCAACTATTAGCAAGCATCTGCAACTACTAACATTCATTAAGGTAAAACCCAACCATAGCATTAAGATATATTGGTCCCCCTTCAATCCCATATGGATCAATTTCTATGCTAGGTTGAACCTTCTGTCACTCTTGCCCTCCAATACATAGTCATATGAACATACAACTAACCCTATGGTGTGATCCACGCGCGCGCTCATATGATGGGCACCAAAGAACAGCAACATAACGCAAGCAAATTAAACCAATCATAACAATTCACCAATTACCGATAGGACAACGAAAATCTACTCATACATCATAGGATGGCAACATATCATTGGATAATAATATGAAGCATAAAGCACCATGTTCAAGTAGAGGGTACAACGGGTTGCGGGAGAGTGGACCGCTGTAGATAGATGGAGGAAGGTGATGGAGATGTTGGTGAAGATGACGGAGGTGTTGGTGTAGATTGCGGTGATGATGATGGCCCCGGCGGTGTTCTGGCGCCACCGGAAGAGAGGGGGAGAGAGCCCCCTTCTTCTTCTTCTTCTTCTTCTTCCTTGACCTTCTCCCTAGATGGGAGAAGGGTTTCCCCTCTGGTCCTTGGCTTCCATGGCATGGGAGGGGCAAGAGCCCCTCCGAGATTGGATCTGCCTCTCTGTCACTCTCTGTTTCTGTGCTCCCTGATTCTGCCCTTTCACCGTTTCTTATATTCTCGGAGATCCGTAACTCCGATTCTGCTGAAATTTGGACACGATTTTTATCCAGATATTGGCTTTCTTACGGCGAAAGAAGGGCACCAACCGCCTGATGGAGTGGCCACTAGGGCCCAGGGTGTGCCTAACCCCCTGGGGCGCGCCCCTCACCCTCGTGGGCCCCTCGGGCATCGTCTCGCGTTGATTCCACTTCCCAAAATTCACTCATATTCCAAAAATAATCTCCGTCAGTTTTTATCCCGTTTGGACTCCGTTTGATATGGATTTTCTGCGAAACAAAAAACATGCAACAAACAGGAACTGGCACTGGCACTGAATCAATATGTTAGTCCCAAAAATAGTATAAAAAGTTGCCAAAAGTATGTAAATTTTTTAGAATATTGGCATCGAACATTCAAAAATTATAGATACGACGGAGACGTATTAGGCGAGGATGGAGAAGGCGACGCGCCGGAGAGCGGAGCGCGAGGCCAGCCCCAACTCGATTGAGCCTCGAGCAACGAGCCGCGTGTGGCTGCGCCGACTGCTACTGACCAGGCTGAGACTCACCAGTCGGCCGCTCCACCAACCAGCGCCGCTGCCTCCACCAACCTGACAGACCCGCCTACTACTCCTCTGGCCTAGGCGGCCAACTTATCTTTCTTTCCTGTTCTTGTAATCTTTTGGACAAATATGTTAGATTTACGCAATTTCACCCGCTGGGGATGTATTCAAACTCAGTTGAATGCTGGCCGAGGGCCTTTTGCTTATGTGAAGTAACTTTATTCGCACAAGTTATGCTTTGCCGGGTTCCGACTTGTCTTGCTTTTCTACTCTTTTGGGTTTTTCCTTTACTGTCTTCCCTTGGCTGCCGCCTTGCCAGCCAGGCAGCCGCTCTATGGTTTGTGGCTGTGTCAGGTGGTTGGCCATTTTGGGGAGGAAAGTACTTTGGGCGCTTAGAACATAGCAAGTTAAGTGAGAAGCCGGCCGGCCGGCTGCTCAGCAGCCGGACAGTGAGGTGAGGAGCCGGCTTGGCCTATGTAGATGCTTTTTTCCTTAGCCATTTTTCATGTGGACACCATTTCCTGCCTTTAGCTCTTGCCAGCCGGACAGTCGCTCTGCGAGCTACGGCTTAAGGCAAGAGCGGGCTTAGATGTCGGCACACTACTTGTTCAACTGTAGGTGGCATCAACATAGGGCAAGGCGGCAAGTGCCCGGGCCGACTGGTCGAAACCGGTGCAGGGCGAAGAAATGAAATAACACATTCACAGGCATAAGACTTATCATATAGATAAAAAAGGGTAGCCCCCGAGTGCTTCTCGAGGGTCCCGATGTCTTTGCGCTTAATACAAAAGGTAGCATGGTACATACTTCTTCAACTCTAAAATCTTCGGAGGAGATCTGCGTTCCATGGGCGCTCTGTTTCCTTGCCGGAATCATCCCTCTTGCATGCCCTGGGCTTCTGTGCATCGATCAGGTAGTAAGAGTCGTTGCCCAAGGCCTTCTAATGATGAAGGGGCCTTCCCAAGGGGCCGATAACTTGTGCTGGCCGGCTGTTCGCTGGATCAGCCGGAGCACAAGGTCCCCCTCTTGGAAGGATCTTGGCTTGACCTTCCGACTGTGGTAGCGACGCAGCCTCTGCTGGTAGATGGCGGACCGGCTGAGTGCCAACAGCCGGCCCTCTTCCAGCAGATCGACGCTGTCTTCTCGTGCTTCCTTCACCTCCGCCTCTATGTACATGGCAACGCGAGGTGAGTCAAACTCAATGTCAGTTGGGATGACGGCCTCGGCCCCGTACCCGAGGAAGAAGGGAGTGAAGCTGGTTGCTTTGTTTGGCATGGTGCGGAGGCTCCAGAGGACGGCCGACAGCTCTAGGATCCAGCAGCCGGCCGAGCGCTCCTGCGGCTCGACCAGTCGGGGCTTGATGCCGGACAGGACGAGGCCGTTTGCTCGCTCGACTTGGCTGTTTGACTTCGGATGGGCAACGAACGCTAAGTCCAGTCGGATGCCCTGCGTCGCGCAAAAACGGGCCAAGGCGCCTTTCGCAAAGTTTGTGCCATTGTCGGTGATGATGCTGTGTGGTACACCGTACCGGACGGTGATATCTGCGATGAAGGTCATAGCAGTCGGACCATTCAACTTCTTGATTGGCTTCGCTTCAATCCACTTGGTGAATTCGTCCACGGCGATGAGAAGATGGGTCATGCCGCCGTGTGCTGTTTTGAATGGGTCCACCATGTCCAGCCCCCGCACGGCAAAAGGCCAAGTAAGGGGGATGGTCTTGAGTGCGGAAGCCGGCAGATGTTGCTTGGGCCTGATTTTCTGGCACCCCTTGCACTTCTTGACCAAATCCTTGGCGTCCTCCAAAGCAGTCGGCCAGAAGAAACCATGGCGGAAGGCTTTGGTGACAAGGGATCTGGAGGTCGCGTGGTGGATGCACTCGCCTTGGTGGATATCTCTTAGGATAGCTTTGTCCTTCTCTGGCTCTACGCAGCGCTGGAACACACCAGTGACGCTGCGCCTAACAAGTTCTCTGTTTACTATCGTGTATGCTCCTGCCCGGAGTTGCACTTGCCGGGCCAAGATCTCGTTGGCTGGTAGCTCTCCGCTCACTAGGAAATTGAGGATGGATTGCGCCCATGATGGTGCTCTGACTTCGTCCACTGTCATCACCGCCACTGGTACTACGGCGGTTGGGTTGGGAGGCGGCGGGTTGGAGTCGGCCACCGCTTGCTGCATCGTTGAAGTCCCCGGGCCGGGTTCTGAAGTCCCCAGGACGGGTGCGACTGTTGTAGTCCCCGAGCCACCTGCCGAAGTCCCCGGGCCGACTGCTGCAGCCCCCAAGTCGGATCCGACAGCTCCGAGGGCGGCCGACATGAAGATTGACTCTGATTCCAGCGAAGGCTTGATAGGCGGCTTGAGGAGGTGCTGAAGGAAGACGCCGGCTGGTATGGCTTGCCAGGTGGAGCCAATCCGTGCCAGGGCATATGCTTGCTCGTTGTCGGACCGTGGCACATGAAGGAACTCGCACCCGTCGAAGTATCCACTGATTTGCTGGACGAGGAAGCGGTAGCTCGCCATGTTTGCATCCTTGACGTCCCAGTCGCCAGACGACTGTTGGACCACCAAGTCCGATTCGCCGTAGCACAGGATCTGGCTGATGCCAATCTCTTTGGCCAGCCGGAGTCCGTGTACTAGCGCCTCATATTCGGCCACATTGTTGGAGGCGGCAAAGTGGATTTGCAGTGTGTATCTGAGCTTGTCGCCTTTGGGAGAGGTGAGGACGATGCCGACTCCCAAGCCGGTGCGCATCTTTGAGCCATCAAAGTGCATCGCCAATGGGTGTAATTCGACACTGGCGGCAGGTACTGGGTCTCGGCCCAGTCGACGAGGAAGTCGGCCAGCGCTTGGGACTTGATGGCGGTGCGAGGCCGGTGGAAGATGGTGTAGGGGCCCAGCTCGATGGCCCATTTGGACACCCGACCCGATGCATCTCTACTACCTATGATCTTAGCAAGCGGGGCGGTGCAGACAACCGTGATGGGGTGCTGTTGAATGTATGGCTTCAGTTTCTTGGCGGCAAAGTGCACGCCATAGCACATCTTCTAGTAGTGGGGGTAGTTCTGCTTTGAGGTCGAGAACACCTCACTCAAATAGTACACATGCCTCTGGACCGGCTGTGCTTTGCCGTCTTCTGGGCGCTCTACGACAATGACATTGCTGACCACCCGGCTGGTGGCGGCGATGTAGAGGACATGTGCTCCTTAGAAGGCGGAGCCGCCAGGACAGGCGGTGTGGTCAGCATCTTCTTCAGCTGGAGAAAGGCCTCGTTCTCCTTGTCGTTCCACTCGAAGTGAGTGGTCTTCTTCATTAACTGGTACAGGGGAAGATCCTTCTCTCCCAGCCAACTGATGAAGCGGCGGATGGATGCCAAGCACCCGGTGAACTTCTGGAGGTCTCGCAGTCGGGCAGGTCTCTCTATCCTCTCGATGGCCTTTATCTTGACAGGGTTGCACTCGATGCCGCGTTCTGAGATAAGGAATCCAAGGAGCTTGCCGGCTGGTACTCCAAAGACACACTTCTCTGGGTTGAGCTTGATTTGAAAACAGCGCAGATTATCAAAAGTTTCCTTGAGATCTTCCAGGAGAGTACCACGCTTCTCCGTCTTCACCACAATATCGTCTACATAGACGTGGGCAATTCTGCCGAGTTGCTTGGGGAGGCACTTCTGCATGCAGTGCTGAAACGTGGCACCGGCATTTCTCAAGCCGAATGTCATGGTCATGTAGCAAAGGCTCCGAATGGTATGATGAAGGCGGTCTTTAGGCGGTCGGCCGGGTTCAACTTGATCTGGTGGTATCTTGAGTAGGCATCCAAAAAACTGAACAGCTCGCATCCGGCTATGGAGTCTATCACTTGGTCTATCCGTGGCAAAGCAAACGGATCTTTGGGGCTGGCTTTGTTGAGACTGGTTTAATCAATACACATGCGCCACTTGTTGTTCTTCTTCAGTACAAGGACTGGGTTGGCAAGCCACTCTCGAAAAAAGACTTCCATAATGAAGCCGGCTGGTAGAAGTCGGGCTATATCTTCACCAACAATTCTTCTCTTCTCCTCTGACAGGCGGCGGAGGGGCTGCTTGACTGGTTTTGCATCTGATCTGACATGTAGCTTGTGCTCAGCGAAATCCGTCGGAACACCCGGCATGTCTTTGGCAGACCATGCGAAGATGGCCTGATTCTCACAGAGGAAATCGACGAGCTTGCTTTCCTATTTGCTATCGAGGTTGGTCCCCATGATAGCGTGCCTCTCCGGGTGGTCAGGGTCCAAGGGGATCTTCTTTGTTTCTTTGGCCGGTTGAAAGGATCCCTGGGTCTCTGACTCCTTGGGGTCTGGTGACAGGTCCGGCTGCTTGCTGGCCATGGCCACAACCTGGTCTAGGAGCTTCTTGTCAGCAGCTATCATAAGGGACTCGGCCAACAGACATCTAGCAGCAGCACAGGCGGCCGACTTCTTGTAGTCACCAGTTATAGTGATTATGCCCTTGGTTCCCGGCATCTTCATCTTGAGGTAGGCATAGAGCGGCACCGCCATGAACTTGGCTAGAGCCGGCCGGCCTAGGAGCGTGTGGTAAGGGCTCTCCAGGTCAACCACCTCAAATCAAATTGCCTAAGGAGGAAGTGATCTTTTTCTCCGAAGAGGACGTCTATCTTGATCTTGTCGATTGGTGAGCAGGAAAGGCCAGGTGCAATGCCATGGAAGACAGTCCGACTGGGCTGAAGTTGTCTCTCTTTGATGCCCAGCTTCTCCATGGTGTCGTGGTAGAGGATGTTGATGCTGCTACCGCCATCTATCAGAACTTGGGAGATGCAAGCAGCTCGCCTCTCTGTTGAGAAGGTGGCATCCAGCACCATGGCGTAGGAACCCGGAGAAGGCATCACTTCCGGGTGGTCTGCACGGCTCTAGCTGATGGGCCTTTCGGACCAATGCATGAATTCCGGGACTTCAGATGCGACAGCATTCACCTCACGGTGCTGTTGGCGTCGGCTGTGCATGTCGTCAGCCACACTTATGAAGACGACGTAGGCTCCGTGTTCTTTGGGTAATTCATCTTGGATGGCGCCGACTGCTGGACAGGCCGCCGGCTGCTGAGGAGGCGAAGCCGGCTGGCCAGCAGGCGAAGGCGGCAGTCCTTCGCCCTTGGCAATGCGGACGAGCCAATGGCACTTCCGGGTTGTGTGGTTGGACGGCTTCGCGCCGCTGTGGAACTTGCAGGGAGCATCGAGGGTTTGCTTGAAGGAGAAGGCGGGCAACCAAGCGGGCTTGCCGCCTTTCTAACGCTTGGGGCCGAATTGTCCTTCAGGTTGCTGGTCTTCAACTGTTGCCACCTGCGGCTGGTGGAAGCCGGCTGCGGGGCTTTGCACTTGTTATCATTCTGCTCCTGGTGCCGACTGTTGTCAGCAGCCGGCGTTCTAGGATCCGGAGGGAGCACCTTTCTAGATGTGACCACCCGGAGCTCTGACTTCATGCAGCAGTCGGGAGTGTCATATTTGTCTGCTATGATCAGCAACTCATCGAGTGTGGCCAGCTTGTCACAGAGGAGTTGGTGCTTGAGCAAGGTACCCTCTCGGCACCCGGCAGTGAAGTACTCTATGGCTTGGACCTTGTGCACCCCTTCGCAGGAGTTGCGCAGTTCGGCCCACCGTGTCAAGTAGTTGCGGGTGGATTGGTGGGGCCTTGCTCGCACAGAGAGAGCTGGCGAGGCTTGGGCGGCCACCTGTAGGTGCTGGGGAAGTTGCGGATGAAGACCTCGGTGAAGTCCAGCCAACTGTTGACGCTATAGGGCTTGAGGTTGTTCAGCCATGTCCGGGCCGTGACCTGGAGCATGAGCGGAATGTACTTCACGACAACGCGCTTGTTGCCGTTCGCTATGTTGACTGCGGTGGAGTATTCTACCAGCCAATCTTCCAGCTTCACAGAGCCGTTGTACTTGGGAGTGTCTCGAGGGAGCGAGAACCCTTTGGGGAAGGGCTCGTCGCGAATGCAGGGGCCAAAACAATGCGGGCCGATTGCATCTTCTTCTTCTCCCTCCAGGGATCGAGCCAGACGGTCGATCTGGTGACGGGCGTCGCTTTCTTCGACTCCTTCACGGTGGCCTAGCCTGTCTCCAAGAGTCGGGTGCTCAACGGACGGCGGGGAAGCGCGCCTCTCCTTGCGCGGAGGAGGAGGCGGACGATCATCCCGTCATTCCACTGCTCATGGGCGGCCATCTTGGTCGCGCTCAATGGTGATACGTGTCCGGCTGCAGCTAGCAGCCGGCTCTTGATCTCTTCGGTCACGGCCGCCGCATGTTGGTGCCCGGGAGGTCGCGCCTTGCTCTCGGCGAGGGGGGAGGTTCTCGGCTTGCAGGCCGGGTTCCACCATGCGGTGGCCGGCTTCTTGCTGCTCGGCGGCCGCGTCGAGGAGCTGTTGAATGCGCTCCGTCATGCAGTGATGCTCGTCGCCTTCCAGGTGGTCCAGCTCGTCTGCTGCCGCCTGGGCAATGCGTAGGTTCTCCATAGGCGTGGCGTAGACGGGGCGGTCGGACCCCAACATGCTGGCAATGGCAGCAATGCGTTGTCGGACCGTGCGCTCGTGGCTGGGCTATCCAGCAGCCGGCGTGCCGCAGACGGCGCGATCGATCTCGCGCTGGTAGGCTTCGGTGAGGCGTCTCATAGTGGCCAACTTCTTGGCGCTTTCGACGAGTGCAACGCGGCAGGCCTCCAGCATTTCGCCATTGGCACCTGTTGCTATGGGTGCGGACAGGTCCCGCAGTGCCGCCTGCAGCAGGTCCTAGGCGGCCCCGCTAGAAGCTCCGTCGTGGCTGATGACGAGCACCTCGGTGACGGTGCTGGTGCTAGCGTCGCTGGGCGCAGGAGGGAGTGGGTCGTCGATGAACACCATGTTGGTGGGGAAGGCATCGAGGGATGCCGTGTCGGAGTTGACGAGCATCGGGTCGGTGGATCCAATCGACTCTAGGTCAGATGCCGGTTCATTGGCGATGTGGAGCTTGCCAAGGAGGTCGACGAGGCAGCTCTCAGAGCTGGCTGCGCCTGAATCGGATACGGGCTCGTTGGAGAGGCGGATCCCGCCGATGAGATCAGCGAGGCATCTCGCCGTGCAAGCGACTTCTGGGCCATGCAGCGCGTCGGCGCAAACACCATCGGGCGTTCCGGTCTGGCTACGCTCGCCAGGAAGGAAATGGGTTCTCGTCGAGAACATGTCTCCGGACAACGGTGTACCTTGCCCCACGGTGGGCGCCAAATGTCGGGTATATCTAGCGACATATGCCAGGGGGTGCTTAGCATGGAGGGGGACAAGAGTACATCGCCGGTACCTGGAAGCGGGATGAGGAGTAATCGTGTACGCCGACACATCTTACCAAGGTTCGGGTCTCTCCTAGGAGATAACACCCCTAGTCCTGCTCTGCGGGGTCTCCGCATGATCACTATCTCAACAAGGTGGCTACAAGCCTGCTCCTTGAGCTGTTTGGCTAGAGGAGGAAGAAGGACAAGGCTAGCTCTACTCCACTCTCTCTACGTGGTGTGTGTGTGTGTTCTAAGGTCTGAACCCTTTGCATGGGTGCCCTGGGGGGTTTATATAGGCCTAACCCCCAGTGGTACAATTGTAATCGGGCCGGGTGTAGGACCCGACTGTCAATGTCTCTGGTCGCCGGCTTCTCCATCGGCTGCTGGGGCCCGCCGCCTGGTGGGTCCCACCGGCTGCCGGGCTCTCGGCCAATAGGTAGGGCCTGCCGCTTGCGGGTCCTGTCGGCTGCTCTGCACTATAGGCTCCCCTCTGATGACGGAGGCTTTGTCGGGGAGAGCATGGCAACCAGACCCAGTCTCATCGGGTTAATGGCGCATAGACTCCAAGGGAGGGGGAGGGCCGCCTGCTAGGAGTCGGTCTCCCCCGTGTCGTCTGATCAGGGCCAACCGCCTTCTGGCATCTCACGGACAGGTAGGGCGCGCCGCCTGCGGGCCGTGTAGACAGCCCGTCGTGGGAGCATGGCTTCCTCTGCCATGGATGATGCCGGGCTGCGTGGCAATAGTGCTGCAACGGGCAAGGTATGTCTGCCTGGTACACTGCACTGTGGCCATGTTCTGCCCTTGATTTGGGGGTTGTAGGCCGCACTTTAGCCATGCCCCGTCTCGTCGTCATGATGAGGTGCTAACTTCAAGGGAGCAAGGGGCCGCCTGCTAGGAGCCGGCCTCCCTGGAGGTCGCCTGCTAGGAGGCGGCCCACCTCACGGCTGCCTTCTGGGCTCCGCCGGCTTCTAGCAGCCGGCCGCTTGGACCAGCCGGCCCGAAGAAGGCGGTCCTTTGTCTTTCATGCTTGAGGGGTGCAGCCGGCCCTGATGTCTTCAAATACCATGGGGGGCTGATGAGGCTACCCGTGGTCATTTACTCTAACAAAATATATGAGAAAGTAGACCCGGGGCCGTAGGTTTCACTAGTGGCTTCTCTCGAGAAAAATAGCAAACGGTGGGTGTAAACAAATTATTGTTGGGCAATTGATAGAACCTCAAATAATTATGATGATATCCAGACAATGATCATTACATATGCATCACGTCCAAGATTAGTAGACCGACTCCTGCTTGCATCTACAACTATTGCTCCACACATCGACTGATGTCCAGCAAGCATCTAGTGTATTAAGTTCATGGAAAAACAGAATAATGCAATAAGAATGATGACATGATGTAGACAAGATCTATCTATGTAGAGATAGACCCCATCGTTTTATCCTTAGTAACAATGATACATATGTGTCATTTCCCTTTCTGTCACTGGGAATAACCACCGTAAGATCGAACCCACTATCGGGCACCTCTTCCCATTGCAAGATAAATAGATTAAGTTGGCCAAACAAAACCCAAATATCGGAGAAGAAATACGAGGCTATAAGATATCATGCATATAAGAGATCAAAGAAACTCAAATAACTTTCGTGGATATAAAAAGATATGGCTGATCATAAACTCAAAGTTCATTAGATCCCAACAAACACACCGCAAAAGAGTTACATCATATGGATCTCCAAGAGACCATTGTATTGAGAATTCAGCAAGAGAGAGAAAGCCATTTAGCTACTAACTACGGACCTGAAGGTCTACAAAGAACTACTCATGCATCATCGGAGAGGCACCAATGGAGGTGGTGAACCCCATCCGAGATGGTGTCTAGATTGGATCTGGTGGTTCTGGACTCTGCGGCCGCTGGATGAATATTTCGTTGACTCCCCAAGGGTTTCTGGAATATTGGGGTATTTATAGAGCAAAGAGGCGGTTCGGGGGGCACCCGAGGTGGGCACAACCCACTAGGGCGTGCCTGGGCCTCCTGGTGTGCCCTGGTTGGTTGTGCCCTCCTCGGGACTCCCCCAGGTGCAACCAGGGCCCAACAGCTTCCTTCTGGTCCATAAAAAGTCTCCATGAAGTTTTGTGGCATTTGGACTTCGTTTGATATTGATTTCCTGTGATGTAAAAAACATGGAAAAAACAACAACTGGCACTTCGCACTATGTCAATTGGTTAGTACCAAAAAATGATATAAAAAGACTATAAAATGATTATAAAACATCCAAGATTGGTAATAAAACAACATGGAACAATCAAAAATCATAGATACGTTGGAGACGTATAAGTCGCCCACATGATATTTTAGTTGAATTGCACAAGACACTCATTCCAAAAAAGGTGTTTTGTGTAGTTCACCAAAAGGTCACAATAGCAATGAGGTTAAATGGATATCACTATTCGCACAAAAAGATAAAAAGAAAACGATTATTGTTCAATAAAAAGATATGAAACATACACGAAACAAAAAGAAGCACCTTCATTATGTTGATGGAAATCATGCAAGGACATTATAAATTTTAAAACGGCAACATTGCTTCATGTTAACGGAAGCATTACGATCAACAATGACATTCGTCAAATATGGGATTTCTTTAATGGTGGCATTGCTTGTTTACCAGATACATTAGATCAACAACACCTAAAGAGTTGGTTCAAGGGCATGGGACAGTGGGGACACCAGGACACTCAACAGCGTAAAGAAGCAACTTATCATACTGGGAAAAATAACAGGAGAACCATTTGTAACACAGTTTAATTACATCGTATTACTGGAGGCATTAGATTAACAATAACATTGATTAGACATGCCCTTACGGTAACAGTGTGATTGCTTCATTTTGCATGCGCCCTTACATTAACCTGCAAAAAGTTGGTACAAGGACATGCAACAGTGGACGCATCAACACAATGTACCTACAAGGAGGCATAAAGTGGTGACGCCGACTTTGTTCATACTTTGTGAGGGAAGCAAATTTAATCCTGGAGACCTTTTACTATGTGAGGGCAACAAATCTAATCCTGGACATACTCTGTTGACTTGTCCACCAGCCGCCACTTTCTATCCTTTTTTCAACCAATAATATATATGTTCCTTATCCAGTTTGTACTGCCTTTTCCCTTTATTTCCCTTCTCAACCAAGAGACAGGTTGGGTATCCAGTCTCCTCTACTTTCCCCCTGTTATTTCCTCTTTGAATCAAATCCTAGATTCATGCTACAACTTTCCCCCCTTCGCTGTTTGAACCAAGTCCTAGATTCGACTACATGACGTACCTTTACCTCTAATAATACTAAAAATTTAGGTGGCTTTGGAAGAGCTGATGGAAGTAGAAAAACATCCACATGCAGCCTCGTGGGGTGCTGGGGCAATAGAGCAAGGCTGCTTTCGAAGGAACTTATACCTGAGGGTCGTCGAGATGTGACTAGTAGGGCGGCGGGAGGTCGGATCTGCCCACAATACGACAGGGAGTAAGAAGGGGTCCGAGGACCTCCCGAGCCGGTGCTGTGTCAGAGAGAATATCACGTGCAAAGCATCGGGAACTGCTGGCTGCTATGGGTTTCCTCCCTCACAGCCGATGACCGTGTGAACAATGTACCTAGTCCCCTACACACGTCGGCCGAAAGGATCCGGCCGGATCTGTGACCAGCAGTGATAAGAGAGAGAGTAGCTACCGTTGTCTTCTTTAGATCTGGAGAGGATGAGAGGGTGAAGAGTGAAACTCTAGTAAAGCAAGTGCTCAGGCTCCTGCCTATATATATAGTGGAGTGATTATATTTTTCTCTCCACAACAAGCATTTCAATTTGTGTACGTGGCATTAAACAAAAGAAACTCTATATTACGTGACTAACTGCACGTCACAATTTGTACTGTACTATACTACTCCTACTTACTAGTACTACTAGTAGTATTGTTCACTTCTGCTCCCTAGCCCTCCATTCATTGAGCAACCCCACGGGTGAATAAACATATGGTAATAGTACTATTTATATAGAACGAACAAGGTCAAACTATTTTGGCTTTGAAATATCGACGGTACAGTTTGACCACATTGCATCAATGGACTCAGTACTTCGAAGTAACCTATACGTATAAACACATGCATGGTTTACATTCCGAATCGAGCTTCAACTGTATTTGCTTATATGTACCAGCTTTTTCTTTTGGTTTACTTCTCCATGGAGCAATTCATTGGTACAAAATTATAATAGGAGTATTTAAAAGTTGAGGGCGGGGCTTTTCCCGGGCAGTACGCGCAGTAGTTTTCACGCAGCCTGTTTGACAGAGAGGCGAGGAGGGTGAGGGATTAGTGGATTCAACTTACTGCTCGAAAGGCAGGGCTATGTGATTTGACGGCTTGTTACTGCTGGAAAGATGGGTCTTGTGATATGACTTCTCATTATAGTCATTATTACTGCGGCGCTACGACCAGGGTGATGCCCCCCTTTGTTCCCCACTCTAATCTTGTGCATGACACGTCGACCCGGGTGCTGGCTCTCCCACAAGTCGGCGACGTAAGAAGGAGCAAATAATCATGTGGTATATTGGCCCCCATTGTATTTCCTGTCAAATTCTAACCATAGATTGAACTAACAAAATGTTCGTGCATGTTAAAAAAATTATATCATTCAAAACTATGTTCAAATACGAATCCAACGACATAATTTTTCTTGACATGCATTAGTAACATTAGGTTAGCTAAATCTTTGGTCAAAATTTGGCACAAACTACAAAGGTGACCATAGAAAACAATGTGGTGATATGGCCATAAAAAACAATGTACTACAGTCCAGTCTCTAGCATGTACTACTCCTCTTCCTCCACCTCTCGGTTCATCACCATCATACTTTCCCCATTCTTGTGTTTTTAGTATCCTGTGAATCAAAGAGGCCCTAAGACTGGATTAGGTTCGATTGTTTTTTTCAATGTGTTATGTCCATAATTTAATGAACGCACTTCAGTTTCTATGAAAATAATCCGGTTTGCATGTAGTGATTCATTTATTTATTTATTCTTCTACGGGGGGTTTGCATGTAATTCAACAGGTCTGAAATGTAAAGTACGCCGGCATGGTTGCATATGCTCCGAGTCATGCATGCACTATGACCCAGATGCTCTATGTCCCACATGTCGGCGAAAGGAAGCACGTGGAAATAGCCTAGGAGTACATATAGCAGGAAAAATGCATGAAAAATTATGTACTATGAAGCGTAGCTGCGGTTCGAACAGGAGACCTAAAGTGATGACAGGTATAGGTCGCACACATCTAACTAGTGGTACTAGACATACAAGTACTCAGTACTCTTATTCTACCAAAGCGAGTCCCATCTGTCAACGGCGCCAGTGCTACATCTAGCTCTTCTCCCCCGTTTCTCTTTTCTAATTCTAACTTAGCCGACACGCGAAGAGCGGGGTGGGGATTTGCTGATAGTCAGTTTGCTCAACTGCGACCCCATTTGATAGTGAAAATGCTAAGACAACAAGTGTTCCCTATTTTAAAGTGCGGTGGAAAGATAGAAGTACATTCTTTTGTGACAAACTAGCAAGAGGCCCATGCGTTGCACGGAACATCAAGATGCATTTATACGAGTTGTTTATCTTGTGGGAGGCAAATATGAACGAGGGAAGGCCTTATCTGCAAATGGGGAGAGGGGTGTGAGTATCTTTTTGCAAAATTGCCATATTTCGCTTTCTATCCGTCAGATATAGATCGGACAATCTATATTGCAGGATGGCAGCACACCATCATCACCAACTCTGATTTTTATAAAAGTACTAGCAATATGCCCATGCATTGCACAGAACATCAAGATGCATGTTTTTACAAAACACCTGTTGTGATTGACCCATGCACGAGTAATACCATGGGTAAAAACTAATGATATCTCAAGAATTTCATCGAAAAAATGGTATCTCAAGAATTACATCGAAAAAACGGATATCTCAATAAAGATGAGAGATAAGGTGAGGAGGAGTGGGGCATGATGGTTTTTGGTGGTCGGACATAGCAAAGGCACCGGGATGGACGATGCTGGCAGCGGCCACCATGCCAGATTGTTCCATAGGCTTCCTTTTTTAATTACTCAATGAAGTTGTGGGAGATAAGGATGAACGAGAGAGGTGCGGGTATACTTTTGCAAAATTGCCATAATTTGCTTTCTATCCATCAGATATAGATCGGACGGTCTGTATTGCAAGATGGCAGGCACACCATCATCACCAACTCGGTTTTTATAAGAGTTGATAAGTAGATATATAATAAGAGTAAGGTAGATATTTCAAAGATAAATGTACACTCTTCACCGGACGGAGGGAGTAAAGCTGAACTCAAAATTTGGGGCAGATTAAGGCATAGCCTAGTGGTGGGAAGGGGTTGATGCCTTACCACCAACCCAGGTTCAAGGAATGGTACTCGCAATTTGGGTTTGTTGCACAAATTATACTGTAGGGGCCTCCCTTACAGTCTTTCTATCAAAAAATTGGCACAACAAGCGATGGTGACAAGTCTAGCTCCGTCCTGGTTTATTGGTCCCGGTCGTAATGCCAATTTTTTGCCATAAATTTGACTAACAAAATGTTAAAGCATGTCACCAAAATTATATCATTGGAAGTATGTTCAAATACGAATCCAACGATATAAATTTTGTTGACATGCACTAACATTTTGTCAGTTAAATCTTTGGTCCAAATTTAGCACAAATTACAAAAGGGACTAAAAACTAGGACGTATGTAGTAAACCAGGACGAAGACAGTGATACTACATATAATTAACACCAAATAAGAGCAAGAGATCACACATGTCATCTACGACTAGAATAAAAATGCCATACACTAACACATTAAGGCCACGAGGCGATGTAGTGCTGGTTACAGGAGGAAAGAAGAAAGATGCATCCGTCGACGACCTCCTCCTCCTCGACTCAGGGCGCCGACCCACCGAACGACGGTTGAGTAGCAGCGGCTTTCGTGGCCAGGTCAACATGCTTCCAAACAATGGTGTCCAAAGATTCCAGCCGGTGGAAGAAGTCTAACGTCTTTCTGTCCTTGCTGGCCTTGTAGTGGCCTATTTAGACGATTTCCTCGTATACGTGGATGTGCAGGTAGACGGTTTCTTGCTTGGCAAGGCACTGCACGGCAAGCGTGGCCTCGAGGTGCACATTCTTCCTCGCGATCTCCGGTAGCTGCAGGGCCACCAATGCTTCAAAATTTTCACCACCTTGGAGCCCGATGAGGGTGGCAGGCAACGAGGAGCCTGGGCGTGCGGGCTGGAGGAGTACGGCAAGGTCGTCCGCAAGCTTCTTGATGGTGGTGAACTTGCAGATGGCGCGAACCATCATCTCGCACATGCGAGAGGCGAAGCCGGCGTCGACGAGGGCTATGACGCCGGCAGTCACCAGGACCGTTTGGAAATGCTGCGTGGTGCGGGGCCGCAGGCCGTCGTCTTGGACGTTTTGGCACAGCCGAATGCTGCTCGCGTCCATCGACTCCATGGGTGCTTGTGGCTCTGGTCACTTGGTCTTCGTCTTGGATTGGAGTGAGCAGTGTTGCGTAGAGACTAGGAGTAGATGGATTGGTGTGGTGGGGCGCCTTTATATAAGAGTCCAAACTGCATTGCATTCACAATGTACTGGCTCCATTCTGCTTCTCCAATTACTTACCTCTGCATGCTAATTGAATGAGGAGGCATCATTGCCATTCTGTTGGGGAATGTAGTAATACTTCAAAAAAAATCCTACGTGTCACCAAGATCAATCTAGGAGATGCTAGCAAAAAGAGAGAGGGAGTGCATCTTCATATCCTTGAAGATCGCTAAGCTAAAGCGTTGCAAGGAACGCGGTTGATGGAGTTGTACTCACGGCGATTCAAATTGCGGAAGATCCGATCTAGCGCCGAACGGACGGCGCCTCCACGTTCAACACACGTACAGTCCGGGGACACCTCCTCCTTCTTGATCCAGCAAGGGGGAAGGATAAGTTGAGGGAGAACTCCGGCAGCACGACGGCGTGGTGGTGGTGGAGCTCGTGGTTCTCCGGCAGAGCTTCGCTAAGCTCAACGGAGGAGGAGGAGGTGTAGGAGGGGGAGGCTGTGGTAGGGGGAAGGGTGCGACTTCCCTCCCACCCCCTGTATTTATAGGGTGAAGGGGAGAGGGGGCCGCCCCCCTAGATGCATCTAGAGGGGGCGTCCAAGGGGGGGTGCTTGCCCCCCAAGTTGGTGGTGGTGGGGGGGGTGGCGCCCCCACCCCTTGGGTTTTAACCCTAGGCACCTTGGGCCCCTTGGGGGGTGCACCAGCCCACTAGGGGGGCTGGTTCCCACCCATGTTCAGCCCACTTGGTTCCCTGGAGTAGGTGGCCCCATCCAGTGGACCCCTGGAACCCTTTCGGTGGTCCCGGTACAACACCGATAACCCCCGAAACTTTTCCGGTGACTGAAACTGGACTTCCCATATATAAATCTCCACCTCCGGACCATTCCGGAACTCCTCGTGACATCCGGGATCTCATCCGGGACTCCGAACAACTTTCGGTAACCACATACAATTCCCATCACAACTCCAACGCCACCGAACCTTAAGTGTGTAGACCCTACGGGTTCGGGAATCATGCAGACCTGACCGAGACACCTCTCCGACCAATAACCAATAGCGGGATCTGGATACCCATATTGGATCTCACGTGTTCCACGATGATCTCATCGGATGAACCACGACGTCGGCGATTTAATCAATCCCGTATACAATTCCATTTGTCCATCGGTATGTTACTTGCCCGAGATTTGATCGTCGGATCCCCATACCTTGTTCAATCTTGTTACCGACAAGTATCTTTACTCATTCTATAACACATGATCCCGTGGCTAACTCCTTAGTCACATTGAGCTCATTATGATGAAGCATTACCGAGTGGGCCCAGAGATACATGTCCATCATACGGAGTGACAAATCCCAGTCTCGATTCGTGCCAACCTAACAGACACTTTCGGAGATACCTGTAGTGCACCTTTATAGTCACCCCGTTACGTTGTGATGTTTGATACACCCAAAGCATTCCTATGGCATTCGGGAGTTGCACAATCTCATGGTCTAAGGAAATGATACTTGACATTACAAAAGCTCTAGCAAACGAACCACATGATGTTGTGCTATGCTTAGGATTGGGTCTTGTCCATCACATCATTCTCCTAATGATGTGATCCCATTATCGATGGCATCCAATGTCCATGGCCAGGAAACCACAACCATCTATTGATCAACGAGCTAGTCAACTAGAGGCTCACTAGGGACATGTTGTGGCCTATGTATTCACACATGTATTATGGTTTCCGGTTAATACAATTATAGCATGAACAGTAGACAATTATCATGAACAAGGAAATATAATAATAACCCTTTTATTGTTGCCTCTAAGGCATATTTCCAACACGTTCCACATTTCAGGAACTGCTACCTCTTGAGCATGCGTTGGTTTTCCCTTGTAGAGGAAAGGGTGATGCAGCAAAGTAGCGTAAGTATTTCCCTTAGTTTTTGAGAACCAAGGTAGTAAAACAGTAGGAGACAAGGCACAAGTCACCTAGTACCTGCACAAACAATCAAGAACCTTGCAACAAACGTGATAAAGGGGTTGTCAATCCCTTCACGGCCACTCGTAAAAGTGAGATCTAATAAGGATAGTAAAGTAAATATTTTTGGTATTTTTGTTGTATAGATTGGAAAGTAAAGATTGAAAAAAAGTAAACAAGATGCGATGTAAATAAAAGAGATGCAATATAATAAGAAAGAGATCCGGGGGCCATAGGTTTCACTGGTGGCTTCTCTCAAGATAACATGTATTACAGTGGGTGAACAAATTACTACCGAGCAATTGATAGAAAAGCGTATAGTTATGAAGATATCTAAGGCAATGATCATGAATATAGGCATCACCTCCGTGTCAAGTAGACCGAAACCATTCTACATCTACTACAATTACTCCACACATCGACCGCTATCCAGCATGCATCTAGAGTATTAAGTTCATAAGAACAGAGTAACGCATTAGGCTAGATGACATGATGTAGAGGGATAAACTGAAGCAATATGATATAAACCCCATCTTTTTATCCTCGATGGCAAAAATACAATACGTTCCTTGCTGCCCCTCATCCTTTGGGAAAGGACACATAAGATTGAACCCAAAGTTAAGCACTTCTCCCATTGCAAGAAAGATCAATCTAGTAGGCCAAACTAAACCCATAATTATAAGAGACTTGCAAAGATATCAAATCATGCATATATGAATTCAGAGAAGAACCAAAT
The DNA here is from genome assembly GCA_021605205.1 of Aegilops longissima. Lineage (NCBI taxonomy): Eukaryota > Viridiplantae > Streptophyta > Magnoliopsida > Poales > Poaceae > Aegilops > Aegilops longissima. Next base: position 568,718,570 of record CM038678.1, on the reverse strand, counting down.
AATATTCATAGACAATCTTGTTCATAAATCCACAATTCATCGGATCTCGGCAAACACACCGCAAAAGAGTATTACATCGAATGGATCTCCAAGAACATCAAGGATAACTTTGTATTGAGAATCAAAGAGAGAGAAGAAGCCATCTAGCTAATAACTATGGACCCGAAGGTCTGTGGTAAATTACTCACGCTTCATCGGAGAGGCTATGGTGTTGATCTATAAGCCCTCCGTGATCGATTCCCCCTCCGGCAGATCACCGAAAAAGGCCCCAAGATGGGATCTCACGTGTACAGAAGGTTGCGGCGGTGGAAAGTGGTTTCGTGGCTCCCCCTGATTTTTTAGGGTATAAGAGTATATATAGGCAAAAGAAGTACGTCGATGGAGCTACGAGGGGCCCACAAGGGTGGGGGTGCGCCTACCCCCTGGGTGCGCCCTCCTGCCTCATGGCCGCCTCGTGGCATTCCAAACTTCAACTCCAAGTCTTTTGGATTGCTTTTGGTCCAAGAAAGATCATCGCGATGGTTTCATTCCATTTTGTTTCCATTTGATATTCCTTTTCCGTGAAACACTGAATAGGCAAAAAAACAGAAACTAGCACTGGGCCTCCGGTTAATAGGTTAGTCCCAAAAATAATATAAAATAGCATATTAAAGCCCATTAAACATCCAGAACAGATAATATAATATCGTGATACAATAAAAAATTATAGATACGTTGGAGACGTATCAAGCATCCCCAAGCTTAATTTCTGCTCGTCCCCGAGTAGGTAAATTATAAAAAAACAGAATTTTTGATGTGGAATGTTACCTAACATAATTATCAATGTAATTTTCTTTATTGTGGAATGGACGTTCAGATCCGAAAGATTCAAGAAAAAAGTTTAATATTGACAAAAATATAATAATACTTCAAGGATACTAACAAAGTAATCATGTCTTCTCAAAATAACATGGCCAAAGAAAGTTCATCTCTACAAAATCATATAGTTTGGTTATGCTCCATCTTCGTCACACAAAATGCTCAAATCATGCACAACCCCGATGACAAGCCAAGCAATTGTTCCATACTTTAGTATTCTCAAACTTTTTCAACTTTCACGCAATACATGAGCGTGGGCCATGGACATAGCACTATAGGTGGAATAGAATGGTGGTTGTGGAGAAGACTAAAAGGAGAAAGATGGTCTCACATCAACTAGGCGTATCAATGGGCTATGGAGATGCCCATCAATAGATATCAATGTGAGTGAGTAGGGATTGCCATGCAACGGATGCACTAGAGCTATAAATGTATGAAAGCTCAACAAAAGAAACTAAGTGGGTGTGCATCCAACTTGCTTGCTCACGAAGACCTAGGGCATTTTGAGGAAGCCCATCGTTGGAATAAACAAGCCAAGTTCTATAATGAAAAATTCCCACTAGTATATGAAAGTGACAAAATAAGAGTCTCCATCATGAAGATCATGGTGCTACTTTGAAGCACAAGTGTGGAAAAGGATAGTAGGATTGTCCCTTCTCTCTTTTTCTCTCATTTTTTGGGAACTTCTCTTTTTTTGGCCTTTTATTATTTCCTCACATGGGACAATGCTCTAATACTGATGATCATCACACTTCTATTTATTTACATCTCAAGGATTACAACTTGATACTTAGAACAAAATATGACTCTATATGCATGCCTCCGGTGGTGTACCAGGATGTGCAATGAATCTAGAGTGACATGTATGAAAAAATTATGAATGGTGGCTTTGCCACAAATACGATGTCAACAACATGATCATGCAAGGCAATATGACAATGGTGGAGCGTGTCATAATAAACGGAACGGTGGAAAGTTGCATGGCAATGTATCTCACAATGGCTATGGAAATTCCATAATAGGTAGGTATGGTGGCTGTTTTGAGGAAGGTGAATGGTGGGTTTATGGTACCGGCGAAAGTTGCACGGTATTAGAGAGGCTAGCAATGGTGGAAGGGTGAGAGTGCGTATAATCCATGGACTCAATATTAGTCATAAAGAACTCACATACTTATTGCAAAAATCTACAAGTATCAAAACCAAGCACTACGCGCATGCTCCTAGGGGGATAGATTGGTAGGAAAAGGCCATCGCTCGTCCCCGACCGCCACTCATAAGGAAGACAATCAAAGAAACACCTCATGCTTCAAATTTGTTACACAACGGTTACCATACGTGCATGCTACGGGACTTGCAAACATCAACACAAGTATTTCTCAAATTCACAATTAATCTACTAGCATGACTCTAATATCACCATCTTCATATCTCAAAACAATCATCAAGCATAAAAATTCTCATAGTATTCAATGCACTTTTTATGAAAGTTTTTATTATACCCATCTTGGATGCCCATCATATTAGGACTAGTTTTATAGCCAAAGCAAATTACCATGTTGTTTTAAAAGACTCTCAAAATAATATAAGTGAAGCATGAGAGATCAATAATTTCTATAAAAAACCACCACCGTGCTCTAAAAAGATATAAGTGAAGCACTAGTGCAAAATTATCTAGCTCAAAAGATATAAGTGAAGCACATAGAGTATTCTAATAAATTCTGATTCATGCGTGTCTCTCTCAAAACATGTGTACAGCAAGGATGATTGTGGTAAACTAAAAATCAACGACTCAAATCATACGAGACGCTCCAAGCAAAACACATATCATGTGGTGAATAAAAATATAGCTTTAAGTAAAGTTCCCGATAGACGAAGACGAAAGAGGGGATGCCTTCAGGGGCATACCCAAGCTTAGGATTTTGGTTGTCCTTGAATTTTACCTTGGGGTGCCTTGGGCATCCCCAAGCTTAGGCTCTTGCCACTCCATATTCCAAATCCATCAAATATTTACCCAAAAACATGAAAACTTCACAACACAAAACTCAACAGAAAATGTCATGGGCTCCGTTAGTATAAGAAAATGAAACACCACTTTAAGGCACTGTAATGAAATCATTCTTTATTTATACTGGTGTTAAACCTACTGTATTCCAACTTCTCTATGGTTCATACCCCCCGATTCTACTCATAGATTCATCAAAATAAGCAAACAACACACGAAAAACAGAATCTGTCAAAACAGAACAGTCTGTAATAATATGATTTGTTCGAATACTTTTGGAACTCCAAAAATTCTGAAAAACTAGGACAACCTAGATAATTTGTGTATTAATCTACTGCAAAAATAATTAGCATTTTATCACGTTCTGGTGAATTTTATCAATTATTTTTGTGAGCGCAAAGTTTCTGTCTTTTTCAGCAAGATCAAACAACTATCACTCCAGAAGATCCTACTGGTTCTACTTGGCATAAACACTAATTAAAACATAAAACCACATCTAAACATAAGCTAGGTGAATTATTTATTACTAAGCAGGAGCAAAAAGTAAAGAAAAAAATAAAATTGGGTTGCCTCCCAACAAGCGTGTGACGCCCCCGATTTAATCGTACACTAATCATGCACGCAAACGTGTACGATCAAGATCAGGGACTCACGGGAAGATATCACAACACAACTCTAAAACATAAATAAGTCATACAAGCATCATAATACAAGCCAGGGGCCTCGAGGGCTCGAATACAAGTGCTCGATCATAGACGAGTCAGCGGAAGCAACAATATCTGAGTACAGACATAAGTTAAACAAGTTTGCCTTAAGAAGGCTAGCACAAACTAAAATACAGATCGAAAGAGGCGCATGCCTCCTGCCTGGGATCCTCCAAGCTACTCCTGGTCGTCGTCAGCGGGCTGCACATAGTAGTAGGCACCTCCAGTGTAGTAGGAGTTGTCGCCGACGGTGGCGTCAGCCACAGGCTCCGGCATCTGGTTGGGACAACCGGTAGAAGGAAAGGGGAAAAAGGGGAGAAAAGCAACCGTGAGTACTCATCGAAAGTACTACAAGCAAGGAACTACACTACATATGCATGGGTATATGTGTTAAGGGCCATATCGGTGGACTGAACTGCGAACGCCGTAATAAGAGGGGATAACTAATCACAGTCGAAGACTACGCCTCAGCAGCCTCCGTCTTGCAGCATGTAGAAGAGAGTAGACTAAAGTCCTCCAAGTAGCATCGCATAGCATAATCCTACCCGGCGATCCTCTCCTCGTAGCCCTGTTAGAGAGAGACCACCGGGTTGTATCTGGCACTTGAAAGGGTGTGTTTTATTAAATATCCGGGTCTAGTTGTCATAAGGTCAAGGTACAACTCCAAGTCGTCCTGTTACCGAAGATCACGGCTATTCGAATAGTTAACTTCCCTACAGGGGTGCACCACATTACCCGACACGCTCGATCCCATTTGGCTGGACACACTTTTCTGGGTCATGCCCGGCCGCGGAAGATCAACACGTCGCAGCCCCACCTAGGCACAGCAGAGAGGTCAGCACACCGGTCTAAACCTAAGCGTACGGGGGTCTGGGACCATCGCCCTTAGCACACCTGCACGTTGCGTACGCGGCCGGAAGCAGACCTAGCCTAGCAGGCGTTCCAGTCCAATCCGGCGTGCGCCGCTCAGTCGCTGATGTCACGAAATGCTTCGGCTGATACCACGACGCCGGTTGCCCATATCTCGTCCCACGTGGCGGTTAGTGCGTATAAGGTCAACGACCCAACTCAGATCAAATACCAAGATCTCGTTAAGCGTGTTAAGTATCCGCGAACGCCGAACAGGGCCAGGCCCACCTCTCTCCTAGGCGGTCTCTACCTGCCCTGTCGCTCCGCCACGAAGATCCACACAGAGGGCCAATGGGACAAATGTCCTTTCAGCCCCCAATCCGTGAATCACTCGTGGGTGCTCCACAAGCCGAGCCGACTTTAGTCACCACATGTATCATGTATAAAATATATAGTATATACCGTGATCACCTCCCAAGTGATCACAGCCCGATAGTATAGCACAGCAGATTTAACAAGAATGTAGGGCCACCGATGGAATACTAGCATCCTATACTAAGCATGTAGGATTGCGGTAAAGGTAACAACAGATAGTAGCAAGGACAGGCTATGCATCGGGATACATAATAGCAAAGCAGTAACATGCTACACTACTCTAATGCAAGCGGTATAAGTAGAATAGGCGATATCTGGTGATCAAGGGGGGCTTGCCTGGTTGCTCACAGCAAGAGAAGGGTTCGTCGTCGATGTAGTCGTACTCGGTGGCATCGGCGCCGGTCTCGGGTCTACAGGAAGAAGAGGGGAAGAAACAGTAAATACGGAGCCAACAAAGTATCACAAACATAACGAGGCAATACGCGGTGCTTGGTGTGCCCTAACGCGGTAGTAGGTGATACCAACGAAGGGGGGAAACATCCGGGAAAGTATCCCCGGTGTTTCACGTTTTCGGACAGATGAACCGGTGAGGGAAAGTTAAGTGTTCGATATGCTAGGGGTGTGTGGCGGACGGACGGGCTGCATAATCGGATTCATCTCGTTGTTTTGAGAAACTTTCATATATAAAGTTTTTCGATCTGAGCTACGGTTTCTTTTCTATGATTTTTCAAAGTTTTTACAATATTCCAAAATTATTATTAATTGAAATAAAGGGAATTGCTATGTGCACCCAGCGAGTGCACACAAGCAGAACCACCGGAGGCTGACATGAGGTCGGGTTCTGTTGACTCGATCAGCAGTGCAGATCAATAGTCAACTGTGACCGGTCAAAACTAGAGATGGGGCCGATGTGTCATTCACACATATCTTGCATTTTCTTTTTAAGTGGATATTTAGAGGGGGTCTACATCATTTGCACTATACCCAACCAGATTAGACTAACTAGTAGGAGTACTAGTTAGCTAACGGAGAGCCGACCGGCCACCACGAGAGAACACACGCACACAATGCTAGGGTTAAGAAAAGATTGCATTTTGCGATTTTGTAGGATTTAAACCATGCATCAAATGAATTTGGTCGGTGGAGTAATATGAAGTTTGTCAAGTGTACATTCTACTCATATTTATTTTTGGCCTGTTAATGCTTGTTTTGCTGCAGTTTAGGGGTTGTCTAGAGGTTTAGTCATCATGGATTTAGAAAAGCTAGCTAGTAGCATCTACAGTAACCATCAACAGCACAACAGTTACGTAGCTTCAGTAGAGCACAACAATGCGCTTGCGGGCAGCGAAGCGGCGCGAGTGGGGTGCAGGGCGCGATGAGCTTGAGCTCTCGGCCGGGCGGCCATAAGCGAGCGCTGGCTGGTACTCTGGCGGGGCCCTGACTCTGGCGTCGAGAATCGGAGGGGCAGGAGGAGGGAAACACGCGGTGCTCACCGCCGTTGCTGGGAAGGCCCGAGGGGGAGTCGGGGCGGCCGGAGACGGAGATGACGGGCGGAGGCCCGAGGAAGAAGTCGAGTTTGGGGCGGTGTCATGGGGGCGTCCGGGTCCTCGTGGCTCGGCGTAGAAGGCTCAGGGAGGAGACGGGGAGGCGGTTGAGGACGGCGACGACGTCGGGGACGAGCACGGTGGCCTCGGCGTCACGGTCACGACAATGTCTTCGAGGAAGAGAGGACGGGGGCAACCGACTCACGCGACTCGGCGGATTAGACGAGCAGGTCGAGGGTGGTGGGTCTCGCCCGGCGAGGTGAGGGCCGACCGGTGGCCGCGGGAAGCGAGGTCATCGGCGACAGGCGCGCCGGCCCTTCCTCCAGATCGGCAGAGGGGGAAGAGGTGGATCTGGGCGAGAGGGGCGAGGTGAGTGGGGAGGTGGGGAGACCAAGGAGGCACGGGGGGCGCCTTATCCCCTCCCGGCGTCGGCGCCGGCGAGGTGGTCCGAGGCAACCTGCCCCTGTAGCGACCCTGTCGCCCGAACAGGGGAGGCGGGCGCAGCCAGGTGGGTCGGTTGGGCTGGCTGGCTGGGTGGCGAGTTGGGCTGAGGCCCAGGGGGAGCGGGGTTTCAATTTTCTTTTTCTTTTTTTACTAAGTTTTATTTTCCAGCAGCTTTTGCCTTTTTCTTTAATCACAATTGACTTTGCAAAAATATGCCACTGGCCAAAACAACTTCATAGAATTATTGTGCACTGCCACAAAAAATGATTATGAGACTTTTGAAATAGTTTGCAATTCTTATAAATTAAAAGGGCATTTAATTTAATTGTTTAAGCCATAGTTTTAATTAGTTTAGGGCACTTAAACACCACACAATAATGTTGGGTCACCACCATAATTGGTTATGGAATATTTGACACTCTTTGAACATTTTAGTTTTCTTGTTTGAGAAATTTGAATTTTAGACTTTAATCCGAATTTGAAATTTGGACTAGCTTAGAATCAAAGTGAGATTAGCAACAATAACCGAGGTGACGTGGCATCATTAACGTGGGATTACTGTAGCTTAATTACCCGGGCGTCACAAAGCGCTATCATTTAACGCCCGTAGCTAGGCATTGATAATTTTAATGATGCTCACATCAAAGACAAGAATTAAAGCACAAAGAGAGCATCATAGAACACATGATAAACACATCTAAGTCTAACATATTGTAACGCCCCGGATTCGATGCGCCAGGTGTCCGCCAGTTATTCGCCGTCTTTGCCATGTCATTTGCTTGTGTGTTGCACTTTGTCATGTCATCATCTGCATTTTATATCATGTCATCATGTGCATTGCATTGCATACGTGTTCGTCTCATGCATCCGAGCATTTTCCCCGTTGTCCGTTTTGCAATCCGGCACTCCGATGTCTCCCGGCGCCCCCTTTTACCTCTTTTCATGTGCGGGTGTTAAACGGTCTCGGAATGGCCCGAGGTTTGTCAAGCGGCCTTGGTATACCACCGGTAGACCGCCTGTCAAGTTTCGTCGCATTCGGAGCTCGTTTGATAGCCCAATCGTTAAATATATAGCGGCATCGTTGCCGGTATTCTCGCCGGACGTTTCGGTCTCGGAGCAGATCCACCGGCCTCACTTCTCTTCTCTCCTCTCAGCCCGAGGCCTCTCTTCACAGCCCACCTAGTTCCCCCTCTGTCCGGAGCCGCACGATCGCGATCGTAGGGCCCCAAAACCCCCAAAAACCCTAGCTATGTGCTATAAATGGACACCCCTTGTCCATTTTGGGCAGCCTAACCCCCCTCCACCTACCTCTAGCCTTCCCCTCCTCAGATTCAGCGCCATCAACCTCCTCTCCTCAATGTCCGCGTCGGCCCGCTCCGCCGCCGCCACTTGGCGCGCCGCCAATCACCGCGCCGCCACCTGAGACCCACGCGCCGCTGCCTCGGGCCAGTGGCAAGCCGCCACGTCGCCCCTGCCTCCCTCCTCCTCCCTTGAGGCCCGCGGAGCCCATCGCGAGCCCGCCGCCCGGGCAAACAGGCCCCGCCAGCCCGCAGCGTTCGCCGCGCCAGCGCCCGCTCCCTCGTCCCGAGCCACGAGGCTCGGTCGTGCCCGATCCGCTCGTCGCCGGCGACCGCTGCCGCCTCCCGCCGACGAGCCTCGTCGTCGGAACCCCGCCGCCGCACCTGCTCCGCCGCCGCCGGTCTCAGGTCCCGCCGCCCCGGCATCCCCTTCTCCTTCCCTTCTCTCCCTCTCGCTAACACCCCTCCTCTCTCTCCTCTGCGTCGTGGGCAGGAGGTGCCCCGTCGCCGCCGACCCCCCTCCGACGCCAGATCCGGGGTCCCCAAGCCCGGATCCGCCCGTTCCCGCTAACCCCGGCCCCCTCCGAGCATCCCCGTCGCCCGGCCTCGCCTTGGCCGCCCGCCCCACGCCATGGCCTCGTCCCGCTCGAGCTCGGGGACGAGCGCCCGCACGTGGGCCACGGCCCAGTCGCCCCGGCCCAGCGCCCCGTCCGGCCTGCCTCCTCCTTCGTCTTCCTGGGCCAGCCCAGTGGTGAGAAGCCCGCCTAAACCCCGCCCCGTGCGCTGAATAGTTATATCGCGCTCATGTGGTTTTTTCCAGAAAAATGACTAAGTTCCCGATTCTACAGTAATTTTCATGCATTTTCATCGCATCATAACTCTGCATCCGTAGCTCCGTTTTGTGCGTGTAATATGTCAAATTGTTCGTCTCGACAAGTACATAATTTCATCTCATTGCATCATTTACATTTGAGCTCATCTTGATGCCCGAAATGCTGTTGGAAGAGGGCTATGTGATGTTAGTTTCAGATTCTTATCAGTACTTGCACTTTTTGTCATTTTTGCCATGATTGATGTGTGCACCCTATGGACTTGAGTCCTACATGTGTTTTGTAATATGCCATGCCATCTTTACAGGGGTGTATTCCATGTATTTTTGTGATCTCTGTGGTGACTAGCACAAGCATGCAAACTAGGCTTCATGATGTTGCTGATTTCAGCCCCTGTTCTGCTGATATTTTTATGCCATGTTAACTTGATGCTATAGAGAGATCCATGCATATTTTGAGATACTTCATTAAGGATGTTTTGAACATATGGTTATTCTCTATCCATCCATGCCCTTGTTTGCACTTATGGAGTGCCATAGCTTGAGTCAATCGAGCTCTACTTTTGCTATAAAATGTTTCCTGGCAGGTTGTTTACATGTTATTCAATTTTGCCAAGGTTGTTGTAGTTGATCCGTGTATGCTATGATGTTGTTCTTTCCATGTATAGCTTCTATGCCATGTCTTATTGCTATGAGTTGCCTTGCCATGCCATGTATTGCTCTGTGGTGAGTGGTTCAAGCTCACCAACATGCCTACTTATTGTTGTTCCTGTCATGTATGAATCTGTAATATAACTTGTCATGTTTACATGGGTGCCATCATATCTTCTGGTCCTTTTTGGCTTATGGTCAGTAAGGGACTTTTGTTCTATGCTTTGAGTAGATTCATGCCATGCCTTTGTTTGCCATGTTAAGTTTCTGTAACATGTTGTTTCATAGCTCTAAACATTGCAACCAGATGTTAATTCTGCTAAAGTCTGAAACTGTTATTATTTGCAATCTTGCCATGTGTGTTTGAGCATGTTCTAGTGATTTCTGGAGATAGCTCAGTGTTCATGTTTTGTCATGCTTTACCTGTACATCACGCCCATGCCTTTTGTTATTATGTTGGGGTGCTGTAGCATGTTGTTTTGATGCTTGCAATATGCCTAGTTGCAGTTTTGGGCAGGATTGTTGTTATGTCTTGTATAGAGCGTATGTGTTGAACCGTTGCTCCGTTTTGAGTGTGCTCTATATGAACTTGCTTGATTTTGCATTTAGTTTCATATTATCATGTTGCATCCATGTTTTGAGGTGCTTGCTTGATGTTTGTATGCATTTTGCATCAATGCCATGCTTATCTTGTTTTGCTCATATCTTCTAGGCCGTAGCTCCGAATCTACTGAACTTTATATGTAACTTGACTAGAATTTCGTGTAGATAATCGTGGTGCATCTTAACTTGCTGTTTAACAACTTGAACATAAGGTTTATTCAGATCTGGACCAATTTCGAAATATGCATATGAGGACTTACCGGAATTGTTCTATGTTGTTTCCGGCCTCATTTAAACTTGCCTTGATATGTTGTTCTTGTTTGCATCATATTTTGCCATGAGTAGCTTCATGTAGCCGTGTCATGCATCATGCTTGGTTGTGCATCATGTTTTGTCTATGTGTGGTGTGTTTACTATGTTGTGTGCTTCTTCTTGTTAGTTCCCGTTTCGTTGCGATCGTGAGGATTCGTTCGTCTACGCTTGGTTCATCTTCGTGGCTTCATCTTCTTCATGGACTCGTTCTTCTTCCTTGCGGGATTTCAGGCAAGATGGCCGCTACCCTGGATCTCACTACTATCATTGCTATGCTAGTTGCTTCGTTCTATCGCTATGCTGCGCTACCTATTACCTGTTTATCAAGCCATCCCAAATTGCCATGTCAGCCTCTAACCTTTTGCACCCTTCCTAGCAAACCGTTGTTTGGCTATGTTACCGCTTTGCTCAGCCCCTCTTATAGCCTTGCTAGTTGCAGGTGAAGATGAAGTTTGTTCCTTGTTGGAACATGGAGATGTTGTTCCTTGTTGGAACATGTTTACTTGTTGGGATATCACAATATATCTTATTCAATTAATGCATCTATATACTTGGTAAAGGGTGGAAGGCTCGGCCTTATGCCTGGTGTTTTGTTCCACTCTTGCCGCCCTAGTTTCCGTCATATCGGTGTTATGTTCCCGGATTTTGCGTCCCTAACGCGGTCGGGTGATTTATGGGACCCCCTTGACAGTTCGCTTTGAATAAGACTCCTCCAAAGAGGCCCAACATTGGTTTTACCATTTGCCTCACCTATGCCCTTTTCCCTTGGGTTTCCGGAGCCCGAGGGTCATCTTTATTTTAACCCCCCCGGACCAGTGCTCCTTCGAGTGCTGGCCCGAACTAGAGCCCTGTGCAGCGCCCCCTCAAGGAAACTTGAGGTCTGGTTTTAGTTGTACGGACTGCTCATCCGGGTGTGCCCTGAGAACGAGGTACGTGCGACTCCTATCGGGATTTGTCGGCACATCCGGGTGGCTTTGCTGGTCTTGTTTTATTACTGTCGAAATGTCTTGTAGCCGGGATTCCGAGACTGATCGGGTCTTCCGGGAGAAGAATATCCTTCGTTGATCGCGAGAGCTTATCATGGGCTAAGTTGGGACACCCTGCAGGGTTTGAACTTTCGAAAGCCGTGCCCGCGGTTATGTGACAGATGGGAATTTATTAATGTCGGTTGTAGAAAACCGAAGTTGATCTTAATTAAAATACACCAACCGTGTGCGTAACCGTGAGTGTCTCTTTTCGGGGTTGATCGAGAGGAGAACACGGTTTCTGGGTTATGTTTGACGTAAGTAGGAGTTCAGGATCACTTCTTGATCATTACTAGTTGACGACCGTTCCTTTGTTTCTCTTCTCGCTCTCATTTGCGTTGGTTAGCCACCATATATGTTTAGCCGCTGCTGCAACCTCACCACTTTACCCCTTCCCTTCCCATTTAGCTTTGCTAGTCTTGATACCCATGGTAATGGGATTGCTGAGTCCTCGTGGCTCACATATTACTACACCACCAGTTGCAGGTACAGGTTTGCGATGATCATGACGTGAGAGCGATGTTTGCTTGTGTTGGAGTTCTTCTGCTTCTTCTTCGATCAGGGGATAGGTTCCAGCTCGGCAGCCTGGGCTAGCAGGGTGGATGTCGTTTGAGCTTCTGTTCATGTTTCATCCGTAGTCGGATGTTGATTTTGTATATGATGTTGATGTATTCTTGTGGCATTTGTACCTTATGTATAAATCCCCACTGTTATGTAATGTTGATGTAATGATATCCACCTTGCAAAAACGTTTCAATATGCGGGTCTATCCTTGGTGGGACCTTCGAGTTCCTTTTGGATAGGGTCGCATATTGGGCGTGACACATATTTCCTATGCATAGGCATTTTATAAGCAAGCAAATTATCATAGCAAGCAAAAATTAGCATATGCAAGGAAGAAGAAAGAGACGATAGCAATTTCAACATGACGAGAGGTAATTTAGTAAGATCAAAATTTCTACAACCATATTTTCCTCTCTCATAATAATTACATGTAGGATCATAGGCAAATTCAACAAAATAGCTGTCACATAACATATTCTCAACACGATCCACATGCATGCGAAGTTGACACTCTTCCAAAATAGTGGGATTATCATTAACTAAAGTCATGACCTCTCCAAACCCACTTTTATCAAAAATACCATAAGATTGAACATTCTCCAAATATGTGGGATCTAAAGTTGACACTCTTCCAAAACCACTTCCAATATTATTGCAAACACTATTATCAATCTCATATTCATCATGGGGCTTAAATAAATTTTCAAGATCATAAGAAGAATCACCCCAATCATGATCATAACAACAAGTAGTAGACATAGCAAAACTAGCATCCCCAAGGTTAGGGTTTTGCATATTGTTAGCACAATTGACATCAAGAGAATTTATAGTAAAATCATTGCAATCATGCTTTTTATTCAAGGAGCTATCATGAATCTCTTCATAAATTTCTTCATCACAATTTTTAGATTCACGAATTTCAAGCAAAACCTCATAAAGATAATCTAGTGCACTCAAATCACTAGAAATTGGTTCATCATAATTGGATCTCTTAAAAATATTAGCAAGGGGATGAGTATCCATAAACTTTTAGCAAGCGAAGATGCAAGCAAAAAGAACGCACATGGTAACACAAGATCGAACGGAAGGAGGGCGAAGAAAAGGCAAAGGTTTTCAAAAATCGTTTTAGAAGTGCGGGAGAGGAAAATGAGAGGCGAATGGCAAATAATGTAATGTGAGGGAGAAGAGTTTATGATGGGTACTTGGTATGTCTTGACTTGGCCATAGATCTCCCCGGCAACGGTGCGAGAAATCCTTATTGCTTCCTCTTGAGCATCCGCTGATTTTCCCTTGAAGAGGAAAGGGTGATGCAGCAAAGTAGCGTAAGTATTTCCCTCAGTTTTTGAGAACCAAGGTATCAATCCAGTAGGAGACTACGCACAAGTCACCTAGTACCTGCACAAACAACCAAGAACCTTGCAACCAACGGGATAAAAAGGTTGTCAATCCCTTCACGGCCACTCGCAAAAGTGAGATCTAATAAAGATAGTAAAGTTCATATTTTTTGTATTTTTGTTGTATACATTAGAAAGTAAAGATTGCAAAATAGTAAACGAGATGCGATGTAAATAAAAGAGATGCAATATAATAAGAAAGAGACCCGGGGGCCATAGGTTTCACTAGTGGCTTCTCTCAAGATAGCATGTATTATGGTGGGTGAACAAATTACTACCGAGCAATTGATAGAAAAGCGCATAGTTATGAAGATATCTAAGGAAATGATCATGAATATAGGCATCACCTCCGTGTCAAGTAGACCGAAACGATTCTACATCTACTACTATTACTCCACACATCGACCGCTATCCAGCATGCATCTAGAGTATTAAGTTCATAAGAACGGAGTAACGCATTAGGCAAGATGACATGATTTAGAGGGATAAACTCAAGCAATATGATATAAACCCCATATTTTTATCCTCGATGGCAACAATACAATACGTGCCTTGCTGCCCTACTGTCACTGGGAAAGGACACCACAAGATTGAACCCAAAGCTAAGCACTTCTCCCATTGCAAGAAAGATCAATCTAGTAGGCCAAACTAAACCGATAATCCGAAGAGATTTGCAAAGATATCAAATCATGCATATAAGAATTCAGAGAAGAACCAAATAGTATTCATAGATAATCTTTATCATAAATCCATAATTCTTCGGATCTCGGACAACACACCGCAAAAGAGTATTACATCGAATAGATCTCCAAGAACATCGAGGGGAACTTTGTATTGAGAATCAAAGAGAGAGAAGAAGCCATCTAGCTAATAACTATGGACCTGAAGGTCTGTGGTAAACTACTCACGCTTCATCGGAGAGGCTATGGTGTTTATGTAGAAGCCCTCCGTGATCCATTCCCCTCCGGCAGATTGCCGGAAAAGGCCCCAAGATGGGATCTCATGGGTGCAGAAGGTTGCGGAAGTGGAAAAGTGGTTTCGTGGCTCCCCCTGATGTTTTTTAGGTATAAGAGTAAAGATAGGCGAAAGAAGTACGTCGGTGAAGCTAAGAGGGGCCCACGAGGGTGGGGGCGCGCCCTCCTGCCTCATGGCCGCCTCGTGGCGTTCCAGACTTCAACTCCAAGTCTTCTGGATTGCTTGCGGAAAGATCATCGCGAAGGTTTCATTCCGTTTGATATTCCTTTTCTGCGGAACACTAAAATAGGCAAAAAAAAACAAAAACTGGCACTGGGCCTCCGGTTAATAGGTTAGTCCCAAAAATAATATAATAGAGCATATTAAAGCCCATTAAACATCCAAAAAAGATAATATAATAGCATGGAACAATAAAAAATTATTGATACGTTGGAGACGTATCAGGAACTGCTACCCTCTCCCTCGTTGGCATTCAAGCCGTATCAACTTAAATGCGTCTCAAAAGGAGACTAGTCAGTAGTAGTACTCAATACTGTGCACCGTGACCAAGGCGGAGAGGAAAACGAGAGAACTTAATACTCCCTCCGTTCCTAAATATTTATGGTGTAGATTCACTCATTTTGCTCCGTATGTACTCATTTACGGTGTAGTCACTTGTTGAAATCTCTAGAAAGACAAATATTTAGGAACGGAGGGAGTATTTGCTAATTAGTAATACCATTGAATGCAATGAACTGACCGCTGCATACCGTGCTAGGTACTACGTCCCACGTCTCTCATTGGTTGATTCCTATTCATGTCTACAAACAAGAAACATGGTCGGGTTTGTTTTGGGATTATTTGATTTTCGTAATATGACTATAACTATCAATAGCCACAATAACCGTAAAGATTTGCATCCGACGGACACAAACAACAATAGAAAATAATTGCCACAAAACTACCGCACCACGCCCCACCCCTACACAAAAGACTGCCACACGAGCATTCACAACTGACACGTTTGGGTTGTGCTTGGCTCTTTGCCTCTTTGAGAAGTCGAACAATGATGTTACTAATTGTATAGTATCGAATCAAGTGCTGCATGTCCGTCCACTTCGTGTGGGAGGGATAGTTTGTTGTAGTAAGCAAAATATTCTCCGCGTCTGTGAGCCACCGCACACATGGGCGTGGGAGAGGGCGTACTAGTAGTAGTAATCAAGCTTATCCTCGTTGTACGAGTTGACGCGACACATCATAGCACTGGTCCTACATGCTTGCCTCTAAACTTGGCTAAAAGACCCGCAGTGTACAATATTTGCTACAACCTATAACATTAACCCCACCACAAATTAAAAAATATATATTCCTCTCTTGACCAGATCAGCATGCAAAGTACAATCACTAGGATGACAGGTAGGGCCAGAAGATTATTTTAATCAAAAAATGCTTTGAGGTGGCCTCATAGCATGGAGCCGACTCCAATGATTATGTGGACAGTATCATATACTAGTATCATGCATATGATACTAGTGTATGATACTACCTCCATAGTGCATAGTATCATAGCGTAGTATCATAGATGACCATTTTTATTGCCAAACATGATACGGTATCTACCTATGTTATTACTCTAACCCTCTCTCTCTTCTTTAATTATCTGCCACATAAGCATGTTTGCTAGTCCCAAGTGCATGATACCGGTTATGTTACCCCCCACTATGGCGAGCCTATAGCTTAGAGGCATGGTACGTACGCACTATCTTAGACTAGTTACTACTACCTCCCCTACCCATGAAACTTTCACACGAGCGTTCGGGTTGCGCTTGGCTCTTCGGCTCATCGGGAATTCAGACTTGATGGTACGTTCTACTACAGTATGCTTCTGGCCATCTGACACTGAATGAACTGCTGCATGTCCACCGCGTGCGTGAGGGAGAGCGTGTAGCGAAAATTTTGTGCCAACGGAACAGGACCCGACGATGAGATCATCACATTTTGTGCCAAGTTTTCACCATAGATTTAAGTAAAATAATAATAATGCAGGTCACCAAAAATTGTATCATTGGATTCATACTTGAACATAGTTTCCAATGATATTATTTTTGGTTACATGCATTAACATTTTAATAGTTAAATCATAGGTCAATACTTGGCGCAAAATGCAAAGGGGACCAATAAACCAGGACAGAGGTAGTACTAGGAGCGTATTAGTACTCGGTTATAAATACTACCTACTCCAAGATGACTGCACATTCCTCCTCAACTCCTCATCCACAAAAACAAACTAGACTTTCATCATCGTTCCCTTGCGTCTGCCATAGCCCGCATGAGTTCGGGGTCGAGAGATTACTACCATGGAGAGGCGAGAATGGAAGCGGAAGCATGAGAGATGTCCCACCTCACCGCGAAAGTAGACGACATGTCCCACCGCACAGGCGTAGCAGCACAGAGGTCCCACCGCGCTGCTGAAGTAGCACAGAGGTCCCACCGCACCGCCAAAGCAGCCCAGAGGTTCCGATGTGCCGTCTGCAGCAGACTGGTCCGGCCGCGCCGCGGTAGCAGAAGAGATGTCCCGCCGCGCCGCTGTGGCCTGGGAAAATGTTTCACGGGAAGGCGAGGACTCTCATAGGCGCATGCGTGCTATGCTCAATGGCCTGATGAGTCAGATCTCCGGTTGGATGAAGCTATAGGACGAGATGAATGCCTCGTTTGGAAATGCTACCGCCGTCATCCCGGGACTAGGGGAGGATAAGGCGAAGCTCCGCACCAAGCGCGACCTGTAGAGGGAGAAGATCGCCGGAAGGGAGAAGCAGGCGGAGGAGACCGCTGCCTTGTTGAGGAGGACGGGCGTCATCGTCAAGAAACTTATGGACGAGAATGCCATGCTCCGCATCGAGAGTGAAAGGCTGGTGGAGGAATCTGTGGATGCTGCGCAGCAGCGTATTGAGGACATGAATTGATGAAAGAGATCATCACCGCTCGCCACGAGAACTAGTCTCCGAGACCTGCAGCACATCAAGAAAGTAGAGATCAGCGAGCCAGATCGTTGTATGCGTCTTCCTTCTTCTTTTTCCCTTGTGTATTTTTGGCATAGCCGCATGTGGCCTTTTTAATTATCCTCCTAAATATGTAAGACAATTATTATCACTGTCGTCATCCTTCTATATTCATCAGTCTTGCTATAAGTCACAGTAGATGCTATACAGGTCCGTCAGATCTTACATCGAGATCCGTGTAAAATTTTCGTTTCAGATTTTCTTTTTTCTCTCTTAAATCTCAGTCGAGTGAGACATAGCCACGCCATTAAACAGGGGCTCGTGCTCCATTAATGGAGATCTTGGGAGAGAGGTTGGCGGCAGATGGAGGTCAAAGGGCTCTTCTCCTGATAAGCATGCACGGGGTCTGATCGCACGCCTCCGTTACTCAAATAGCTACCTCACACGGCAGCACGTAAATGGTAAGTAGAACGCCCACGGTTTCAATAATACTTGTGTTTCCGATTGTAACGTGACAACACTTGTTCCAAAATGACTTTGTTGATTGTTAATATGTGCGCCTTCGCAAATTGGATAACAAAATTAGCACAACATGTTGGTGCCATGTCATGAAACCAAGCCAAGTTTCATGATTTTCATGCGTTATTTGGATTTACAGGAATTAGAAAACCAAGTTTCTCAATGTTTCCGGCCGAGCCACGACGCCCAGATGTTTGAATTCCATTCCCATTTGCACGGGACCTAGAAATTTACCCGAGGACACACATGTGATTTTTCAACCAACTGTGGTGCACTGGAGGATGTGCTTGTAGTTCAAATTTAATTATGCACACTAAATGACCATAAACTCAATTAATGTATAAAAAGGCCAAACGAACCTGGAATAATACCAAAATTTAACACGACACTCATATAGTTCTATGTTGCCTCTGTAAAGAAAATCAAGGGGGGAGGGGGCAGCGTATATCGTTTCACACACAAAGGTGAAACGTTCCCTCTCAGAAGCATGAGCCTTCTTGAGAAAAGCTCTTGTTTGCAAGAAGCTTATACCAAAACTTGTTCCAATTCGGCCAATTTTTTTTTACCATAGCATGTTGTTAGTGCCATGACATGGCACCATGCCAAGTTTCATGGTTTTCAGGTGTTTTTTGGATATACAAGAATTTAAAAACCAAGTTTCTCAATGTTCTCGGCAGAGCCATGACGCCCAGATGTTTGAATTTCATACCCATTTCCTGCATGGGACCTAGAAATTCACCAGCGGACACACATGTTATTTTGCAACCAACTTTGGTGCACTGGAGCATGTGCTTGTAGTTCAAATTTGAATTATGCACATTAAATGACTAGAAACTCAATTAATGTATAAAAAGGCCAAACGAACCCGAAATAATTCCAAAAAATTTAACACGACACTCATATAGTTCTATGTTGCCTCTTTAAAGAAAATCAGGGGGCAGTGTATATTGTTTCGCACACAAAGGTGTCACGTTCCCTCTGAGAACCACAAGCCTTCTTGAGAGAAGCTCCAGTTTGCAAGAAGCTTATACCAAAACTTGTTCCAATTCGGCCAATTTTTTACCACAACATGTTAGTGCTATGATATGACACCATGCCTAGTTTCATGATTTTCAGGCGAGTTTTGGATTTATAGGAATTTAAAAACCAATTTTGTCAATGCTCTCGACCAAGCCACGACGCCCAAATGTTTGAATTTCATTCCCATTTCTGGCATGGGATGTAGAAACTTACCCAAGGACACACATGTGATTTTTCAACTAACTTTGGTGCACCGGAGCATGTGCTTGCAATTCAAATTTGAATTATGCACATTGAATGACCAGAAACTCAATTAATGTATAAAAAGGTCAAAACGAACCCGGAATAGTTCCAAAATTTAACAGGGCACTCATATAGTTCTATGTTGCCTCTGTAAAGAAAATCAGGGGGGATGCAGCGTATATCGTTTTGCACACAAAAGGTGACATGTTCCCTCTCAGAACCATGAGGCTTCTTGAGAGAAGCTCTGGTTTGCAAGAAGCTTATACCAAAACTTGTCCCAACTCGGCCAAAATTTATACATATGAAAACAGGGTTTAGATTATCTCGAACATCACGCTACCTAGAACAATGTACTATGATATGAATTCAACATAAAATGGATACAAATATTTGAATTGGAGATCGTATGGTACATGTTCATATTGAAATATGATTACTACTATATGCATGTTTTATGTTATCAAGATAATATTTAAATGATGGTATAACTTGACAACAATCGTATTCAAATAAGGAAAAATGATTCATATTTAGTCCATATGGTAGAAGACAATATATATATAGCACGTGAAGTTCATGTTTCAGAAATTCCGAAGTTCAAGTGTACCATGTACAGAAGAAAAATCATCAAATGAAAAAAGGGACCGCCTAGGCCATTTCACCGAAAAGCAAAAAATGCATAAAATGTCGCGACAAAATTCTATAAGTTCAAATTTAAAAACCGAAGCAGGTCAACGTTAAAAAAATGAAGTTGTTAATATCTAAAAGACAAATTTGGAAGTTCAAAAAATTTGAGCAAGAAGTTAAAAAAAAGTAGTTAAAAAATCTTTATAACGGATTTTTCCCATTTGTAAAAAACAGAGAAGTTCAAATTAAAAAGAGGAGCATTTCAAAAGATTGTACAAAAACTGATTTTCCCCATTCTATAAAAACTAGAAGTTCAAATTAAAATAACGGTGTTGTATCGTTGTTTATATAAAAAAGCATTTTCCCCATTACTAACCAATAGAACTAAGAAGTTCAAATTTAAAAAATGGTGAAGTTCGATGTCTATAAAAATTCGGATTTTTCACATTATTAAAAAATGAAATCAAGAAGTTCCAAATTTCAAAACAAAGAAGTTCAAAAACTCGATTTTCCTCACTACTAAAGAATAAAACTAAGAAGTTCAAATTAAAATAACAAAAAATTAAAAGTTTATAAAAACCTCAGATTCTCGTTCTAAAGAATAACTAATAAGTTCAAATTAAAATAATGGAATAACAAAAAAGTTTTAAAAAATATTTTCCGCGTTTTAAAAAAATTTCAGATTTTCCCCGATACTAAAGATTAAGTCAAGAAGTTCAATTTTAGAAAACAAAGTAATTCAATTTACATTGAAAACTTAGTTTTCCTCGTTACTGAAGAATAAAACCAAGAAGTTCAATTTGAAAACGTGGAGAAGTTTGATATTTAATTAAAAACTCGATTTTTTTGGTACTAAAGAATAGAACCAATAAGTTCAATTCAAAATAATGAAGAAGTTTAATGTTTCTAACAAAACTAAAATTTTCATTTTTCTAAAAATACATAAAAGAAATTCAAATAAAAAAGTTGGAGTGGTTCGATATATGTAAAAAATAAGAGTTTTTAATAACTAAAGCAAACAGAAAGAAGTTCAAACTGATAACTGCCAAAAGTTCACGTACTACATGGTGTGCATTTCGTATGAGAAAAAAAGAATAAAAGATAAAGTATAAAAAAGTTGTTGCTAGAAGTTCAAGTGCTCTTTCCGGGGAAGTTCAAAAATTCTTAAGATAGAGGTTCACCGCGTATTTCCATGTTCGAAAACACAAAAAAGAAATTGTTTTTTGCGTTTTAAAATACGCACACACATAGGGTGAAGTAAAATGTTCATATAAGAAGGAAGATCAAAATGTAGGACTACATCCATTATAAACCGCAAGATCACCTAACCATATATTCGAATTCGACATAACATGGATTCAAAAATTGAAATTCGAGATCGTGGCATTTGTAATCATATAAAAAGGGACATGACTCTTTCTTGTGGTGGGCACTGATTTATTTTTTTGTTATTATTGAGGGATGTGTGAATTGATTTGGTACTATACAGGATAATCTTGTTCTCCTGTTTTTTTACATTTTTCTTGTAGTTTTTTCAATATCATTTATAGCAATATAGTAAAAGGGGACATGACTCTCTTGTGTCTTGTATGAATTGTATTTTTTTGTACACGTTAAGTTTGTTCTGCCGAACATGGTATCTGTGCCTTGTTATCCCGAATTTTTCAAGCTCGAGTCACAAATGGTAAAAGGGGACATGACTCTCTTTTGTCTCTTCAGCTGTGAAACTCCCGCCTCTTCAACCCATGCCGCGCCTTGTTATCCTGAAATTTCAACGCGCGCGAAAACTCCCTCCTCATCCGAAATTGGTCCCGCAGCCCAGACACGCGAAATCCCCCATCTACACCTCAGCTAGAAATGTCGCCTCGATGTCGCGTGGTCAAAACTGGTGGGGGTTCGTTCGTAACTTAGCCCACATTTCGGACAAGCACGTCCCTAAGCCATGGCTCCCCTACCTTCCCCTTTGCCCCCATTCGTACACCGAGGCCGCCAAAACCCACAAAACCCCACGCTTCTCCATCAGCCTCCTGACCGCCGCCCAGCCGGAGACTCTTCCCCGACGATGTCGTCCACAGCAACAGCTCGACGTCCCTCATCCACCACACCGGACGTGGATCCGTCATCGATCTCGGCGTCCCGCCGGATCAGCCGCCCGCCATCCTCCTCCAAGGAGCTGCCCCAACGTTCGCGTCGTCTATCACGTCACCTCCATCTCCACAGCACCGTTTTGACCTACCCCACCGGAACTGCATCACCCTCACCAATTCCTCCAATGAAGCCGAGGCCTACTCGGCACCACTAGGGAGGTTATGCACTCACTGTTGCATTTAATATTTTATTTGATCTCAAGGGTCTGTCGGTGCTCGATACCAAGCAGCCATGGAGGGTCTGCATCGACGGCACCGTCGCCGACCACTTCCTCCATGGCGTCTCTCCCCATGTCATTGCTTCCTTGGCGGCGACTTCCACACCAGCACTAGCTGCTGCTGCTTCAGCTCTCGCTCACACTGATGCTGCTGCTGCTCCGGCTCTTGCTCGCGTTGCGGCTCTGTTCTTACTGTCGGTCACGCTGCTGCACTGCTCTTGCTTTCATTAGTGCAGCTTCTCTATTCTGCTATTGCTGTCGGTCGCGCTGCTGCTCCGCTCTTGCTCTCATTCATGCTGCTGCTCTACTTCGCTCTTGCTCTCGCTCGCGGTGCTGCTGCTGCACGACCTGCGGCAGCTACAGGAGTTGCTGCTTTGGCACTCACTCGAAGTGCTGCTGCACGAGCTGCTCTCTGCTAGTGTGTTCCCTGCTCGAGCGGCTGCTGATTTAGATCACTACTTCTATGCTACTAGTGCTCGAACGCCCTATACTTCTATTGCAGTGCTCTGCTACTAGTTTAATCAGTTTTGTCAGTAAAATTCAGTTTCAATAGTAAAATTCAGTTTTGACTGTAAAGTTCATTTTCTTCAATTAAGTTCAGAGTCAACAGTATTTACAGCATCTGTCGGAGCAGCCGTGGCGCGGCTGGTGCATTTTGCATCTAGCACTTTATGGTGATGTATTTTACATAATATATTGCAGATGCTATTAGACTCCCACTTCAGATTAATGTTATCTATCTTGTCCTGCATCAGCCTCGCCATCGTACACCTCACTGGAGCTGGTCCAACGACGGAACTGTCATCACAGCGGAGCAGAACCCTCGGCGCCATCTCCAGAGGCCTCAGATCTTCTCCCCGCCTCTGTCAGTCTCACCAGCATCACCATCCTCCACATCCAACCCAATGATGCTGAGGTCAACAAGGCTATGCCAACGAGGTTGTACACTCATCGCATCACTTTGTTACTCTGATTCATATCGAACCCTCAGGGATCCTTTGGTTCAAAGAAGTTGCACATCTAGAAATAAATGAATCGTGGTCACAAAGTTAACAGTGAGAAAACAAAATGCTCTTTTGAACCACAATCTGAATTGATTTAGCAAGATAGCCATTATATGATATTCATGTGGACCAAATCTAAGCTCAGAAAATATTTCGAGGGCAGCTTCTTGAAGACTGCCTACTAGAATCGCCACTTGTTCAAAGAAAAAGTGATGGAAAATATAGGAATCAGAAACTTTACTATGGTACTACTATTCATGCATTTGGATAGAAGGAATGGTGTAACATCCCAAATTTTGGAATGATAATATAATTAATTGAATTGTTTGTTTATTTGCTTGAGTGAATTAAACTTGAGTGAAATTTGAACCTTTTCAAAAACTTTTGAAAGAGAGGAATAAAATGACTTTCCCTTCTCCGTAAATTCAAATTCATCCTATTAAAATCAATGAGAGAAGATGACATGACTTCTTCAACTATAAAGAATTTGAGCGGAGTTTTGCAATTTAATTCTTTCAAATATTTGCACTTGCTTCTCTATTTTTCTTCCCGAGAAATACCCGAAAAATAAATTCTTGCAAGCAAGAAAGAGCGGAGGAAAATGACCCTCCAAAATCAGGGGCATTTTGAAAATATTTGAGCCAAGAAAACCAAAGTTTTTATTTAAAATTATTTGTAAAAAGAAATAAAGCCTTTAGGGATTTTCTGAAAACATTTTTTAAGTTTTATTTTGGCCGTGGAATAATGCTCATCATCTACATTTTATTTTTCTGATAATTTTAGTATATAAAACTCTTTATTCGAATTGATTTGATTGCCCTTTTATTGTTTTAGTTTCCTAATTTTAAAAATAGGAATGGAATCGTTTTTATTAGGAAAAACCTGGCCCATTAAGCACTTTCCTATTCTAGCCCAACAAGAGATCATCTCCTTCCTCTGTTTCCTCTCACGTTCTGAAGCTTTCCATGTCCATGGAGACAGAAATCTCCACCTTCCCGATCTCCCTCGTCTTTCCATCCCAGCGCCTCCGAGACCGCCTATAAAACCCCTCCTCTCCTCGTTCCATTTTTCCCATCACCACGCCTCCTGCCCGTAGCCTTCTCGCCACCGTCCTCCTTTTCCTGCCTAGAACGCTCACCAGGAGCTCTCCTGAACCTCCCGTCGCCCAGCGCCACCTCCCAAGCGCCGACCCCTCCTCCGCCACCCCACCCTCGGCGACCTCGCCCCCTCGCCGAGCAGCCCTCCACATCGCCGTCTCCTTCCTGCCATCTCTGCCTCACGTCAGGTAACTCCGTTTTCGTTTTCAGATTTATTCCCGTAACAGATTTAGTTCCGTTCTTGTTTAGCTTATAACTTTTGATCTAGAAGTCCAATGATGCTGATTCTTTTTGCGTTAGATCACAATTTTCTCGTAGTTTCCAAAAATATATAATTTGTCTATGTTTGGATTTATAAAAATTGAGTTAGATCAGATTTGAATTAAAGCTTGTTTTGCTTATTCCGGAGTTTAAAATAGATTTTTATTTGATTCTTTTTCTACTGATCACTAGTGATCATATTTACCAGTGGTAAAAACTTCAAAATTGTTTGAGTATTTTAGCTTATTGTTTCATGTAAAACAAATTCTGTTTTAGTTCTATTCAATTATAGCTACTTCTTTTCTATAGTTGTTTTTAAATTATTTTATTTTATATTTCAGAAAGTTTATGTTTGGTTTCTATTAGTTAAACAGTAGGTGTTCAACAAGTTTTTATATTTATTTTTATTTTGTTATCGTGAAATCAATTCAAGTTCGCTAATAACTTGCAATGGATTTCTCTGTTTTAACTCCCAATTGAAAATACTTTCAAAATAGCTTTATGAAAAAATACTTTATTTTTTTCTTTGTCTTAACTAAATTTATATTTTATTCTCTGTTATTTTAGTGTTTTATTTTCCGTTAGACAAAACTATTTTTGTGAATGTTGTAGAAGAAGACTCCTAGTTTTATTTGAAGTTCCTTCGATTCTTATTCGCTCTCTCTTTTGTTTTGATTGTTAGTGTGAGTGCTTATGTAAATGATATGTTTGTTATATAGATTTCATCAGAGAGTGACGAGTAGTCTATCAAGTTATTTCTTGAGAACGATAATTCTTCTTCGTCAACATCACCAGGCAAGTTCACTTTGACCATGCTTTCTTACCTATGTTTTATTGCATTTAGTGGCACCTTTGCAACCACCCCTCAGTAGTGTTATTGAAATTCTTGTAGTTGAGTAGTATGCATGAGGTAGGAACCCATCACCCTGTTACCAAGCCCGGGACGATATTTTATTTAATGCTACGCTATAGTAGACGGGGTTTGGTATGAGTGCTCGGGAGTGGTGTGAGAATGGAGGATCTACGTCAATGACGACCACTCCATGATGGAATCTGCAAGGACTGCATCTTCAAGGCCTCAAGACTTCAAGACTCGAGACAAGAATTCAATACACACTCTTGGGGTGAAGGACGGTTGTCGGGCACCTGGAGAAACCAGTGGTTGGCGGGATGCATGGAGAAGCGCCATGACATCTTGCGGAAAGCTTCACCCAGACTCAAAGAGACGGAAGAATACTTCACGCCGGAAGCTTACCTGCAACCGCAAGTCATTATGGGCTCGGCTTGGTTGACCTTAGTTGTGACTCTGGCTGGGGCGGTACTAGCAGATGTAGAACTACGGTAGGATGGGTTGAGTACCGGACGGTGGTCGAGGAACTCTTTGGAAGACCATGTTTGGTCATCTTGTTCTCAAACACTCAAAGTGCGAGAACGTAAAGAGAGGATCGAATCTTGCGGGTAAAGTGTACAAACCTCCGCAGAGGGTTATAACCTAATCGATTAGCCGTGTCCCGATTACGGACAATTTGAGCATCTGGACTTGGATCTATCTCGAACTCTCAACACCGGATTGATAACTTAATTGTGGGCAACTTATGATGATTTTGGGCTATGAGACATCGGTTGGCGGAACCATGTCATGACAGATAAAACTCCATAGTACAGGCTTCATTTTATTCCTTTGATGTAGGTAAAATAAAACCAGCTTTTACGCAAACAAAATTCGATCTGAGCCATAAAGCCATATTGCATATAGTATAGTTTTATCATCTGTTTTCTCATGTTGTGATCTTGCCGGTACATTCAATGTACTGACCTACACGGCTGCAACGTATCATGTTGCAGATATTTCCTCGACGAGTAAGAGTTACGATACAGGGTTACGGTCTACACTCAACCTGCCGATGGCGTTGATGGGACTCCACACCCGTTTGATTGTTTCCGCTGAGTATTATGAGGTATATATCAGTTTTACGTTAATTATACATGTGATTGCACTTTGATATATACATTGATGTACTGTGTGTGCCAGCATACTGATCCAGGGATGGCACAGTAACACAGAGGCTTGACCGTCTGAGGTCGGGTCGCCACAAATGGAGGAAAGCAAAAGTGGAGGATTTTTTTTCCTTTGGTGTCTATTTCAAAGAAAAAACGTAGGAATTTTAATATCCACTTGGACGTCCTTTTCAAACTAATATGCATGAAGAACATGACTAATTGCATTACTGGCATAATAAGATTCTTATTTTACATTTTCATGTGGTTTGACTTTAATTTGACCATGTTTCTCCATTCCTGTGTTCTTCTAATTCATGTGAACCAAACACCCAGGTTCACAGAAATCCTATGTTTGCAAATGCTCTATTTTCCACGTGCATTCCTATCTTATTCTTGTGTTTTTCCTGTCCCTGTGTTCTTAGAATCCTCTAATTATAAGGAGCCCTTTAAGATTTACTTAATTTTCAGATAGGTGTCAAAGAAAACCCTTTGTGTTCTGTCCCGCTCCTGCCGTGCCGTCATCCACCGCACCTGAGGTGCACCATCGACGGAAGCATCCACTGCAGGAGAGATTCCCCCTGCAGACCTTCTTTTGCCGCCTCAGATCATCTTCCCTGTTGTCGGCCGCCATGCCAACTGCATTACCATCATCGACTAAGCAGATGAATCTGAGGACTACACAGTTCCGGAAGAGTGGTCGTACTCTTTCGTGTCTGCTTACGTTATACATCAGTGATTATTACCTGCTACTTTATCGTCCTGTTCACCTCTTAGACTCCGACCCAGGTCCAAACTAATGTTCAAATTTGAGTTTTACAATGCCTAGGGCACATATTGAGGCAGCAATCACTACAAAAAAATACACTTCCGTGATGATATATGTTTGTCACAGTAGGTCACGTTTTCTGTCATGCATGTATCCATGAGGAATTTATGACAGAATCAAGATAGTCATACCTGTGTTGTCGTAGAAGTGTTCCATGAAATTACCAAAATTATCATCACGAAAGTGTGCTCTTCCATGACGATAAATCGCGCGTCGTAGAAGTGCTTTCGTCAAGGGTGACCGACACGTGGCATCCACCGTATCGGTTCGCTCTTAAGTTGTCGGGTCCGGTTTTGGATCCGATAACCCGTTAACGGTCCTAACCAATGAGGATTTTCCACGTGTAAAATTGTCATTGGCCGTAGGAAACACATGTTGGCTCAACTTTGGGATAGATGTCATCCATTCATTGGACAGGAGGCGCCTATGATAGGTCGACACGTGGCACGGCCCAACAGAGGCCCATTCCGGTGAAAAGGCCGGCCCGTTTGACTTGGTCAAAAGGTAACGGGCCGGCCCATGGAAAGCCTGTTAACGGCCTGTTCATATATAACCCATTTATGGTCGGCTAACTCACAGCCCGTTACGGCCTATCGGAATTAAGCCCAGTAGCTTATTTTTTGGGCCGTACAATATGATTCCAGCCCGTTGTAACTTCTGGCCCATGTATGGCCCATGATGTCTTTCGGCCCATACGAGGCCATTTGTAACTCTTGGCCCATTAACGGCCCGTGGTGAATCTACCCCGCAATGAACAGTGTATAGCTTTATACCCATTGACAGCCCATTATTCCATTGGGTTGTTTCCAACCCATGTTATCTTTTGGCCTTCTCAGGGCCCATTTATTCTTGGGCTTATTTCAAGCATTTGGTTACTTACGGCCCGTTACTGACCCTTTCTGCTTGTGGGCCAAATTCAGCCAGTGGTTACAATCGGCCCGTTAACCCGTTGGGCCGTTTTCATAGCGTCATCAAATACGACCGATTAACGACGACCCGTTATGGTCAGCCCATGAACGGACGATTCCAAATCTAGCCCGTTTACGGCCCATAATGCAGTCTGTTATTGTCCCATGTTTGGCCGATCGATCATACGGCCCGTAGAAGTCCCATTGATGCTATGGCCCATAGAAGGCCCATTGTTTCTATGGCCCTTAGAAGGCCCATTGTTTTCACGGCCCGTAGGAGGCCCATGGTAACTACAGTAAATATGTAGCCCATGGTTATTATGGCCTAGTTTTAAAAAATAGGTGATTGCGGCCACTAGCAAACCACGGAAAAAGAACTGCACTTACTACAAGCAAACAAATAAAGAAGACAACAAGGAAATAAATAAGCAAGCAACTTACGCTAGGCTATCACGGCTATTACACATATTACATCCGCTGGGCATCAAAGATCGCCAGCAGTGCAAATATAGGGAACAATGCCGCATATCATATACACTGGTTGTCAAAGTTGGCGACCAGTGCAAATAAATGCCGTAGCAAAACAAGTCTCGAACGGAAACCACTTCAGAAGAGCTCGAGAAACAATATCCTGGGTACCCATAATGCTGGCAAGATTCTTAGCAAGCTTATACTTTCTCTTGTTTTTCGCTTAAATCCTCCAGCGCTTGCTATTGCACCAGAAAGTATGCATCTGAATTCTGCAGGGACTTCCTCAGTCCTTCAGCTTCCTGTCGCAGCACATCTGATCGATGCCTTTCAACTTGAAGTTGAGACTCAAGAAGGAAAACTGATTTAGGCAGCAAGTTCAAAGAGCTTCCAGCAGTAGTGGCTAGTAACTCGAACACTACATCTAGGCATGACTTTTGGGTTCTCTCACTGTCGTCTAGATAGTTCTTATCAGCTTTTATTGGAGACCGACAGGGATGTCTCACTATCTTGAACCTTATCTGCCTTACTTCCTTTACCATTGCATAATGGGGTACCGTTCTCCAATATTTTGTCCGCATTCTAAAAGAGAAAGAAGCAGACACATCACAGGTTTTACCATGTTGTATATGAAACTCATTTTGGTAAATCAGTTCGGTAGTAAAGTGGATAGGATAACAACATGAAACAAACATATATCTATTTACCATGGTCACTTTATGGTCTATATCATTCTATTTTTTGTTGCCAAATCAAGATAGATACACAGTTCAAATAATATTTGTTCAAGACAAAGCAGAATAGACAAAATATAAGTGTGGGAAACTATAGAGCAATAACAACACTTGTAATGTGCATGACATGAGAACATAACTGTTTATACAATTGAAACTGAAATCAACAGGGAGCAAGTTACAACAGAAAACCAGTTAAACAAATAGGTTTAAACATACCTGTTGCGCCATTGGAGTTTCAATTCCATCCTTCAAATTTGAAAGTAGTTGGTATGAGTAAATATAGCGATGCAAGAGCAAAGGAGTATGAACCATAGCTACAAAACCTGACATGTCTCCTTTAAGCGTTGAGTTGGGATTCAAAGTGGTGGTCCTCATGCTTTGGGCACTGCAGTTCCCTAACTAACTGCTCGTGTTTGGGTGCTCTGTGGTGGAGACGGTGCTCTGTCAACTGGAACTGGGTTACTATCTGCTGGGGTTGGGGTTAGAAGGGGTGTAGCTGGTTCTCTGTCCAACTGGGTAGGGGTACAATCTGCGAGAGTCTGAGTTATGTGTGGTGGGGATGGTTCTTGGGCAAGTACAACCATGGTTCTATCTGCATCAACTGGTAGCACTATATTTTCTGAAGACCGTGTTGTTACTCCCTTAGATTCTGCCCTCACCCTCTCCAATTCAAATGGCTGATAAACAAGAAAAGTAATTGAATGTACAGACATTGTTTGATAGACAGGTGCAATGGATAGTGGGGAATAAAAGAGGGCTTGAAATAATTCACATTTATGTTGTCTAACCAAACATGATAGCAAGACACGATTTCACATATATGATGGCTAACTAAACAGGATAGCATGACACAATTTCACATTATGATGGCTAACTAAAAAAGATGGAAAGACATAGTTCAAAATATGATGACTATGTAAACAGGATGACATGATATAACTATATAATGTGTTTATTAAATAGGTTGGCATGCCATAATTCACATACATGCCGCCTATGGAAACATGATAGGATGATATAATTCACGGATAGAATGACATAATTCAAAATATGATGATTGTAAACACTAAACAGGATGAGATGATATAACTATATGATGTCTTTATTAAATGGGTTGTCATGCCATAATTCAGATAGATGCTGTGTATGTAAACATGATGGCATGATATAATTCAAATATATGATTTATATAGTAAATAGACGGCAATCCATATATGATGTAAAAACTAAGCAATGCAAGACAACATGCATGACATGGGTAATATAACCCTGCCAAGTTTGAGCATAGACCTCAGGGGGGAAATAGGACTGGTCATCAGTCTCGAATCCTCCTCGAGGAGCTCTCTCAGAACCAACAAGATGTCGCTTGACAGTAGCATTGTCTTCTCTGAATACCTTATTTTCACTCCAGATACTTCCATCACTGCTTCAAATGGCTGATGCATAGGAAGAGTAGTTGAATATACAAACGTTGTCGACAAATGGAACACATAATACAAAAAAATTATAGCATGATATAATTCACATACATGATGATTGGCTAAACAACATGGCATTGCATAATTCACATATATAATGCCTTTGCAATAAGATATCATTGCATAATTCACATATATAATGTCTTGCAACAAGATGGCAATGCATAATTCACATATATGGTAATTAGACACTAAACATGTGGCATTCACACAAAGCATGTCTAAACTAATAAAATGACATAGCAATGCAAGACACCATTCACACGATATGACCAACATTACCCTTCCAAGTTAGAGCATACACCTCGGGGGGAAATAGGACTGGTCATCTATCTCTGAATCCTCCTCTGAGGAGCTATCTGTAACCAGTGAGATATGCGCTTCATCAGATAGCATAGTCTGCTCTGAAGACCTTTCTTTCACTCCAGAATTTTCCATCACCGTCTCAAATGGCTGATGCACACGAAGAGTAATTGAATGTACTAACATTGTTGACAAATGTAATACGTAACCAAGAAAAAAGGATGCCCTGATATAGTTCACATATAAGATGACTGGCTAAGCAGGATGACATTGCAAAATTCACAGATATGATGCCTGGCTAAACAAGATGGCGTTGCATAATACACATAAATGATGAATAAACTAAACATATGGCATTCACACAAAACATGTCTAAACTAAGCAGATGACATATTTGATGTATAAAGTAAGCAATGCATGGCACCATATGCATGATATAACCAACATCATCATGCCAAGTTAGAGCGAAGACCTCAGGGGGTAAATAGGAGTGGTCTTCTCCTTCTGAATCCCCATCAGAACAGATATCTTCCTCTCGATTACAATCTGAAATGCGTCGAGGGGGGCTGCCTTTGTGCCTACCATGGAGCGACGTCTGCATGAAATTTTATTGCCACGCAAGGCTCGTCTCTTTTCCTCTACATGTTCAGTTCCATTGTGTACAATAATTGACATGCATAGGAATAAAACATAGTGAGATTATGTAAGGAGTGCATGCAAAAATCCAGAGTGATGGTAGCAACCTGTGGATAGACCCAAAGCCAATGAAAGCAGGCAGATAATGGCTCAGCTAAAAAATACAGATAATGGCATCTTTACTGTTTGTTTCCCACCCAACATGAAACTCATAGTAGACACCAGAGATTAACCAGATAGTATATAGATACTATTGATTGCGGCCCCGATATGTACCCCACAACCATTTAAAAACTCAAGTTTGACCATTAGTTTGGAGCTGACTCAGAGTCTAATCGGTGAACAGGATGATAAAGTAGCATGTAATATTAAGCGATGCATAACGTAAGCAGACACGAAAGAGTGCGACCTCTCTTGCGGACCCGTGTAGTCCTCGAGGTCATCTGCTCGGTTGATGATCGTAATGCAGTTATCATGGCTGTCCGCGGCGGGGAAGAAAATCTGAGGCGGCGGAAGACAGCCCGAATGCCGGATCCCTGCTGTGCTGGACCCTTCTATTGTTGGAGCAGTTGAGCTAGGGTGGACGATGGCGCAACAGGAGCGGGACAAACCACACAAGGTTTTATTTGACAACTATCTGTAAGAGAAGTAATTCCGTAAGGGTTCGTTTGAATTGGAGGATTCTAACAACGCAGGGATAGGAAATACACAGTAATAGGATAGGGATGCACGTGCGAAACAGAGAATTTAAAAACATAGGATTTCTGCCAATCTGGGTGTTTGGTTCACAAGAATTGGAAGATCACATGATGCAAAGAAGCATGGTGAGATTAAGTCAAACCACAAGAAAATGTACGGTTATAATGCTATTATGCTACTATCTCTTAGTCTTGTGCTTCATGAATAGGAATTTGAAAAGGAGGACAAGTGTATATTAAAATTCCTACGTTTTTTCTTTCAAGAAGACACAAAAGGAACAAATCGTACAGTTTTCCTTTGCTCCATTCCTTTGAACCAAATGCATGAATAGTAGTACCATAGGAAACTTTCCAATTCCTATGTTTTTCCTTTACTTTTCCTTTCAAGCACTGGCAATTCTAGTAGGCAGGCTTGAGCAAGGAAAATCCTACACTCAAAAAATATTTTTGTGCCACTTATACTACTTTGGACCCAGGCCACTGCCCTACTAGCTGAACTCCCAGGCTCATCGACAAATGCACAACTCAAACGCGCAGAGATAAATAATGATGGCGTTCAAGAGAGTCCATCACGGATACCTAAGTTGCCTGGTACCTCACTTCTTGTCATATATAGTAGGAGAAACTAATCGTATTTCACGTTACTATGTGTGCTCAGTGGACAATATATATAACATGTAGAGTAAAAAAGAGATACAACAAGTGTACAACCTCTTTGGCGAAGCCATGTCGATCTCAGCGTGATTGGGTTGGTCGGTGAGGATGATCCGGCTATCGGAGGAGGGGAAGAAGATCTTAGGCATCCTGAGATGGAGCCTGGGGTACTGCTCCGCTGTGGTGGAGAGTTTTGTTGTTGGAGCAGCTCTGGTGATTTGTATGACGCCGAGGCTGAAGTAGGACAAGAGAGACAACCTTAACCTAAGTGGAATTCTAATAGCATCTCCAATAGATGACGTAAAATACATAACCACAAAGTGCTAGATGTAAAATACATCAGCCGCTCATCTCTGAACTTAACTGTTGAAACTGAATTTAACTGTCGAAACTGAACTTAACTATCGAAACTGAATTTTGCAGTCGAAACTGAATTTTACTGTCGGAACCAAACACACTAGTAGCAGAAAAGCAGTAGCAGCAGCGTGTGCAAGAGCCCGGGCAGCTGGTCGTGTAGCAGCATCAGTCGACTGACACCACCGGCCAAACAGCCGCCGCCCGCCGCCCGCCGCCCGTGGCCGGCGGTGTGCCGCCCAGCCCGCCCCGAAACCACTCCCCACTGCCGGTCCGCCGCTGCCCCGGATATCCCTCTAGGCCCCCCCGTGCCGAGCTTTTTCTACGGCAATCCCCACGCCACCGCCCTCACTCTGAACCCTAAGATAGATAGTGGAGTACCTCTTCGGCGAGCCCCCTCCCCGCTGCGGCTGGTTCTTCCTTAACTCCGTGAGCCCCCCACCCCACCCCCTGAAAATCGACTGACCCAAAAGTCGATTCAGTCGACTGAAGTGTAGCCAAATCGGAGCAGCATCGCAACCAAGAGCAAGAGCGAGAGCAGCAGCATGAGCAAGAGCAGGAGCAAGAGCAATAGCAAGAGCACACCAGGCATGAGCAGAGCAGCAGCACGAGCGAGAGCTAAAGCAGCAGCAGCACCTACTAATGTGGACGTCGCTGTCGAGGTAGCGACGACGTGGAGTAAGTGGCCGGCGACGCCGTCGTGGATGGAGCCACGCCATGTCAGCTCAGGATTGAACGCCAGCAGCACCGTGAGATCGAATCAAGGAGAAAATGCGGCGATTAGTGAACAACCTCTTCGGTGGCGCCGATTAGGCCACAACTTTATCCGAGGAAACGGTGATGATGCTGCTCTTCCGGTGGTGTAGGTGACGACGGCGGTGTGGGAATGGAAGTGGCGCGAAAGACGAGGGGAACATCGGGGCAACTCCTTGGAGGTGGAGGACGGGGTGGCTGAACCGGCAGGACAACGAGATCGACGATGGATCCTCATCCGGTACGGTGGATGAGGGACGTCGAGTTGTTGATGTGGACGACTTCGTTGGGGAAGAGGCTCCGGCTGGGTGGCGGACGGAGGAGGCTGTGGGGCTTCACGGGTTTTCACGGCCTCGGTGTACGAATGGGTGGGCTGATGGGATGGGAGTGGGGAACCATGGCTTAGAGACGCGCTTGTTTGAAATGTGGGGTAAGTTACGAAAGTACCCCCGCCGATTTGTGCTAGGCGGTTCTTTTGGTTCAGGGGTATCACGGGCATTTCACATGTCGGGATTTTGTAGGAGATGGGAGTTTTCGCGTGCGTTGTAATTTTGGGATAGCAAGGCACGGGTTGAGATGGAGGGAGTTTTCGGAGCACAACGAGACAAAGATATATCTTAAATATTTCGGTGTAACAAGGTGCGGGTTGAAATTTCTGGATAAGCCTAACGTGTACTGTACCAAATCAATTCACACTTCCGTCGACGAGAAAACAAAAAGAAATCAATTCGCACCACACAAGAGAGTCTAGTCCCGTGTACTGTACCAAATCAATTCGCACTACAAATGCCATTCAAAACTTTGAATTCATGTTATGTTCAATTAAAATATTTCGCTACGTGTATAATGCATGCAACCTGCTACTCAAATGAACGTTTTAGTGCATTCCAAACGTATATACTACCGCTTCCATATGAACTAAATTTGAATTTGTTTCTCTATTTGAATAAGATCTACAGTAAGGATTATTGTGAAGTCAAACCATTTGAATTGGTTTCTCTATTTTAATAAGATCTACAATCATCATTATTGTCAAGTTAAGCCATCGTTTGTGTATTATCTTCACAGCACACCACATGATTACTGTCGAGTTAGATATGAACTATGTGTAATATATGAACTAGAACTCGATTTTTTGAATCCACTTTATGTTGATTTCAAATCACAGTACATTTCAAGCTCTAGCAGATCTTCATAATCTAAACCATGTCTCATATGTATAATGTGTTTATCACATAATGTATGGTGCCCCGCCCCCTACTCCTACAAGTATTTAGATGTGAGTTACAAACGCCACACATTAACACAAATTCAAATAAAATGTGAGGTTGTTCGATATATTGTATTGTTTAGATTGTTCGACATTTAGTTGTAAGCTGCAAAGCCACACATTATCACAAATTCAAATAAAATGTGAGATTGTTCGATGTATAGTATGGTTTAGATTGTTTGACATTTAGCTGTGAGTTGCAAACGCCATGCATTATCACGTTATGGTGTAACATGTTGTCAGCGTTCTGGGAATGGGGGTCCCCAGACTTGCCTGCCTGCGGCCCACGGCGTGGCTATGCGGGTGGGCCTGTTCGGCCCATCTTCATCAACAAGGCATACAACACCCTGGTGAGAGGCCAAGCCTCACGAGGCGGACGACGCAAGACCTCCTCGGGAGCGGCCTGTGGCTCCCCCGATTCAATCGTACACTAATCATGCACGCAAACATGTACGATCAAGATCAGGGACTCACGGGAAGATATCACAACACAACTCT
The DNA here is from genome assembly GCA_021605205.1 of Aegilops longissima. Classification (NCBI taxonomy): domain Eukaryota; kingdom Viridiplantae; phylum Streptophyta; class Magnoliopsida; order Poales; family Poaceae; genus Aegilops; species Aegilops longissima. Next base: position 568,682,446 of record CM038678.1, on the reverse strand, counting down.
AAAAACATAAATAAGTCATACAAGCATCATAATACAAGCCAGGGGCCTAGAGGGCTCGAATACAAGTGCTCGATCATAGACGAGTCAGGGGAAGCAACAATATCTGAGTACAGACATAAGTTAAACAAGTTTGCCTTAAGAAGGCTAGCATAAACTGGGATACAGACCGAAAGAGGCGCAGGCCTCCTGCCTGGGATCCTCCTAAACAACTCCTGGTTGTTGTCAGCAGCCTGAACGTAGTAGTAGGCACCTCCGGTGTAGTTGGAGTCGTCGTCGACGGTGGCGTCTAGCTCCTGGGCTCCACCATCTGGTTGCGACAACCAGGTAGAAGGTAAAGGGGGAAAGGTTTCATTCCGTTTGGACTCTGTTTGATATTCCGTTTCTTCGAAACACTAAAATAGGCAAAAAAAACATCAAATCTGGGCTGGGCCTCCGGTTAATAGGTTAGTCCCAAAAGTAATATAAAAGTGTAAAATAAATCCCAATATGGTCCAAAACAGTAGATAATATAGCATGGAGCAATCAAAAATTATAGATACGTTGGAGACGTATCAGGCATCCCCAAGCTTAATTCCTGCTCGTCATCGAGTAGGTAAATGATAAAAAGATAATTTTTGATGTGGAGTGCTACTTGGCATAATTTCAATGTAATTCTTCTTAATTGTGGTATGAATATTCAGATTCGAAAGATTAAAGACAAAAGTTTAATATGACATAAAAATAATAATACTTCAAGTATACTAACAAAGTAATTATGTCTTCTCAAAATAACATGTCCAAAGGAAGTTATCCCTACAAAATCATATAGTCTGGCTATGCTCTATCTTCACCACACAAAGTATTTAAATCATGCACAACCCCGATGACAAGCCAAGCAATTGTTTCATACTTTTGACATTCTCAAAACTTTTTCAATCTTCACACAATACACGAGCGTGAGCCATGGATATAGCACTATATGTGGAATAGAATGGTGGTTGTGGAGAAGACAAAAAGGGAGAAGATAGTCTCACATCAACTAGGCGTATCAACGGGCTATGGAGATGCCCATTAATAGATATCAATGTGAGTGAGTAGGGATTGCCATGCAACGGATGCACTAGAGCTATAAGTATATGAAAGCTCAACAAAAGAAACTAAGTGGGTGTGCATCCAACTCGCTTTCTTACAAAGACCTAGGGTAATCTGAGGAAGCCCATCATCGGAATATACAAGCCAAGTTCTATAATGAAAAATTCCCACTAGTATATGAAGGTGACAAAATGAGAGACTCTCTATCATGAAGATCATGGTGCTACTTTGAAGCACAAGTGTGGTAAAAGGATAGTAACATTGTCCCTTCTCTCTTTTTCTCTCATTTTTTTTATTTAGGCCTTTTCTCTCTTTTTTATGGCCTCTTTTATTTTCTTTTAGTTTTTATTTATTTTTTGTCCGGAGTCTCATTCCGGCTTGTGGGGGAATCATAGTCTCCATCATCCTTTCCTCACTTGGGACATTTCTCTAAAAAATGATGATCATCACACTCTTATTTACTTACAACTCAACAATTACAACTCGATACTTAGAACAAAATATGACTCTATGTGTATGCCTCCGGTGGTGTACCGGGATATGCAATGATTCATGAGTGACATGTATGAAATAATTATGAATGGTGGCTTTACCACAAATACGATGTCAACTACATGATCATGCAAAGCAATATGACAATGATGGAGCGTGTCATAATAAACGGAACGATGGAAAGTTGCATGGAAATATATCTCGGAATGGCTATGGAAATGCCATAGTAGGTAGGTATGGTGACTGTTTTGAGGAAGGTATATGGTGGGTATATGACACCGGTGAAAAGTGCGTGGTATTAGAAAGGCTAGCAATGGTGGAAGGGTGAGAAAAGTGCGTATAATCCATGGACTCAACATTAGTCATAAAGAACTCATATACTTATTGCAAAAATCTACAAGTTATCAAAGCAAAGTATTACGCGCATGCTCCTAGGGGGATAGATTGGTAGGAAAAGACCATCGCTCGTCCCCGACCACCACCCATAAGGAAGACAATCAATAAATAAATCATGCTCCGACTTCATCACATAACGGTTCACCATACGTGCATGCTACGGGAATCAAAAACTTTAACACAAGTATTTCTCAAATTCACAACTACTCAACTAGCATGACTCTAATATTACTACCTCCATATCTCAAAACAATTATCAAGCATCAAACTTTTCTTAGTATTCAACGCACTCAAAAGAAAGTTTTACAAACCTTGAATACCAAGCACATTATTATTATTAAGCAAATTACCATGCTATTTAATACTCTCAAAATAATCTAAGTGAAGCATGAGAGATCAATAGTTTCTATAAAACAAATCCACCACCGTGCTCTAAAAGATATAAGTGAAGCACTAGAGCAAAACTATATAGCTCAAAAGATATAAGTGAAGCACATAGAGTATTCTAACAAATTCCAAATCATGTATGGCTCTCTTAAAAGGTGTGTACAGCAAGGATGATTGTGGTAAACTAAAAAGCAAAGACTCAAATCATACAAGACGCTCCAAGCAAAACACATATTATGTGGTGAATAAAAATATAGCTCCAAGTAAAGTTACCGATGGAAGTGGACGAAAGAGGGGATGCCTTCCGGGGGCATCCCAAAGCTTCGAATTTTTGGTGTCCTTAGATTATCTTGGGGGTGTAATGGGCATCCCCAAGCTTAGGCTCTTGCCAATCCTTGTTCCGTAATGCATCAAAAATATTCCACCCAAAACTTGAAAACTTCACAACACAAAACTCAACAGAAATCTCGTGAGCTCCGTTAGCGAAAGAAAACAAAAGCCCACTTCAAGGTACTGTAATGAACTCATTCTTTATTTATATTTGTGTTAAACCTACTGTATTCCAACTTCTCTATGGATTATAAACTATTTTACTAGCCATAGATTCATCAAAATAAGCAAACAACACACGAAAAACAGAATCAGTCAAAAGCAGAACAGACTGTAGTAATCTGTAACTAACGCAAACTTCTGGAACTCCAAAATTTCAGCCAACATAGGACGACGTAGGCAATTTATTTATTGATCATCAGCAATTGGAATCACTATTTTATCACGATCCGGTAATTTTTAACAATTGTTTTCGTGAACCGAAAGTTTCTGGAAATTACAGCAAGATCAAATAACTATCATCCAAGAAGATTCTGTAGGTTTAACTTGGCACAAACACTAACTGAAACATAAAACCACATCTAAACAGAAGGTAGATGGATTATTTATTCCTAGACAGAAAAAAAACTAAAACTAAAACCTAAAAATAAAATTGGGTTGCCTCCCAACAAGCTCTATCGTTTAACGCCCCTAGCTAGGCATAAAAGCAAGGATAAATCTAGTTATTGCCATCTTTGGTAGGCAATCCATAAGTGGCTCTCATAATAGATTCATATGGTAGTTTTATTTTCTTTCTAGGGAAGTGTTCAATGCCTTTCCTTAAACGTAAATTGGAATATAATATTCCCTTCCTTCATATCAATGATTGCACCAATCGTTCTAAGGAAAGGTCTACCAAGAATAATAGAACATGAAGGATTGCAATCTATATCAAGAACGATAAAATCTACAGGGACATAATTCCTATTTGCAACAATAAGAACATCATTAATTGTTCCCATAGGTTTCTTAATAGTGGAATCCGCAAGGTGCAAGTTTAGAGAGCAATCATCAAAATCACGGAAATCTAGCAAATCACACAAAGTTTTGGGAATAGTCGAAACACTAGCACCCAAATCACATAAATCATAAAATTCATGATCGTTAATATTAATTTTAATAGTTGGTTCCCACTCATCATAAAGTTTTCTAGGGATAGATACTTCCAACTCAAGTTTTTCCTCATAAGATTGCATCAAGGCATCAACAATACGTTTGGTAAACGCTTTATTTTGACTATAAGCATGAGGAGAATTTAGCACGGATTGCAACAAGGAAATACAATCAATTAAGGATCAACTTTCATAATTAAATTCCTTGAGATCCAAAATAGTGGGTTCAACAACATCTAGGGTTTTGATTTCTTCAATCGCACTTTTATCAATTTTAGCAACAAGATCTAAAGACTCCGAAATTTTAGAACGCCTTCTAGGTAAAGGTGGATCATATTCAGTCTCATCATTATCAAGATTCATATTGCAAAACAAAGATTTGATAGGGGACACATCAATAACTTTTAGATCTTCATCTTTATTTTCATAGAAATTGGAAGAACACGCTTTAAATAAGGCATCGTTCGTAGCACGCATCCTAGCGGTTCTTTCCTAGCACTCATCAATGTAAATTCTCATGGCTTTGAGAGACTCATTGATATCATGCTTAGGAGGAATAGATCTAAGCTTTAAAGAATCAACATCAAGAGAAATTCTATCAACTTTCCTAGCCAATTCATCAACTTTAAGCAATTTCTCTTCAAGCAAAGCATTAAAATTCTTTTGCAAATTCATAAAATCTTTAACACTAGTCTCAAATTCAGAGGGCATCTTATTAAAATTTCCATAAGAGTTGTTGTAGTAATTTCCATAATTATTAGAAGGAATTCATAAACTCTTTAACACTAGTCTCAAATTCAGAGGGCATCTTATTAAAATTTCCATAAGAGTTGTTGTAGGAATTTCCATAATTATTAGAAGGATTACTAGGATAAGGCCTAGGATTAAAGTTCCCTCTATACGCGTTGTTACCAAAATTATTCCTACCAACAAAATTCACATCCATAGATTCATTATTATTCTCAATCAAAGTAGACAAAGGCATATCATTAGGATCAGAAGAAACACTCTTAGTAGCAAATAATTTCGTAAGTTCATCCATCTTTCCACTCAAAACATTGATTTCTTCTATCGCATGCACTTTTTTATTAGTAGATCTTTCAGTGTGCCATTGAGAATAATTAACCATATTATTATCTAGGAGTTTAGTAGCGTCTCCTAAAGTGATTTCCATAAAAGTGCCTCCCGCGGCCGAATCTTAAAGGTTTCTAGAAGCAAAATTCAATCCGGCATAAAAATTTGTATAATCATCCACAAATTCAAACCATGAGTAGGGCAATTACGTATCATTAATTTCATTCTCTCCCAAGCTTGTGCAACATGTTCATGATCAAGTTGCTTAAAGTTCATAATATCGTTTCTAAGAGAGATGATCTTAGCGGGAGGAAAATACTTAGAGATAAATGCATCTTTGCACTTGTTCCAAGAATCAATACTATTTTTAGGCAAAGACGAAAACCAAGCTTTAGCACGATCTCTAGGCGAAAAAGGAAATAGCTTCAATTTAAAAACATCATTGTCAACATCCCTCTTCTTTTGCATATCACATAAATCATCGAAGCTATTTAGATGAGTAGCAGCATCTTCACTAGGAAGGCCAACGAATTGATCTTTCTTAACAAGATTCAATAAAGAAGTATTGATTTCACAAGATTCAGTATGGGCAAGAGGAGCAATCGGAGTGCTAAGGAAATCATTATTGTTGGTATTGGTAAAGTCACACAATTTGGTATTATCTTGAGCCATCGCGACAAACAAGCAAACCACACACAAGCAAACAAAAAGCAAGCACAAAGAAAGGCAAATGGAAAAGAGAGGGCGAATAAACGGCAAGGGTGAAGTGGGGGAGAGGAAAACGAGAGGCAAATGGCAAATAATGTAATGCGAGAGATAAGGGATTGTGATGTGTACTTGGTATGTTCACTTTTGCGTAGACTCCCCAGAAACGGCGCCAGAAATTCTTCTTGCTACCTCTTGAGCTTGCGTTGGATTTCCCCGAAGAGGAGAGGATAATGCAGCAGAGTAGCGTAAGTATTTCCCTCAGTTTTTGAGAACTAAGGTATCAATCCAGTAGAAGGCCACGCGCAAGTCCCTCGTACCTACACAAAACAAATAGCTCAACGCAACCAACATGATTAGGGGTTGTCAATCCCTTCACGGTCACTTACGAGAGTGAGATCTGATAGAGATGATAGATAATATTTTTGGTATTTTTGGTATAAAGATGCAAAGTAAAATAAAAAGCAAAGTAAAAAAGCAAAGCAATAATAAAGTGATGGAAGATTGATATGATAGAGAATAGACCCGGGGCCCATAGATTTCACTAGTGGCTTCTCTCAAGGGCATAAGTATTTTACGGTGGGTGAACGAATTACTGTTGAGCAATTGACAGAATTGAGCATAGTTACGAGAGTATCTAGGTATGATCATGTATATAGGCATCATGTCAGAGACAAGTAGACCGGTTCCTGCCTGCATCTACTACTGTTACTCCATTCATCAACCGCTATACATCATGCATCTAGAGTATTAAGTTAATGAAAATAGAGTAACGGCTTAAGCATGATGACATGATGTAGAGTGATAAATTCATGCAATATGATAAAAACCCCATCTTGTTATCCTCGATGCAACAATACAATACGTGCCTTGCTGCCCCTTCTGTCACTGGGAAAGGACATCGCAAGATTGAACCCAAAGCTAAGCACTTCTCCCATTGCAAGAACTACCAATCTAGTTGGCCAAACTAAACGGATAATTCGAAGAGACTTGCAAAGATAACCAATCATACATAAAAGAATTCAGAGAAGATTCAAATATTGTTCATAGATAATCTTGATCATAAACCCACAATTCATCGGTCTCAACAAACACACCGCAAAAAGAAGATTACATCGAATAGATCTCCACGAGAGAGGGGAGAACATTGTATTGAGATCCAAAAAGAGAGAAGAAGCCATCTAGCTACTAACTATGGACCCAAAGGTCTGAGGTAAACTACTCACACTTCATCGGAGAGGCTATGATGACGTAGAAGCCCTCCGTGGTGGATTCCCCTTCCGGCGGAGCTCCGGAACAGGACCCAAGATGGGATCTCGTGGGTACATAAAGTTGAGGCGGTGGAATTAGGTTTTTGGCTCCGTATCTGATCGTTCGGGGGTACGTAGGTATATATAGGAGGAAGAAGTACGTCGGTGGAGCAAGAGGGGGCCCACGAGATTGGAGGGCGCGCCTAGGGGGGAGGGCGCGCCCGCCTACCTCGTGCCTTCCCTGTTGGTTGCTTGAGGTAGGGTCCAAGTCTCCTGGATCATGTTCGGTGAGAAAATCACGTTCCCTAAGGTTTTATTCCGTTTGGACTCCGTTTGATATTCCGTTTCTTCGAAACACTGAAATAGGCAAAAAACAGCAAATCTGGGCTGGGCCTCCAGTTAATAGGTTAGTCCCAAAAGTAATATAAAAGTGTAAAATAAAGCCCAATATGGTACAAAATAGTAGATAATATAGCATGGAGCAATCAAAAATTATAGATACGTTGGAGACGTATCACCTGGCGATCCTCCTCCTTGTCGCCCTGTGAGAGAGTGATCATCGGGTTGTATTTGGCACTTGAAAGGGTGTGTTTTATTAAGTATCCGGTTCTAGTTGTCATAAGGTCAAGGTACAACTCTGGGTCGTCCTTTTACCGAGGGACACGGCTATTCGAATAGATAAACTTCCCTGCAGGGGGTGCACCACATTTCCCAGCACGCTCGATCCCATTTGGCCGGACACACTTTCCTGGGTCATGCCCGGCCTCGGAAGATCAACACGTCGCAGCCCCTCCTAGGCACAACAGAGAGGTCAGCACGTCGGTCTAAATCCTATGCATGCAGGGGTCTGGGCCCATCGCCCATTGCACACATGCTTGTTGCGTACGCGGCCGGAAGCAGACCTAGCCTAGCAGGCGTTCCAGTCCAATCCGGCGAGCGCTGCTCAGTCGCTGACGTCACGAAGGCTTCGGCTGATACCACGACCTTGAGTGCCCATAACTGTTCCTGCATAGTTGGTTAGTGCGTATAGGCCAGTGGCCAGACTAAGATCAAATACCAAGAACTCGTTAAGCGTGTTATTTTTAAGTAACGGCGAACGCCGACCAGGGCCAGGCCCACCTCTCTCCTAGGTGGTCTGAACCTGCCGTGTCGCTCCGCCACAAAGTAACAGTCTGTCGGCGTACAAAAATAGGGGCGCATTTTTGTACCCCTTTGCATGTGCACGGGCAGTCAGAGCCGCGCCCACGGCCGCGCCAAGCAGAACGAGGGAGGTGAGCCAAGGTAATATCAAAGCCCAAGACAATCAAAGCAACGCCAAGGCCAAGACCACGAAGAGCAGCCTTAGCAGCCCCGGCAAGACCCTTGCCGGGGCAGCTCGCCCCACACCAACAGAGAGAGCCACCCTTGAGCCCACGGTCCCCAACGTCACCATCCACGTGGGGCCAGGGCTCGGGAAGGCACCTCTCTGGTGGCAAGAAAATCTTTGTGAACACATATTCAAGATCAGATGAGGATTAGAAGATGACGATCCTCGGCAAGATCCTTGACGAGGAAGGCCACCAGACCCCCGGCAAGGCCCTTGCCGGAGACGACAGCGCGCCACGGCAAGACCCTTGCCGGGCCACCCGGCAAGGCCCTCGCCAAGGACACCAGCAAGGCCACCGCCAGGTCCACACCAACCAAGCTTCCACTGCCGTTCAACATGCAGCTGCCAGCCCAACCAGCTGGGCGGGCACCTGCGTGGCAACATGCAGATCCCAGGCCAACTCATCAAACGCCTGCGTGGCGGCATGCAGATCTTCGTGAAGGCTCCACCACCGCGCCACCTCAGCTGCCTGCCTGCCTACATGGCGCCACACGCATCGCTGGCCAGGGGGCGCGTCAAAGCGAAGAGGAGCGGCGACAGACGGGACGGGCCTCGCCCCCGTCGCCCAATAGAGCAAGGGGACACCTAAGCTACGCATTTAATGCGTCTTGTTCTGTAATGCGAGCGATAAGCTCAGGGCACTGTACGCCTTTCCACCTCCTGTGTGTCTCTGTGGCAACCCCTTTCAACTATAAAAGGAGGCCCATGGCATACTGGAGAAGGATCCGACTCTTTCGAACCACACGCTGATCACAGCTAGTTCGAGAGCTCAAGAACTCTCAGAAATACACCCACCAAAGCAGGACTAGGGTTTTACGCATCCTCGCGGCTCGAACCTGGGTAAACGATCCTTATGCTATCTACTAGCCCTGCTCTCCTCGCAACCCTGCGCCCTGGCAACCGTAGTTGGTATTCTTGTGATCCCATAGGTGTCGTTCCAAACCGACATCTTTGGTGCGCCAGGTAGGGGGGCAATTGTGAGCAGCTGGTCTCGTAGTTAGCCTAGCAGTTCTTCGTCACTTTCGGTTTCTGAGAAGAAGGCGGCTGGAAGAACGACGCCGGCTCGGCGACAAAAAAGCTAAGTCATTCAGAGCCTTGGATTATTTCCTTTTCACACTTAAGGTTATCGTCCTCGGAGATTTGGCCTATGTATGGGAGACCTGCACGCAAAGGGGCCCTCCCGCAGTTGGCAACGCCCTTGTTCTGTTTTGAGTCCGCTCAATAGCTCAAAGCAGTTGCGTCGAAGGTGGCAGGGTAGCCTATCGTACCTGGCAACACTCCCAACTCTGACTCGAGTCAAGCTCGACAGTCTGGGAAGCCGCGCTAGGGGCGGCAAGGTGGCTTGCCCGGCAGCAGGCACACCCGGCAGGCCAATGGGGATCTGTCCCCAAGACGCCGCCTTGGGTTTACGCGCCGGCGAGCATACCCAGTAATGTAGGGTGGACATACAAAGGAAAAACAAACAGGAAAATAACATGCATGATACTGAAAGTACCGCAGAGTTATATTACATCAAATTGTTGTTGCGGTTCTAACTAGAGATAGCGATTGTCTTGGTTGTGAACCTGCAGCGGCGATAATGAACGGGATGCCTAATCCCGGTGCTGGCCCTCCACCCTTAGAATTCCACTGACACGGCTGATGATGGGCTTGATGCGCTCCCTGAGCGGCGCGAGGTCAGTACCCTCCGGCAAACTCTCTAGCACGGCGTCGAAGTCGAGGTCGGGGTACCAGTGTGCCATCTTTGTGAGAACCTTGGTCATGGCACCCTAGCAAAGCCTCCGGGACTCCTCGGCTTGCGAGGCCGCCCGGTTGGCATGGAGCCACTCCAGAGCGTCGACGACCTTCTCAAAGAACATGGTCAAGCTGCAATTGGCACTCACGCTCCACTCCTGGACGTACTTCACGTCCGACATCCCTGGTGTTCCCAAGGAGGTGATTGAGCACCACCTAGTTGTCTGCCCCCACGCACGGCCCGTCAAGCAGAAGGCCAGAAAGCAGGCTCTAGAAAGGCAGGTGTTCATCACAGAGGAGATCCGGAAGTTGGAAGCGGCGGGTTTGGTGAGAGGGGTGCTCCACCTGACGTGGTTGGCCAATCCAGTAGTGGTGCGCAAGGCGAATGGGAAGTGGAGGCCGTGTTGATTACAGAGATATAAATAAGGCTTGTCCTAAGGACCCCTTCCCATTGCCACACATCGACCAGATTCTTGACTCCACAGCCGGGTATGATCTGTTATCATTCCTCGACGCCTACTCAGGCTATCACCAAATCTTCATGAGAAGAGAGGATGAAGAGAAGACAACATTCATCACCCCATGTGGTACGTATTGCTTTTTACGGATGCCTTTCGGGTTGAAGAGTGCTGGCTCAACGTTTGCAAGAGCAGTCCAAATTGGTTTTGAACCTCAGCTCCATAGAAATATGGAGGCCTACATGGATGACATAGTGGTCAAAACCAAGGACGGGCCAACTCTTGTGCAAGATCTGGAAGAGACATTTGCTAACCTGCGCATGATCAACCTCAAGCTGAACCCTGAGAAGTGCGTCTTCGGCGTTCCATCCGGCAAGCTTCTCGGGTTCTTTGTGTCGCAGTGCGGGATCGAGGCAAACCCAGATAAGATCAAGGCTATTGAACAGATCGAGGCGCCCAAGCGGATCAAGGATGTGCGTCGGCTCGCCGGCTGCATTGCCGCCATGAGCCGATTCATCTCCAAGTCCGCCGAGCGCGCCCTTCCCTTCTTCAAAATCTTGAAGAAGGCAGGCCCAATAGAGTGGACCCTAGAAGCCGAGGCAGCACTAAAGGATGTGAAGAAATACCTTTCCTCCACGCCAATACTGGTTGCGCCTAAACCACAAGAGCCGTTGCTGCTATATCCGGCGGCTATGAATCAAGTGGTCAGTGCCGCACTAGTGGCACAGAGGGAGGTCGACGAGGAGGCAGCAATGGCGGCAGAACCAGCGGATGGCAAGCCAAAGATTCCCCCGGCAGGGCCTGGTGCCAACAAGGCACGGCCCCCGGCAGAGTCTGGTGCCACCAAGGCAATACCCGCGCACTCGAGTGAAGTGGTGCCAAAGAAGAAGATGATGCAGCACCCAGTTTACTTTGTCAGCTCCCTCTTGCAGGGGGCTAGGTCGAGGTATTCCGGCGTGCAAAAGTTGCTCTTCGGCCTCCTTATGGCCTCGAGGAAGCTACGTCACTACTTCCAGGCCCATGATATCACTGTCGTCACCCGCATCCCGTTGCAACGGATACTACACAACCCGGACGCAACCGAAAGAATTGTGGAATGGGCCTTGGAGCTGTCAAGCTTCGGATTAAAGTTTGAAAGTACCTCGACAATTCAGAGCAGAGTCTTGGCGGAGTTCATCGCAGAATGGACCTCGACGCCTGACGAAGAAATCCAGGAGACTACTCTCCCCGGCAAAGGAAGCAGACCGCGACCGGATCATGTACTTTGATGGGGCTTTCTCGCTGCAAGGCGCCGGTGCCGGTGTGTTGCTCGTCGCACCCACCTGAGAACTCCTCAAGTACGTGATCCAGATGCATTTCCCCAGGAAGATGTCCACCTATAGCACCGCTGAGTACGAGGGATTGCTTGCCGGTCTCAGGATCGCAGCAGACCTCGGGGTTAAGAAGCTCATCGTCAGGGGTGACTCGTAGCTCGTTGTCAGGCAGGTCAACAAGGATTTACAGAGCCCATTGATGGAAGCTTACGTAGATGAGGTGAGGAAGCTGGAGGAACGCTTTGATGGTATCCAGGCGGAGCATGTCCCCCGAGCGGAGAACAACATCGCCGTTACTCATCAAAGCGCACAGATTCAAGCTACCCAGGAACCAGGTACCTTTTTGCTCCGGTTAACTCAACCATCCGTCGAACCATCAGCAGGGCAGAGCAAGCAAAGAAAATCAGGTCCCGACAAGTACTTTCCTACCGAGCCCCCTGGGGCCGCCGGCAAGGGTGCTGCCACGGACGCTGAGCCTGCCCAAGAGCAACTACCTCCGATAGGGTGTCAAGCCCTGGCCGTAGAGACAACCGCTCCCATGGCGGAAGAGATACCTTTTGTCCTTGCCGTCGAGCCCCAAGCTCCGGCATGGGCGCAGCACACCGTCCACTTCCTCCAAACAGGGGAGCTTCCTGAGGAGCAGGAAGAAGCAGAGAAAGTAGCCCGTCGGTTCGCCCTGTACCAGTTCATCATTGACGTTCTGTACCGGAGGAGGCCAAATGGTGTGAAACTCAAATGCATCCCCCAGGAGGAAGGACTGGAGCTGTTGGCAGAGATACATGGAGGCATATGTGGCTCCCACATAGGGTCAAGGGCCCTTGCCGGAAAGGCATTCCGGCAAGGTTTCTTCTGGCCCACCGCCCTCCAGGATGCGACGACACTAGTAACCAAGTGTGAAGCGTGCCAGTTCCATTCAAATAAGCTTCATCAACCAGCTCAAGCCCTTCAAACAATCCCTCTCTCCTGGCCATTCTCGGTCTGGGGGCTCAATATATTGGGCCCCTTTCCCCGCGCTGTCGGGGGCTTTAAGTACTTGTACGTTTCAATCGACAAGTTCACAAAGTGGTCGGAAGTGGAAGCAGTGAGGAAGTTGACTGCTCAGTCAGCTGTCAAGTTCTTCAAAGGACTGGTCTGCCATTTTGGTGGGCCAAAAAGAGTCCTCACCGACAACGGCACGCACTTCACAAGCCACACCTTCATGCAGTACATCCAAGACCTTGGCAGCAAGGTCTGTTTTGCTTCCGTGGCACATCCGCGAAGCAATGACCAAGCGGAGAGGGCAAATGCTGAAGTGTTGCGAGGCCTGAGAATGAAGACCTTTGAAAATCTGTACAAGAGTGGGAGGCGCTGGATTGATGAGTTGCCGGCGGTTCTTTTGTCGATCAGGAGGATGCCAAATCGAGCCACCGGCCAGACACCTTTTGCCCTGGTATACGGGGCAGAAGCAGTTCTCCCCACGGAACTCATATACGGGTCACCTCGAGTGCTTGCTTATGATGTACTTGAGCAAGAGCCGTTGCGCCAAGATGACACGACGGTCCTTGAGGAAGATCGTCTTCGGGCGGCTGTGAGAGTGGCATGCTACCAGCAAGCCTTGCGCCGCTACCATAGCCGCAAGGTTCATGCCCAAAGCTTTGAGGAAGGCGACCTTGTTCTTCGCGCGTTCAGTCGGCCAAGATTTCCAACAAGTTGACGCCAAAGTGGGAAGGCCCTTATCGGGTAATACGAGTCACCAGGCCTGGCGCAGTCCGCCTGGAGATGGAACATGCCATCCCAGTGAGTAACTCCTGGAACATCGAGCATCTTCGCAAGTTTTACCCCTAAGGCGCGGCTTGCCGGGCCTCCCAGTAAGCCACCTTTTTGTAGAAGATTTGCCGGCAAGGCATGTGACCCTTTGTACAAAGCCAGGCGCAGACCCTGAGCATAAATAAATGAAGCGCTGGTGCCCTAAGTTATAGCATGCATGCTAGGTCGAGTCTCTTCCTTGGTTAGGGTTGATAGTGCTTAGCGGCGACTAACCCCTAGCCTAGAGGTCGAGTGCGCGTCTATCTGTTCCTTTTCTGTCCTCCTTTGGTTCGCAGGGCACATGAGCACTTCTGCTGAGCTACTCGGAATGAAGGAAACAGACCGGCGCCCCGACCCCAGCAAACCAGAGTTGCCGGGGGCTTCAAGCACAAGGATCCAACAGCGGAAAGATAAGATTTTCGGGGGCTGCAGATCGAGATAAGTCTTTTATCCTCTGTCATGCATTTCAGAATCGGACTAGGGGATGTGAAACCTCGTTTTTATCTCTAGGCTGTCGCGCTTCCCTTTTTCCTATACCTAAGGATTATTTCCTGGGTCCGGATTTGATCGTAGCCGCGGCGGCAAGCAGGTGGGACGAGGAGCCAGAAGCCCACTTCATCCCTGCCTCCGCCAAGAGTGCGAGAACAGTCAAGTGGAGTGGGGGGACGGAAGGCCTGTTGCCGGGCAAAAAACGTTTATCTTAAACCATAACAAGGATTCGCTCCTTGTCGCGGGATTTACCCGCGAACGAACAACCCGACAAGCATCCCTTTTCATTAAAAACATCCCATACAGGTAAATTTTCTGTGAGATGAAAAACATGAGCAAGAGGATTACAAATTTTAAATTTAACAACGGCCCGCAGGCTTACAAACTAAAAAAGAGATAAGATGCCCGTAATCCTTTTCTTGTCCCTCTCCTCAGGAGGAAGGTCAAGGAAGCAAAAGGCCAAAAGGGGCGCCTAGGCGAGCTACGAGCAGTAGAAAGCACCAAGAGAACACCTCGGTGGCCGCCCACGGGCGGGCCGGTGATGACGGTGCCGGGAATGGAGCTGCAAGACGAGGTGGCAGGACCGGAAATACGTGATGAAGGCGTCGGTGCCCATGTACTCCGAGTTGACGGCCTTGCCACCCGCCCTCTTCCTCTTCCGCAGCCCCCCGACGCCAGCCGCCCAAGGAGACGGCCCCGAGAAGTCCAAGGTGCTGGCCCCACCCCTGGCAAACCTCTGCCGGAGGAGAGGCCAGGTGCAGATGCTGCTGCTGCTGCACCCGCCCAGGCGCGGGGCATCCGACGCCTAGTCGGACTCGTCCCCGCTATCCGCCCCGCTGTCCTCCTCATCACTTTCGCTCGAGGAAGAGCTTCCATCGTCAGAATCTCCATCGGAGGAGCTCTCCACGCAGCACTTCAGGCGAGTCCCGAACTCTTCAAAGACCTTGACGGAGAGTAGGCCGTCCTCCATTAATTTGAAGTAGAGGACGAGCCCCGCCGTCAGCCTATGGATGCGAGTGAACATCTTCCACCCACGACGGAGGTACATGACTCGAGGAGCCGGGAAGTCGACGTCGACCCGCGTGCCCCCGTTCCCGCAACCCCTCATGTGCAATTGGAGGGATTGGGGCCGGTCATGCTCGATCTCCCAAGCAAACAGGGCGAGAAGACGAAGACGACGACGAGGAGGCCAGCGCAGCCTAATGAAGAAATCGCGGGGCTGGTCTCCGACATGGCCTTCCATCGGGAAAGGCATCATTGGCGGGGGCGAAGCCGGCGCGCCGCCCCATCCTCCTCTTCCCCGAGCACTGCGACCTCTGCCCCGGCCTCGCCCACGGCCTCTCCCCCTCCCCCTTCCCCTCTCGGTCAGCTCCACCACCACGGCTCATGTTGGGGATATAACTACTGAATATAAACCGCCCTGTACGGGCCGGTTTACCCTCGTCTGTAATTAGGGCCCACGAAGGCATGAGGCCCAGAGCCCAGAGGCGGATTAGGATCCATAAATGTAAACCGCTTTAGTCATGTAACTTGTGCTGTAAGATAAGAGAGAAGAGACCGAGCCGGACACTTGTATGAGCCGGATCGATTCAGAGACCGCCAAGGCCAACCCGTATATAAGGGGGCGACCCGCGGCGGTTTAGAGGCGATAATTCGAGGCTTAGGCGGCTATTGCTCCCTAGTCGCCAAATCACATCAATCCCATCACAAACTAGACGAGGCTTTTACCTTCATCGAAGGGGCGAACTAGTATAACTCTCGTGCCTTTGTGTCCGCTTTAACCCTCTAAGTTAACCCGCATAATGGCCCCGCGACTAAGTCCTTTCACGAGGACATCTGCCGTGACAATTCCACGACAGCTTGGCGCCCACCGTGGGGCTATCGCACGATGGTTTGATGATCTTAGAGGGCATGTTCGAAGGACTCGGCTATGCTGTGGGCGGATGACTAAGAGTCGTCGCGGCAAGCTCTACATCGACGATGCAGATCGGGGCCCCGAGGCCAGCTCGATTGAGTACGGGTACCGGGTCCCTTTGGTGGCATACACGTTCATCGGCAAGATCGGCGAGCCAGGCCCGGGCGGACATCTGCACCGACCTCGCCGAGACGGCTCAGCGGGCGAAGAAGAGTCCTGCCTCGCTAAACCGGCGGTCAAGCGTGCTTTGGTGGAGTCATCCACGGAGACCGTGAGGGCGGATCAGCATCCGGCGGCGAAACCGTTGTCTACTCGGCGACGAGTCGCCAACCGGAGAAACCGAGTCTCAGTACCAGCCGCAAGATGGCCAGATCGGGGGCTGTTCCGACGGGGAGAGTATTCCGGACCCCTTTGATCTACCCAGCCGGGTTGGGATCTTCATGGCCGGTACACAAGCGACGCTTCACTCTTCAACCGCGGCGCCGATGGTCGCCGGTTCAGCAGCGGTGATGGCAGCCGGGGAAGGAGGCCCTGTGCGCCCGCCGGCTCAAGTTTTATCAGAGCTATTCGACGCATTGGCTGTGCTCATGGCAGAGGTTAATCCGGCGGATCAAGACCTGCACAACGCAGAGATTGCAAAGGTGAAGGAACAAATCGCTAAGGCTAAAGCGGATCTGGCAGCCGCAGACGTAAGGATGGCGGCGGAACGGGCCGCTTTGGATGCGCAGGCTTATAGGCTCATGCTGGATCAGAACGCGTCACATGAAGTCATGAAAAGGAAGTACAGATCCCGCCTGCCTTCGGTTTTCGAGGGAGAGACTCTTCAATACCCTGTGGCGAGGAACCATAATCCGCGCGGGGTGAACCGGCGAAGCACTGGACGGGCGCGCCGGTTCAGCCCCGTGTGATAGATCTGCCTCGCCATCATGCCGGCGTGCCCCAGACTGTGCAGACACCTCCGGGTCACTACTCCAACCCGATGGATAATCTTGTTGCGGCTGCGGCACGGTTGGAGGCGATTCGATCGGCGATTCACCGCAGCGGTAGAAACACGCCGGCCAAAGAGCTCTCAGACGGCCTCGCTCAGCAGAAGCATATTCATACAGTCGAGATCGGATCCACTCCACCCCCCGCCCAAGCTGGAGTTATAGCCGGTGCGCAGATGAACCGGCCATATCAAGCAATGCGCAGCGCGGTCCGCCTCATGGCAACAACCCGGCGGGTGGCTTCGAAGACGCTCAAGTGGTGGTGGACCGGGCCAGGGCACGTAGGGAGGCCGAGTTAGCAGCACAACATGAGGATCATCAACTCGCGCCGGTTCGACCGACCATCTTTGAACCGGGGGTCACGTCTGGCTCTTTGGGGGTGCCTTGCCTCGTCCCCGCTTTACGCAATGTACGTTTGCCCAAGGACTTCAAAGGGCCACGCAAGGTGCCCAATTATACCGCCGATTTGGCTCGATGCGTGGATAGAAAGCTATGAGATGGCCATGGAGATGCCGGATGTGGATGAAACTGCGCAGCGCAGTATTTCACCATGATGTTGGAAGGTACGGCCCGTGCTTGGTTGAAGAACTTGCCGCCTAACTCGACCAGTTCATGGACCCAGCTATGGACCCGTTCATTCAAAATTTCAAAGACACTGTAAACAGCCCATGTCTGTGGATTTGGTGGCTTGTGTCCAGGCAGAGGGAGAATCCACAACCCATTAGGTGCGCCGCGTTTCGGAAGTTTTACATTCTTCAGACCGGATCAACCCTGATTCCGCGATCTTAACCTTGGAAGCCGATTGCCGGTTCAAACCGTTAAAGTTGAAGCTGGGTCGCATGAAGCGTTTTTGCAATGACATGGGCACTCTCATGGGCGTTTTGGTAAAGTATGCTGATTCTGATAGTACCAAGGATCCCGAGTCTGAGGAGGATGACGAAATAGGGAAGGGAAAACTAAACAGCAACTCCAGAGGCCAGCAGCATCAGCCAGCCGGTAATGGAGGAAACAAGCGTAAGGCAAACGGTAACATGGGCTTCGTAGCCAACACCAACGCGCAGGACAAGGGTCAACGGCGCAAGGGAAAGTAATCAAACCGGGCGGTGCGCCAGTCACAATCCGGATCGCTTGAATTACCTATTGAATCAACCTTGTCCAAGCATGGGACGAAGGAGGCACCAGCAAACCACCTCTGGAAGTATTGTTACATTATGCAGAGTTCAAAAGTTCTAATGCTTTCCGTATGATCAAGGGCCCGGCGGCGTTCGTGGTCCGCCCGGTTACGGTGGAGGAAATTCGCCCGGGTTCGTGGTAATCCGGCGAGGTGACAATCGAGCAATCGTAATAATCAGAACTAAGGGGTTACAATCAACAGCAGCAGCAATGGGTTATCAAAGTAATCCAGCAGTTGAATGGTGGACAGTACCATGTCTTTACCACCAGCTTGGACAAGCGAGACCGAAACTTCGAAGCGGGCGGTCGGTGTTGTTGAACCGCCATGCCACATTACCTGCGCGCTGTCGAGCAGCCTATCGTATGGAGCAGAGGATCATCCTCCCGGGTTTACAATCCGGTCACCTGCCCTAGTGGTGGCACCTCGTAGGAGGATACAAGTTTACCAAGGTGCTTATGGATGGAGGAGCAGCATCAACATCCCGTACTACGAGACCTTCCGACGTATGGGGTTAACGGATAGGCATCTCAGCCGCCCAGCCACAAGAGTTTCACGGTGTGGTGCCCGGCAAGTCAAAGATACCCGCCGGTAAGATAGCTCGAGGCGGCCTTTGGGGATGAACATGACTCCATATCGGAAACATTGACGTTTGAAGTGGTGAAAATTCAAAGCCCTTACCACGCCCTATTTGGGCAGCCGGCTTATGCTAAGTTTATGGCACGGCCTTGTTATGTCTATTTGAAGCTGAAGATGCCGGGTCACAAAGGGACGATAACGGTTCATGGGAGCCGCCGGATCGCTTTGGAGTGCGAGGAAGGTGATGCGGCTTACGCAGAGTCGGTTTGTGCCACTGAAGAGCTAAAGTATTATAAATACAATGTTGATCCGGCGGATATGACCCCGTTGAAGAAGCCAACTACAGAGCACGATCCGGATTTGAAGTTTAAATCGGCGGCTGAGACTAAACTTGTTGATTTTGTGCCCGCGATTCATCCAAGCAGTTCACCATCGCTAACTTGGATCCTAAATAGGAAAGCGCTATCGCCGAGTTCATCCGTGAGAATCGACATTTTTGCATGGAAACCTTCCGACATGCCGGTGTATCGAGGAACTCCGCTGAGCACACTCTTAATGTTGATCCCAAGTACAAACCGTAAAGCGTTTCTTCACCGTTTAACGAGGAGAGGCGCAAGGCCATTGGAGAGGAGGTTGCCGTGCTCTTAGCGGCGGGGTTTATCGTTGAAGTTTTCCATCCAGAGTGGCTTGCTAATCCGTGTTGGTCCTTAAGAAGAATGGGACTTGGCGATGTGTGTGGATTACACAGATCTTAACAAGGCTTGTCCAAGCAGATCCTTTCACCCTCCCCGCATTGATCAGATTATTGATGCTACGGCGGGTTGTGAGCGCTTAACTTTTGGATGCATATTCGGATATCATCGATTAAGATGGCGGTTAAGGACCAGGAGAAGACGGCTTTTATCACTCCTTTTGGAGCCTTCGCTATGTATCTATGCCTTTGGGCTCAAGAGCCCAAGCAACTTATCAACGCTATGCATGTAATTGCTTGCATGAACAGATCGGCCGTAATGTGCATGCTTATGTGGATGATATTGTGGTTAAGTCAAGGAAGAAGGAAACACTGATTGAGGATTTGAGAGAAACCTTTGACAACTTGCGGGTGTACAAGATGATGCTTAACCCGGCCAAATGTGTTTTTGGTGTTCGCGAGCAAGTTATTGGGTTTCCTTGTGTCCAACAGGGGGATTGAAGCTAATCCGGAGAATATTACAGCTATCACCTCCCTGGCTAAGCCAAAGTGTATCAATGATGTCCAGCGTTTGGCAGGTCGGATTGCCGCGCTGAACCGGTTTATCAGCTGCCTCGGAGAGAAGGCCATTCCTTTGTACCAGATGTTGAAGAAGACGGATCGTTTGTCCGACTTCACCACCGATGAAGCATTGAGGATTTAAAGCGCAGCAATTGGCCAACCCGCCTGTTCTCGCCGCTCCCATTGACAAGGAGCCGCTTCTGCTATATGTTGCTGCTAACGCCAGGTAGTTAGCGTGGCCATTGTGGTAGAGCGGAAGGAGGCAGGGAAGGAATATCCGGTTCAACGGCCGGTTTACTACATCAGCGAGGTGCTCATTGAGTCGAAACAGAGATATCCGCATTAGCAGAAGCTGGTATATGGAGTTTTTATGGCAAGCCGGAAGCTGAAGCAATATTTTCAAGGGCATCCCATCGCGGTGGTCACTCAGCTCCTTGGGCGATATCATACGTAACCGAGAGGCGACGGGCGGATTGCTAAGGGGCTATAGAACTTGGGCCGCACGGTTTACTGATATACCTCGGACGGCAACAAATCCTGCACTTGTGGATTTTATTAATGATTGGACGGAGTTGCAAGCGCTGAAGAAAAGCCGATCATACCTATTGGACCATCCACTTTGATGGGTCCAGCAATTGAGGGCTCGGGGCTGAGTCATGTTAACTTCCCACGAGGTGACAAGTTCTGTTACGCTCTTCGCTTAATGTTCCCCTGTACTAACAATGCAGCTGAGTATGAAGCTTTGCTCCATGGTCTCCGGATGGCTAAGGAGATGAATCTAAGCCGGGTTAAGTGCTTTGGTGACTCGAACTTGGTGGCCCAGCAAGTATCAGGAACTTGGGATTCCAAAGATCCACTCATGGCTGCATATCGTCGGGAGGTGGATCTTGTTGCGTCACTTTAAAGGATATCGTGGACCATGTGGATCGCCGGAAGAACGAAGCAGCGGATGCCTTAAGCCGCTGGGTTCTCAACGCAAACCGTCCTGCCCAATGTATTCCTTGATGTACTGCACAATCCGTCAGTCAAGCTTCCTGATGAAGTAGATTTGGCTATTCCTGATCCGGAGGCTCAGTTGGTGGCAGCCTTGCATGTCATTCCGGATTGGACGCTCCCTTATTTGGCATACATGACCCGGGGTGAGTTACCAGAGGATGAGACGTTGGCCCGACAGGTAGTTCGGCGGTCTAAGTCTATGACCATTGTTAATGGCGAGTTGCATCATTGCGAAAGCAGACAGAGCTGCCCAAATGCTGTGTGTCCCCGAGGAAGGCTGTGAGATATTGCGTGAGATCCATGAAGGGGACTGTGGTCACCACGGTTCAAAATCCCAGGCCAAAGCGCCCGCCATGGTTTTATTGGTTGACTGCCCATGCCGATGCGGAGGATCTGGTCAGCGATGTGATGGTTGCGGAAGTTTTCTAGACGTGCGCACATACCGGCTCAGAATTGAGGATGATTCCAATTACTTGGCCGCTTATGACTTGGGGGCTGGACATGGTGGGGCCTTTTAAAAGGTCCAAGGACAAGAAAACGCACTTGCTGGTCGCAGTTGACAAATTTACAAAGTGGGTCGAGGCAGAGCCTGTTAGCAAGTGCGATGCGGCCACGACGGTTCAGTTCATAAAAAGGGTGATCTTACGGTTTGGATTTCCACACAGTATCATCACGGACAATGTCACCAATTTGTCCAAGGAAGCCATGAAGGAGTTTTGTGAACGTGAGCACATCCGGCTTGACATTTCTTCAGTGGCCCACCCGCAGTCCAATGGTCAAGCAGAACGAGCTAATCAGGAGATCTTGAGAGGTATCAAGCCCCGGCTTATGGTCCCTTTACAGAGGACGCCGGGTTGTTGGGTAGAAGAGCTACCATCCGTGATATGGAGTATAAATACTACCCCTAACAGATCCATCGGATACACACCGCTCTTTATGGTCTATGGAGCGGAGGCAGTCCTTCCCAGCGATATCCGCTCATGACTCACCTCGCGGGCAGCCTATGTTGAGGCGGAATAGCGAGGCTGCACGAGTGACGATTTGGATCGATCGGATGAAGAGCGAGATATGGCGGCTGCTCGCTCGGGCGATTTACCGGCAGGATCTTCGCCGGTATCACAATCGGCGGGTTAAAACCAGAACCTTTCAGAAGGAGACTTGGTGCTTCGCTCATTCAAGACCGCATAGATATGCACAAGCTATCTCCGCCTTTGGGAAGGGCCTTTGTGGTCAGCAAGAATCTGCATAACAGGTCGTATTATCCGATCGATGTTCGAGAGCATAAATACTCACGCACGCCGAAGAGGAGACCAACAGTGCCGTGGAACATAGCTCATCTTCGCCTTATTATACCCGAGCCATCGGCTCTCCTTATGTACATATTATGACAATGTATATATTATGAATAAAAGCAATAAACCGGAGCCTCGCTAAAGCGGGTATCCGCTCAGAAACATCCGGTTTGGTTACATGGAGTTGTTGTCTTAAAAGCGGCCTCCGCTTACCCCTTGAGGATGTTTTTCGAAGTTTAGATGTCACTTGGGGGCTTGGTCGTATCCGAACCAATGCAACACCTCTTGATGGGCGAAAGCCACCAGATCACTTGGGGACATGGTCACATCTGAACCAGTCACGCCTCTTGGTCGGCCTAAGGTCATAGAGTCACTTGGGGGCTTGGTCGAACCCGAACCATTGCCATGCCACTTGATCGGCATTATGCCACGGTTTCAGCTGGGGGCCTGGCTGACCTGAACCATAGCTACACCTTATGGGGAGCTTGGTCCTGTCCGACC
The DNA here is from genome assembly GCA_021605205.1 of Aegilops longissima. Lineage (NCBI taxonomy): Eukaryota > Viridiplantae > Streptophyta > Magnoliopsida > Poales > Poaceae > Aegilops > Aegilops longissima. The sequence goes on along the minus strand of CM038678.1, from coordinate 568,659,753 downwards.
ATGGTAACACCATCTGATCGGCTCAGTAAAGCCTTTTCTTGCAAACGGTTTTATCATTGCCTTTGCTTCCATATTATTTTCATAACTGTTATTTGATTTTTATTGGCCTTCTTAAACCGATAACCTTTTAAAACCGGTTCAAGCTATCAAATTAACGGAATTCGGTCCATTTTTAATCCGGAGATATTTGTTTCGGTTTGACTTTTTCTGTTAACATCCCATTATGGAGTAACAAGGGGGCTTGTCATGACCCGACACGGTTTACACGGTAAACCGGCATTATACCACAGGAGTTGTTTTCTCCTTTGACGGTAATGGTTTCTACAACCTCCGCCTCAAGATTGGCTAAGCCAACTGCATGCCCGACGCTGGCAGGTATTTTTGTATCACAAAGTTTTGATCATATATATCAATATTTTCTTATATAAATATATAGGCGTCACAAGCCGGCTGGCGACACAAGCCGCCGTGACGGTTTAAGAATTTGTGATTGCAGGCAAAATAAATTGACGGTTCTTCGATCCAAAGTATCAGAACCACCGCAAAGGTTACAGACTGAGGTCATAAAGGCATTGTTCAAAACAAAGTGCTGGCTATTCTATTACAAAACCTTTCAAGGCCCGGTGTTTCGCATGACGTTACGACTAGCGGCTTCTGATGAATCACCCGGCTTGACGGATTAAGCTTCCTCGCCGGGTTGACGTGAGGAAGAGGGGGCGTCTGGCGTCGGTTCAACTTCTTCTTCATCATCACCCAAAGGCCGGAAGTCATTGGTAGACCAGTCAATCCGGTTTAAGGCCTGAAAGACAGCCTCTTCACTTATAAGCTCAGCCGATCAACGTCAGCATAAGTGTGCTTACGGATTGAGGAACAAGGCTCGCACTGGAATGACAAACCCCACCCGCTTGTTGTTCGCGATCGTAGAAGGAGCGGTGAACCGCCAGTTGGCTTCGCTGCCGCTTGACTCGCCAGCGACGATCTCTTTGTTATTCGCTTCGTATGCCATTATCAAAGGCTTCACCGCTCTCTTGAGCGCTGGGGAAACCCTTGGCTATGTCACCGGATCAAGGTCCGCTATCCACGCCTTGGCGTGAGTTAAAGCCGAAGGTGCCAGCCCGCCGCGGATCGCTTCAACTCTTCAAGCTGTGCCGAATCATGGAGAGCCGGTCCAAGGTATCTTTGATCAAGGACGAGCTGTGTTGTCGCATTTATGTGGCACATATGACTCGCTGAGCGCCGGTATACAGCTGCTCAATCAGCGTAAGCTGCCTTGAGCTTCTTCCGCACATCGAGCCTGGGATGAGCGATACGCTTCTCATGCGGTTTCGCACAGGTCAGGTTAAACCGAGGAATATCACAACAGGGTAATCAGCAAATTTTCTTACCAAAGATGGCAGAGGTCATGGCGTGAATCTGGCGCTTTAGTCTGGTCACTCTTCATCACCGGTTTTAGAGCCGCTTCATCATCTTCCGCCCGCTTTTTAAACAGTCTTCTCGACGCCCCGCTTGGCCTGCTCGGATTTATACCACTCCTTCAGCTGTTCCATAGTGGCCAAGGCAGTTTTCAATTCATCCTTGGCCTTGGTGGTTTCTGCTTGTTGGGTCTCCAGATTGGCACGAAGGTCCTTGAGTTGCACGGTTTGCTGGTATATATCATTCTGATAACAAAGAGAGCACATTAGTTGTTTCATTATAAAGTTCCAAGCTCAATACAAATATTCAACTTGGCACTTGGGGGCTAATGGCTAGTTGATCTCAGTTTGCTATGGGGATACAAAGTTAAGTGCCGGTTTAACTATGCTAAGTTGAACCACCCTTGGGGCTACAGATCAAGTTTACGGCGATGGGTTCTATACAAAGTTAAGTGCCGTTTAACTATGCTAAGTTGAACCGACCCTTGGGGCTACTACACAGAAAAGTACAAGAGGTATAACTCCTCACCTCATAGCGGTCCTTCATGCGATGCACTGATCGGCTTCAAGTCACGACTTGTGTAGAGTCGGTTCGAAAGCCGAGTGAAGTTCTTGGGCGAGAGGTTGTCGTAGTCGACAGATCGGTTTTCCCTTCTTTACTCATGGTAGTGGACTCTTCCTTGGCACCGTGTTTTGCTAAAGCGACCGTTGGCTAGGTGGTGTAGCCAGTCCGCCACTATAACGCCATCTTTTTGGTCGGCTGGCCAGATTGGCGGTCTTCTTTGGGCTCGGTGGTTCAACAGCATCGACCCGCCGGTGGCTGGACTCGGGGAGCAGGATGAGGTTTCCACTTGGGCGTCCGGTTCAAGTTCGCGGATCAGCGTTGTCGCCTTGGTTTAACCCGCAGAGCTATTTTTAACTTCGTGATTTTCGCCATGCTGCTCGGGGTCTTCTCCGGATCAAGGGTTTTCGCTTACTCAAGCGAGCCTTGGTGCTGCAATGTTCAGAATTAGAGTAAGATAAACCGACCAGCGCAATTGTAAACCGAATTGGCGGGACAGAGTATGGTGCTTACCTGCGCAGCAACTTTAAGCGGAGAGTTGCGTGGTTGATGAACCGCCAGAGGAGTTGGAAGAGGCCCGATAATTTGGGTCGACGGGTTGAGAGGACATCGGAAGAAACCTTTCAAAGGATAACGCCAGAGAACAAATCACCTCCGACGCTTCCGGGTTGGTGTTCCGTAAACCGGACGATGTAATCTGCTGACCATCGCGGCGGGTCGTGACGGCGTTCTTCAGCCTGCTGTGTCTTCAAGGAAAGATTTGGATTCAAATGAGCACAGGAATGAGATTTTTTCACTTTCCGGACTGTGCGGCGAATTCTTTTAACGGGCACGAGGTCGGATTCGGAAGAAAGAAAGATTACCTCAATAGGGTCGGCATGACTGGCTTCAGCATCGTCCTGGGAGTTAAAGTTGTCAGTAAAAGAAACAATCTTAGGACTAAATACAAAGAGGAGGGCCGGTTTACGGTGACTCCCTCGTGCTGATATCAAGTTTTACCTCAGCTTCTGAATCTTCGTCTTCCGGCGGATCAGAAGAATCGGCGGTTTTCCTCTTGCCAGCCTTCTTGGTCGTCTTGGACTTTACACGTGGAGCCCGGGCCGGTTTGGTCCGCTTCCAGAAGGAGCTGTTAGCCTGAGAGATAACAAGGATTAATATATATCAACAAGGCAGTAATGTCAGAAAAGCGGTGAGCAGAGCCTTACCGAGGCGGTTTGTTGGCAACACAGAAGGGGGCCAACCCGGTTTGGCTGCAGACAGAGATCGGTTTATCAAGCATCCTCTTTACAGTCTCTGTGACCTCAAGTTCAGTTATTGGTAACTCGTGACGTCTTTGAGGGTCTTGAGGCTGCCAGGTATTCGCAGCATCAATCCGGCCGGCTTTAATGGCGAGATGCCCCAAGAAACTCAGCATCGCACAAGGTCCACACCAGTTAATCCATTGGCCATTAGAGCCTGGAGTTTGATAATTTGAGGCGCAAAATTCTTCCGTTCCACGACGGTCAAGCGTAAAGGCAACGGATGATGGTTGCTAAGCCGGTGAGGACGGTAACCCGGTAAAGGATTCTCGTTGTCAGGGGCAGTGTTCCGGCAGTAGAACCAGGTTTGGTTCCAATCTTTTGGATGGCTATGGTGTTTGGCGTGAGGAAAATCTACTTCCTTCCTTTTCTGGATTGAAACGCCGCCCAGCTCCGTGTTAGGACCATCCGAAAATTCTGTACGGCGGTTCAGGTGAAAGAAGTCCCAGAACAATTCCACAGATGGTTCTTCTTGAAGGTAGACTTCACAGAAAACTTGGAAATTGCATATATTTGACACGGAGTTCGGACCAATATCCTGTGGATGGAGTTGAAAACTTGCAAGGACATCCCGGAAGAATTTTGATCCGGGCGGGCAGAATCCCCGGTCTAAGTGCTGCATAAACACAATTACTTCTCCTTCTTGCGGATTGGGAGGGCATTCGGCATCCGGAACCCGCCAAAGGAGGACGCTTTAGAAGCTAAAGTGCCAGCAGTACGATCCGCTGAGTTGCGCCTCAAGTGATCTTAGACCGGACCCAGCTTGCAAGCTGAGAATTGTTTGGCCATTCCGAAGACTAAACTGCAAGAGGAAAGAAAAAATGATTCACCGTTAACGGTTCGCACACATTATACAATGTTAAACCGGTGATTCGGCAGCCAGCTTCCAATTCCGTTTAATCGAGGACTAATGGAGTGACGGATTAGCTATCAAAAGTCAAACCGCCCAAAGAGACAGAACTGGAAAATCTACTAAGTATGGACAGAAACAGATTTCACATGCACATGGAGGTAATTTGGATCTGTCGAAGATTCAGTAAGAAAAATTTCTGTGACCTATGCAAGCCTCATAAAGGGCAGGAAGGTTCGTGCGTTCTAAGCAAAAGGATCTGAACAAGAAGAAAGATGCAAAAAGAGTTAAAACTAACGGCGGAGTAGTCGCCGCACAGGATGTATAGTACGGTTGAATCGTACGACCATGGCAGGGCAGGTAGGAGGAAACGAAGATGAACTGCGAGATGAACAGGGACCTTCAGATGCAGATCTAGGGCTTGAAGAGGGACCTTACCTGATGCGCAGAACGGCGGAGGAGCGCCGAAAGCCTCTGGTACGATCAGGTCGATGCAGCGGCCTGGCACTGACGCGGCGTTCGAAGGTCGGAGGCGACGGCGGAGCTTCAGAGCTAGAGCGTCGCGGGGAAGAAGAAGCGCGGAAGAAGAAGAGAAAGGGCCTGTCGGTCTATTTATAAGGAAACAGGGCAATTAACGAGCGCGAGAATCGAGGAGCCAAAAGCGGCGGACGGCGCAGCGGTCGCCTCGATTTCCGGGATAGCATTAAATAAAGGGAATCTTACTGTTTGGATTTCTTTATTAAGGATGACGTCAAGGTGCCCTGATGCTGTGGTTAGAAGATGACGTCATGGCGGTTCAAGCAGATGGCGGTTTACGAAATAAGAAGGGAGATTCAGAGTTTCCTAAAGATGTTGAAGATTAACATGAACCGGTTCAAGTCAATCTGGGGCCTAATGTTGGGGATATAACTACTGAATATAAACCGCCTGCACGGGCCGGTTTACCTCGCTCTGTAATTAGGGCCCACGAAGGCATGAGGCCCAGAGCCTGAGGCGGATTAGGATCCATAAATGTAAACCGCTTTAGTCATGTAATCTTGTGCTGTAAGATAAGAGAGAAGAGACCGAGCGGACACTTGTATGAGCCGGATCTCGACTCAGAGACCGGCCAAGGCCAACCCGTATATAAGGGGACGACCCAAGGGCGGTTTAGAGGCAGCACAATTCGAGGCTTAGGCGGCTTATTGCTCCCTAGTCGCCGAAATCACATCAATCCCATCACAAACTAGACGTAGGCTTTTACCTTCATCAAGGGGCCGAACTAGTATAACTCGTGCCTTTGTGTCCGCTTTAACCCTCTAAGTTAACCCGTACGATGGCCCTGCGACTAAGTCCTTTCACGAGGACATCTGCCGTGACAATTCCACGACACCTCAGGAGGAGGAGGGACGTGTTGTCGAGCAGCGACCCTAGCCGCCACTGTCGAAGGGCCAGGATTCCCTTTCTCCATGGCGAGTGAAAGGAAGAAGCAAGAGCAAGAGAAGATAGATGGCAGGAGAGTGCGGGACGCCATCCCCCTCCCCCCTCCTTATAAAGGAACGGGGTCGGGGCTCGGCCGCTCTGTTCGGCCAATCCAGCCACCAGAGGCGTGCGGAATCGGGACCGACCCGCTGCCCCAACCAGCGACGGCCCGGTTTCCCGCCGCCGCTATACCCCAAGTGCACGGGACGGTGGGCGGACGGGCAACCGAGGGAGGCGAGGCGACCCCTCCCCACCCCGTGATCATGGGGAGGACGCTTGAAGACCGCGCCGCCCCATTCAAGAATGAGCCGCGCCCCACGCCCCTTTTTACGGGAAGGGCGAACCGCTTCTTTCTTGTGATGTGACGATGCGCAGTGAAAACCGCCCCACGCATGCCGCCCACCTCACGCACGCCCCTCCACGCCGTGTCACGCGCGCGGGTCGTGGGCAGTGGAGCGCGCGAAGAGTCTTACCATGGTGAAAACCGCCCCACCTGCCCGCACACCGTTTTGGGCCTGGCCCAACAACGTGTCGCGCTTATGTGTGGCCCAGGCCCAGGGCTCTTGTCGGCATACAAAAATAGGGGAGCATTTTTGTACCCCTTTTCCTGTGCACGGGCAGTCAGAGCCGCACCCACGGCCGCGCTAAGCAGAACAAGGGAGGTGAGCCAAGGTTAGATCGAAGCCCAAGACAATCAAAGCAACGCCAAGGCCAAGACCACGAAGAGCAGAGGGATGAAGCAGGTTCCCCCGGCAAGACCCATGCCGGGCAGCCTCAGCAGCCCCGGCAAGACCCTTGCCGGGGCAGCTCGCCCCACACCAACAGAGCGAGCCACCATTGAGCCCACGGTCCCCAACGTCACCATCCACATGGGGCCAGGGCTCGGGAAGGCACCTCTGTGGTGGCATGCAGATCTTTGTGAAGACATATTCAAGATCAGATGAGGATTAGAAGACGATGATCCTCGGCAAGATCCACACCAGCAAGGCCACCGCCAGGTCCACACCAACCAAGCTTCCACTGCCGTTCAACATGTAGCTGCCAGCCCAACCAGCTGGGCGGGCACCTGCGTGGCAACATGCAGATCCCAGGCCAACTCATCAAACGCCTGCGTGGCGGCATGTAGATCTTCGTGAAGGCTCCACAACCGCACCACACTCAGCCCACCGCTCGACCTACATGGCGCCGCAAGACGATCGCTGGCAGGCGCCTCACAAAGCAAAGAGGAGCGACGACAGACGGACGGGTTACGCCCCGCCCCCAATAAATCAAGGGGACACCTAAGCTTACACATTAAATGCGCCTTGTCCTCAGAATGCGAGCGATAAGCTCGTGGCAATCGTGATGCCTTCCACTTCCCCGTGTCGCTGTGGGCAACCCCTTTCAACTATAAAAGGAGGCCCATGGAATATCGAGAAGGATTCGCTCTTTCAAACCACACGCTGATCACAATTTAGTTCGAGAGCTCAAGAACTCTCGTAAATACACCCACCAAAGCAGACTAGGGTTTTACGATCCTCGCGTCCAAATTGGGGAAACGATCTCAGTGCTGCCCACTGCCCCGCTTCTCGCAACCTCGCGCCCTGCAACCGTAGTAGGGATTCTTGTGATCCCATAGGTGTTGTTCCACACCGACACAGTCGGGGGCCGTCGGGAACCCAGGCCCACCTCTACCGGGATGGAGCCACCTGCCCCTTCAGCCCCCATCACCAAACAGTATCATAAGTAATGTAACGGTACAAATTATATAACATATGCCCGTGATCACCCCCCGAAGTGATCACGGCCCAGTAGTATAGCATGGCATACAGACAAGAGTGTAGGGCCACTGATGGAACACTAGCATCCTATACTAAGCAAGAGGATAGCGTGTAAGGGTAACAAATCAGAGCAACAATGACAAAGTCAGGCAGTAATAGGATTAACCAAAAGCAAGAATATGCTACACTACTCTAATGCAAGTAGTATAGAGAAGAATATGCGATATCCGGTGATCGGTGGGGGGGCTTGCCTGGTTGCTCGCAAGTAGGGTCGCAACAATGTAGTCTGTCGGGCACGAGCAGCAAGGCCTACCTCAGTAGTCTAACGGAGAGAAGAGGGGAAGAAACAATGAGTACAATGTAAACAGATGCATAATGATGCATCACAAAGCAAATCATGTGTTAGGTGTGCCCTAACGCGTAAGAGGTGATACTGCAAAGGGGGAAACATTCGGGAAAGTATCCCCTGTTTCGCTTTTACGTATGAACCGAGGGGGAAAGTTGCGGTTCGATATGCTAGGGTGTGTGGTCGATTTAACGGCTGCATATCCGATTCGCCTCGCTGCTCGAGCAACTTTCATGTACAAAGTTTTTCCATCCGAGCTACGATTTGTTTTATATTAATTTTAAAAGATTTAATCATTTTTAGAATTTATTTAATTAATTTAATTCAACATTATCCGAATAAAGGCATGCCGACGCCAAGATGACGCCGCAATCAACAGGGGTGTTGATCGTCAAACCGACGTAGGGTCCTGCTCATTATTGACTAGACTAACTAATCATGATTAATTAGTTTAATTAGTTGTTTAGTTTAATTAATCAAAATTAATTAAGTTAATTAATTCTTTAATTAATTAATTAATTAACTAATTAATTTTTTTTAATTTCCATTTTTAAACGTTCTAGGCGTGGGGCCTGCTTGTGATAGGCCACTGGGGCCAAACGGGCGCGGGCGAACGGGTTACGGGCGGGCCGCCAGCGCCGACGGGCAGCCCCCGCACGCTGGGCGAACGACGCCGCTAGGGCGCGGCGCGGTGAGGCAACCACGGATGGGCGGGCAAGGGCAGGAGCAGGCACCGAGCGCCAGAGGTGGTCATGGGCGCGGGCGTTTTGCCGGGCGCAGGGGATGTAGGAGCGGGGCAAGGTCGACGTCGATGGTGGGGGGAAAGGCGAGGCAATGCAGGGGCGGGTGCCCGGCGGAGCAGCGGCGGTGCGTGTGGGTAAGGAGGACACGGCGAGCGTGAGGACGACGCCAGAGCGGGGGCAGCGGGCGATGGCGAGCGGGCGCCGGCGGGGGTGATGCGGCGCGAGCGGGTGACGCACGGGGAGAGGCATCAACGGGCGGTGGAGCGCGGGGACTGCGGAGAGCGCGTAGCTGGGTGCGGGCGTGCGGTGCGCGGGCACATCCAGCACGGGGTGTCCATGATCGCAGTAGGGCGCGCCGTGGGCGTGGTGACGCGGGTCAGGCGACGCGGGCGTGAGGGAGACAGGAGGAGGAGAGGGGCGCGTGTTCATGGTGGGGAGTAGGGACGGGGCAGTGCGAGTCGGGGTGGTCGACGGGGACGACACGGCGGAGCGGGAGGCAGGCTAGTGGGGAGGTCCGGCGAGGCGGTGTGGGCTCCGGGCGGCGGCGAACAATGATGAGGCGGCGGCGTAAGGCGGCGTCGGCGGCCTCCTCCTCTCGATCCCAATCCAATTGGGAGAGTGGGGGAGATATTTTGGGGGGGAGGAGTCGGGGGTGTCGGTGGGGCGAGTGGGGAGTGATGGAGGTTTATGGGTGCGGGGTGGGCGGCTCGGTCGTCGTGGGTCCGGCCTTGGGCAGTGGCTTCGGGCAATGAGCCCCTGGGGTTTTTTCCTTTTTTTGTTTGTCTTTCTCTTATGTATTTTCTTTCTTTTATTTATTTCTAGTCTGTTTTAATTCAATTTAAAATATTTATGCATTTTATAAATCTGTGTGTTCTACACCATAATTATCTATGTAATATTTAGTACAAACCGAACATTTTTATTTTAATGTTTGAAAACTTTTATTGTCTTCCTTTAATTAAATTTTTGAATTTGTTTCGGTTTTCAATTATCTAGAGTTTATCAACAGTAACCGAGGTGACGTGGCATCATTAGTGGGGGATCACTGTAGCTTAATTATCCGGGCGTCACAATTCTCCTCCACTACAAGAAATCTCATCCCGAGATTTCAGAGGTAGAGTAAGGGGGAAAAGTCTGGTTTTGAAATTCTAACGGATCTTCTCGATCTTGGCCTCTCTTCTCGATGCGGTCGATCCATTATGTTGATGTCTTCATTTCTCTGCTTCAGGTCATCATGATGTAGTACACATCCTTTCTTCAGGATCTTCATCGTACTTACGGAGGGAATAAAGGGTGGGCATTCCGGGAGTACGGACCACTGCAAGGTCGACTATCTGGTCGATAACATCGAGGAAGATGGCGGAAGTAACTCTCGAATTTAAACTTAAGAAAATATCGAGAGCAAAGTAAGGAGGTATCATGTGAAGTTTCAAGCGGCGCATAAACGCTCGATGCTCAAACGGGCGTGAACAGGGTTCAAAGCAACGAGAATAAGTATTGTGTCTGATACCAGAATCGATGGTCTCTCCAAAGGTGGCTCGTGAATTACTTACGAGGCCATGCGCGAGGAACAACCATGGGAACAAGAGGTGTACAGGTGAGTCAGGTTTCGATCCTGTGGAACTGTGGGTTATGAGCCCACCATGTGGGTTAAAAGTAGGAAAGGCGGTGACGTCTTGCACAATCATGTAAGCAAGGCATGTCAGAGGATAGCCTGTCAGTTATGTCGGCAACAATGTCGGTACAAAGGGCGAGGGACGAAGAGAACCATTTTCCTGCTAGTTGAATGAGGTGGACCATTAGGCAAAGTTCTCGTACATCGGTGGCTACCGGAATGTCATCAACAATAGCAATAGGGTCTTGCTGATAGAATTGTACAACGAGGTGTTTACATAAGCAGGGAAATATTACTGCTTATATAATATAGATCACAAGAAGGTTTAAACAAACCAATGGAAAGGAAAAGTGGTTATCAGGTTTAAACAGAACAATGGAATGGAGAATGTGCATACCCACATATTTCGGGGGTATATCCTTCCCAAGGACAAGCAGAGCATGATACCCATGATAGGATATAATGTAGAAAACTATTTAGGTTAGTGGAGAGGAAGTTCATGACATTACCCAAACAACAGTTTTGGATAATTGATAAGGAAAATTTAGCATTTTGCTTCAAATATTCTTATTGATGATAGGAGTACCACATACATGCTTCGAGATAGCATTGACATGGTCTTCAAGCAAAGTCAGACTTTGTATACAAAGGATCCATCAGAAACAACTTATAGAATAAGTCTTACAATTTCCTCATGGAAGAATGGATAATCTTGCTGAAAAGGAATCTATAATAATAGGGCCTCCGGCCAGCTGTGCTAGGCATGACATCGCCTTACCGGGTCACATAAGGACCATTGTTATATCTCTTGGAAACATATTCCAACCATCATAGGTGACCGAGATTCAGATCTGGTTGGTGTCAGGATACCTCAGACTTAGGATCGTGAGATAATGCGACACAAATTGACGAGATGACAATGTAAGATTCTCGGGAAATGAACTATGGAAGCGAGTTCCGAACAAGGGTTCACCTTAAATCAAGGAGAGGTGAGGAGGTGACTGATTGACTCAGCGACAATCCATTGAGATTTCCAAAAGATGGATTTCCACAACTATGTGAACAAGGATGTCGGATTTCGGGTTCCGGCAGACCCTTAAGGTTCGAACTCTGGGGTGCGCGCGGAGATCCAACCCTCCACCGTCTCGAACCTCGCCGAATCAAGGGACCTAAACTACTAAGAAGAACAGCACAAGAGACACGAGATTTATACTAGTTCGGGCCACCGTTGTGGTGTAATACCCTACTCTAGATTGTGGTGTGGTGGATTGCCTCTTGGGCTGATGAGGAACAGTACAGGGAAGAACAGCCTCGCGAGGGTCTGTTCTTGGTGGGTGTGATGAACTGCTAGGTGGTGTCCCGTCGCTCTAGCTTGAGGAGCGGGTCTCTATCTCTCTCTCTGGATTCCAATGCCAGCCCTCTCTAATCGTCGTTCTCTTCCTGTCTGATCGTCCCCCCTCTACTCTGAGTGTGGCTACTCCTATTTATAGGCGAAGGCCCTGGGCCTCTTCCCAAATATTGAGCGGGAAGGGCGCCAACAATTGGCCATTTTGAAGGGGAACATCGGGTACACTTATCCTGACTAAAGTTGGTCCTCGCCTGCCACCCTTCCAGCCGTTGGGGCTGGTCTTGGTCTTGTTGCACCGAAACGGGTGCCTTTGCTTGATGCTCTGGCCTGCGCTTGCTCACTTTGCACCAAACAGGAAAGGAGGACGCTGCGGGGGCTGGCGCCCAACTGGTGCCCTTGGTCGTCATGGCTTACGTCATGGGCACCTCGCAGGCTGCAGGTAGGCAAGTCTGGGGACCCCCATTCCTGTAACGCCGACAAGAGTCTCCCCGGCTCACGGCGCGCTAACTTGGCCGAGCAGAGAGCGAAAGGGCAAGTGAAGGGGTCATGCTTAACAACTGCTGGGTCTTGGGCGCCGCGTGGCGGTTGATTGGACGCAGCGCCTTTGCAAATCAAGTGGGTTGATAACAGAGCGGCATCTTCCTTGCCTCCTTTACTTTCGCCAGCTTGCTGCTCAAACTCTTTCTTGCGCCTATCCTCTCTGCTTCCCGAGATCTTCAGATCCACTCCTGCCAGACGCCTAGCCAGCCATGGCTCGCCAAACCCCCGCCGAGCTTGGTACTCTCCTGCCTTGGACCCGCTAATGTCGAGGAAAGTAGCTCGCCGATGCGCCGGTTGGCGGAGGCGCAGGGCGCTGATGGAACGGGCGGTGTTCAAGGTCGCTCCTCCGCCTCGAGGGTCGGGGAGTACTCTTCTACCTGCTTCTTTTGCGAGCCATCATTGCTGGTCTCAGTGCCTCCTTCTCCGAAGTTCTTCTTTTTCGCCCTCCGTTACTACAACATCCAAGCTCTGCACCTCCATCCCAACTCGTCCTTCTTCCGCAATCTTCTCTTACTATTGTGAGGCCCATGTTGGGGTGAAGCCCTCGTGGCCTCGCGCCACTACTTCTTCCTCGCTAACCTCCTGGAGTTCCGCTCACACCATGAAGCCACAGACACGGGTGAGCCATCGCCATTTCAAACCTTGGGAAGCGGATTGAGGACTTCAGGAGCAAGTGGGTCTTGGTGGATGCTGGGCGGATCCACCCTCGGCTGATCCTGCCCATGGAGCCCGCGGAGAGTTCCGACGACTGGTCCCGAGTGAAGCTTCGGGATCCCCGCGCGAAGCTGGTGCTGGAGAAGATGGATGCAGATATGAAGCTGGCCGACGCGGTGGCGGCGAGGCTGACCGGTGCGTCACTGCTGAGGGAGTTCCTGGAGCACCAACTGGCTCCGCTTTGCAAATACTCGCTTCCGATGTGGAGGCCTCACCCGAGCCTCGTGGCCCTGGCCAACGAGGATCTGGCGACGGTCCTCCAGACCTTGGTTGGGGGCGATGTGGCGAGACCAGAGGGCGCCCCCGCGCCCCTGTTCCTTCGCGAGGATTGGGAGCAGGTTGTGGGCCCCATGCCCGCCTTCAATGGGGATGGGCTCATGCACGCGGAGGCTCCGGAGGACCTGGTGGATGTGTCCTCTCCGACTCCGTGAAGAGGTGGAGGAAAGAGAGCCAGAGAGGGGTTGATCGGGGCGGAGTCAAGGGCTCCCCCTCGCGCGCGGAGCCCGCGCCTCCGCCTCCCGAGAGTGACGACGACGAGGATGAGGGTGAGCAGGGAGGCAGGCTCGCTCGATCCCGGAAGGACTGACTGGGCTGGTCCCCGCTGGTCCGCCCGGCCCCGGAGATCCGCACACGCCGCTCACGGCTCCCGATCCCCTTGAAGCTGATCCTCGCAGCAGCTCTCGGCTTCAAGTGTGGCCGAGGCTGCTCGAGTCCACCAACACGCACCAAGTGCCTCGCTTCCGCCTTGATTATTGCTCGCTGACGAGATCCGATGTCCATGTTCTTCTGACAGCCGGCGCCACTGGGCGAAGAAGCTGAATGGGGCTCCCGAGGCCCCATCCGTGGCGTGTGTCTCCGCCGAAAGGAAGATGATCCCGACGCCCAGCCTCTCCTGCCCCGGCGCCTCAGAGGGTTTGGCTGAGCCTGGCTGGGCGAGCTCAGCCCCCTTGACCCAGCGACTCCCGAGGTGGCCTTGCCGGGCGCCGCCTCCACCGCTGTCGGGCGCCGCTGGTTCCGCCTCAAGGCGCAGCAGCTACGCTGCCGCCATCTCCTCCTACCTCCAACTGCTGCTCTCCGACTCCTCCCGCTGCCTGGATCGTGGCTGCCACCGAACCGACCGGCCATGCAGATGTTCTGGGCGCCGACCTCGCTGGTGGTGGCGCTGAGCTGGCCTCGAGCTGGATTCGGCCGACGCTTAGATTCGGGCGGCGCTGGTCCAGTGCCTCAACGGGTTGCGACGAGGAGAAGTAGGCTATTCGTGAGGCGGCGTAGCCCGCGATGCAGCCCTGGGAGGCAGCCAGCGCCCAAGGTCGCCGTGAGACGCCTGGAGGGCGAGCCAAGGGCCTCTGTAACCAGCTTGCCGAGGAGGCCCGGCCCGCCAGAGCAGGAGGAAAGCATGAAGGCTCGCGAGGCGCCGCTGGCGACCAGGGGCCAAGCTGAAGAAGGCCGTGACCGCCAGGCGCTGGAGAGGTGAGCTAGAGGCGAGGAAGGTCGAGCTGGGCGCCAAGGCGTTATTGTAGAAGATCGCGTGGGTCTTCATGGATATGGAGGTGAAGGCTCGCGCCGCCGAGGGACCTTATGATAGCGGCTCGAGAGCCCACCGGCTGGCGCAGAGGACGGCCCCGCCAAGCTGCTTCCCTTCCTGATCCGCGCTCTTGAAGATGTCTCCTGGTCTTGGCCCCACGGGCCGAGGCCGAGGCGCTGTCTTGTCTTCGGGCACCGACGCGATCCTCACCCACATCTATCTTCGTGGTCCTAGCGCCGACATGGACATCCTCACTGGAGCCGGCAGCGGCGAGCATGTACTGCCGCTGCCGAGGCTGTGAAGGGTCGCGGAGGCTCTGTTGGGGAAGTTCGGGCCTTCAGCACCAAGCGAGGCGGCGCTGCCCCGGCCTGCTCACGAGGTGAGCCCACTCCGCTGCTCCACCGCCGACAAGTGACTCCGTGCTGGCTACTGCCTTGCTTTTAGTTCTCGCACATGTATCATGCCTCGAAGGCGCTAAACTTATGCTTGGTATTGTGATAACAGTGTGGACTGTAATATTTGCTTTTGAATTCTTTGAAATTTTTGCTTCCTACTTGTTTATGTTCTTCGCCGGCAGAGTCGCCCTCACAGACCTCAGCCGCCATTAGCCCTCGATCGAAACCAGGACGGGACCAAGGAGTGAGGGGCTACGTGATGTTAGGCTCCCGAGTCGCGATGCTTAGGAGTCCCCTTGGCGCATCTAATAGCAAGTAGGGAGGTGAGACGCGCGATCCACCGTTTCTACGCCTCCAGAGCCTGCCTCGCTGCATACCTCAACCGCCATTAGCCTTTCGTAACTAAGGGGTGAGGGGCTACGTGACTAGTTAGGCTCCTGAGTTGGGCGATGCTCAGAGTCCCCTTGACGCCAAACGACATGCGCATTTTGGCTCCGCCGGGAGTGACGTATGACGAACCAGGGCCGAGAGGCTCGGCTGGTGGCGTGCGTTCGGGCGTGACTCAGCGCAGCCCTCGCGGCTCAGCCCTCGCACGGCGCTCCCGAGGGGAGGCGCAGGACGAGGCTGTACATCGAGCTCTGGCTCCCGAGGTTGATGCGACCAAGGCCACCCTCGCTTGTTTATCACCAGCATGAGCATAACGCTCGCATGCGTACGGGCATAGCCGCCTCGGCAAGGTCATCAGCCGCCATGAGCATGGTGCTTCCATCGAACGGAGGGGGATCTCCGGAGGAGCCCTGGCGATATAGCCCTACCCTAACACGTGGCTGGCACGGTAGGGCGACGAGGTGTATCCGGGCACCCGTGAGCCAGCTGGACTCACGAGGCCCTACCTCAAGGCGGGTTGCGCTCGGCTCTAGGCCTTATCTTCGAGTGTGTTCCTGCAATTTGGCAGATGCCGCGTGCTCACGCCTTGGTCCCGGCTCGGGCTGGTCTCAGCCGTGCCGCAAGCCAGGTCGCGATGCCATGGACAAGACCGGAGGGTGAGGGCCGAGAGCCGTAGGAGCCCCGAGTCGTGATGCTCAGCACCCCCTTTAACACGCAAGCTGGATTAGATGACGCAACTCCACGCCTCGGTCCCGCTCTCGGCTGGTCTTAGCCGGTCCGGCAAGCCAGTGTCGCGATGCCATGGACAAGACCAGAGGGTGAGGGCCGAGAGCCGGTAGGAGCCCTGAGTCGCGATGCTCGTGCACCCCCTTTAACGCTGCAAGCTGAGTCGACGCCGCACTTCTACGCCCTCGGTCCCGGCTCTCGGCTGGTCTCACCGTCAGCGGCAAGCCAGTCGCGATGCCATGGACAAGACCAGAGGGTGAGGGATGGAGAGCCAGGAGCCCTGAGTCGCGATGCTCGAGCACCCCCTTTAACGCTGCAAGCCGGGTCGACGCCGCAACTCTACGCCCTCGGTCCCTGCTCTGGGCTGGTCTCACCTGGCTAGCAAGCCAGTCGCGATGCCATGGACAAGACCAGTGGGTGAGGGCTTGAGAGCCGGTAGGAGCCTGAGTCGCGATGCTCGTGCACCCCTTTAACGCAAGCTAGGTTGGATGGCGAAACCCACGCCCTCGGTCCCGGCTCTCGGGCTGGTCTCAAATGCATTGTCGGCAAGCCAGTGTCGCGATACCATGGACAAGACCAGAGGGTGAGGGCTGGAGAGCCGGTAGGAGCCCTGAGTCGCGATGCTCAGGCACCCCCCCTTTAACGTGCAAGATTCCGCCACCGAGGAAAAGGCACCAAATAACAAGCATGGTGGAGCGAGAGCATAATCCTAAGGAAAAAGCAGGAAGGATACATGCCGCTTGGACTGGCCTGAGCGGCTTGGGGATGATGCAGCCCGAGGGGCGCCCCCAGCAGGATAAGCTAATGACATGAAGTAAAAAGGGATACATGCCGCAGGAACGGACCCACGCGGCCTGGGAATAATGCAGCCGGAAATAAAACTTAAAGTTGTCACCTGGTGATGTTGGGGATGAAGGGGTGTTGGTGTAGCAGACTCGGTGGGCTGTGGGAGCCGATCTCACGAGCCCCTGTGCCCGGGGCCTCGGAGGCTCCGAGGCATTGGCGGCTCCTCAGGGGCCATCTCCATCTCCGCCAGGGCTGCGGCGAGCTTGACCTCTTGAGCCTCCAGGATGGTCCTCATGAGACGCTGGTACGCAGCAGCCGCGTTTGGCAGGCCATAAGGCATGCGTGACGTAGCTCGGGGCGGACCTGAACGCCCCACTCGGAGGGCCGAGGCGCCTCGAGGTGCGGCTCGCTTGAGCCCTGGTATGTCGATGCAGACAAGCAGCCCACCATCCTCGCCTGGATGGGGGCCCACAGGCAGGCATGGCTGCCCTCATGACCCTTGACTCCTGTGAGCTCTTGAATGGCCTTGGCCGACGAACTCTTGAGGGTTCTCGCCTTCTGGTTTTTCTCCTGCTATGGAACGTGCTTCAAGCACGCCCACGTGGTGCCCAAGCCCCCTCGAGACCTTGGCGAGGTCGGCGCCCTCCAGAGAGAGCCCCCGAGCCCTGCCTCGAGGAGGGCACCAGGCGCGCTTTCCTATGCGATGGAAGGAGGCTCCCTCTGGCCCGGTGCGGGCCCTGAGGGACCTGTCTCTTGAGGAGTTGGGCCGGTCGATGTCTTCTTCTTCTTGGGTGCGGCTCGAGTCCTCCTGCCGTGTGGTCCGGTCTTCCAGGATGCGGCTCTGAAAGGCTCGCTCCAGGAGCACACTCGCTCTCTTTCTTCACAGGCACCGTGATGACCCCGCCACTTCGGCATCTTGAGGACGCGTAGCCATGGTGGGTTACGCCATGAATTTGGCCAACGGCGGGTACCCGAGGATGGTGTTGTACGGCAGGCGAATGTGTGCGGCGTCGGGTTGATGAGCTCGGTGTGGTAGTTGTCGCGATCCCCGAAGGTGACAGGAAGGCGGACCTGCCCGATCGGGACCGTGGAGCCGTCGGTGACTCCGGAGAAGGGCTTTGTTGGCTGAAGCTGACTGTAGGGCACTTGAAGATTGTTGAATGTTTCCATGGACAGGACGTTGAGCCCTGCCCCGCCGTCGATGAGGGTCTTGGTGACCAGCACGTTGCTGATGATTAGGGAGCAAAGCATCGGGAGAACTCCGGCTGTGGCTGCGCACTTGAGATGATCCGCTGAGCTGAACGTGATGGCGCACGCCGACCACCTGAGAGGGCGCGTGGACTCGAGCTTGGGAGGACTGCATTCACCTCATGCTTAACTGCTTGAAGATGCGCTGAGAGGCTGGGCTTGAGCTCCACCCAGATGCAGCGATCGCACGCGCTTCTCGGAAGCCCCCAGCCCCCATCCCGATGACGGTCTATGATTCTCCTTGGTGGCGGCAGCGAGGGAGGCCATGCTCCTTGTGGGCGATCCTCAAGAGGCTGATCCTCCAGCCCTCGCGAGGTGGGTATTGCCCGGTCCTCGCGAGGTTGGTCGCGCCAACCTTGGCACGGCCACGGTCTTCCCAGCGTCCGCATTCCTTCCTCCTCCTCGGCCGTAGCCTCGGTCGCTGCGCCCGGGGCGTCTGCCGACCCATCCTTCGCGCACAGCCCGAGCTCATGACATTCATTGGTGTTGTGGGTGGAGGTCGTGGTACATGCAAGACTCGCTGCCCTTGAGGACTCAGCTGATCTCCGCCTCGCAGGTCTCGATTCAGCCGCAGCACGGCAGCCCCTTGCGCTTCACGCCCTGGCCTTGGACTTCTTCTCTTCGATCCGCGCAGCAGCTCGAGGAGGAGAGGCGCCTCCTCAGCCTCGGCGCACTTGGTCGCCAAGTTGAACAGCCCGTGGAGGTGCACAGATCTTCATGCATCGCCAGCCTCCTTCATCTTGACGTCGCGACGCCGCCGGAGAAGGCAGAGATGATGGCCTCCTCCGTCACCTCGGGATCTTGAGGCGCTGCGTTGTTGAAGCGCTGATGTACTTTTGCAGGGTTTCCCCAGCTGTTGCTTGATTCGGCGATGTCGCCACGGCGGTGGCCGGTCGCGAGTACCTCGGAAGTTGGCGATGAGGCGGTGCGCATCTCGCCCAGAAGAGATCGTGCGGGGCCGATTCAGGAGCCAAAAGCGGGCCCGCCCTGAGCGCCATGGGAAACCAATTCGCCATGACCTTTTCATCCCTGCTATAGCCTCGATGCCCAACTCAGAGAGCTGGAGGAATTCCAGATGGTCACCGTGGCCGTCCGAGCGAGGAGGCAGGTCTGCTTGAACTTGGCGGGCCGCGCGACGCGCAGCTCGGAGGTGAAGGCGGGCAGCCCGCCGTGGGTCGCTGGGGCCTCTTGACGGCAGAGAGCTTGGTCTTGTGGGCCTCCCCGCATCGCGGCAAGGCAGCGCAGGTCTTGATGTGCTGGAGCGGGAGCGCCGGGCAGCTTCTTCAGCGAGGAACTTCTTGGCAGCTCGCTTGCCGCCCGGCGCTGGCGGAATGGGTTCCGCCCAGGGACCGCGTTTTGGGGCTGGGCGCCGCCTTGAGGAGGAGGCGGCTGAGGCTCCCGAGTTTATAGCCAGCTGGGCGGGTGTCAGGCAGCGAGACGGACGGGCGGGTCGCCTCCTACAGCCATGATGAGCTTCGGCGACTTTGGTCGAAGTCATTCTTCGAGACGCTGCCGACGGGCGGTAGCGCAGGAGCTCGTAGCCGTGATGAGTGCAGCTCGGGCCTTCCATGGCCGCACGGGCGCGCGTGACGGCGAACCAACGGGGTGAGCGGCGGCGCGGCGGCTGCCCCGCCATGGACGGTGTGCCGACGACGCTTGTTGCTCGTTTCGCCGGGCCGGTCGCGGCGTTGACGGCAGGTGACGGAACGACGAGGGCGCCACGACGGGAGCCGCTCTGGCGATATGGGATGCGAGGCGGCTCGGCGCTGGCGCGACCCGACGGGCGCCGACATATGGTTATGTGGTCGGGGAAGAACGCGCGACGAAGCAGATTTCGCGCACTTTACCGGGCGCCAAATGTCGGATTTCGGTTCCGCAGACCCTTAAGGTTCAACTCGGGGCGCGCGGAGATCCAACCTCCACCGCCTCGAACGCCGCCAATCATGTGGACCTAAACTACTAAGAAGAACAGCACAAGAGACACGAGATTTATACTAGTTCGGGCCACCTTTGTGGTGTAATACCCTACTCTAGATTGTGGTGTGGTGGATTGCCTCTTGGGCTGATGAGGAACAGTACAGGGAAGAACAGCCTCGTGAGGGTCTGTTCTTGGTGGGTGTGATGAACTGCTAGGTGGTGTCCCGTCGCTCTAGCTTGAGGAGCGGGTCTCTATCTCTCTCTCTGGATTCCAATGCCAGCCCTCTCTAATCGTCGTTCTCTTCCTGTCCGATCGTCCCCCCTCTACTCTGAGTGTGGCTACTCCTATTTATAGGCTAAGGCCCTGGGCCTCTTCCCAAATATTGAGCGGGAAGGGCGCCAACAATTGGCCATTTTGAAGGGGAACAGCGGGTACACTTATCCTGACTAAAGTTGGTCCTCGCCGCCAAAGGCTCTAGTGATGACGCCCGCTGGGCTCCACGATGACTCCCTTCCAGCCGCTGGGGCTGGTCTTGGTCTTGTTGCAATCAAACGGGTGCCTTTGCTTGATGCTCTCGCTGCGCTTGCTCCCTTTGCACCAAAGAGGAAGGAGGACGCCATGCGGGCTGGCGCCTCGATCGGGCGCCCTTGGTCGTCATGGCTTACGTCATGGGCACCTCGTGAGGTACCCTGCCTTGAACTCTCTGCCTCTTCATGAGCCAGCCTGACGATGCTGTGCCTGAGGAAGCTCCTGGTCGTCGGCCCCGCGAGGATTGGCCCCTCGCGAGGGTTTTGAGCTTGTGTTGGTGAAGATGGGCTGTCCTGGGCCTCCTTTGAGCCACGCCGAAGGCCGCAGGCAGGCAAGTCTGGGGACCCCCGTTCCCAGAACGCCGACAAAGGAGATAACATTAGCTAGATCAAATGACTTAATGATGTATGCTGAAGGAAAACATACACAGTTAAACATTGGTTGAAAAGTGCACCCGAAATAAGGGCTTAGGTAGCATGATCAATGTTAGAATGTTGATTCGATAACCAATGGTCTAAGAATGAAATATCGACCATTAACTTCCAAGCAATAGGGTTGCTAGAAGTTTTGAAGTAGCAGACCATAGTTCAATTGTCGGTTTTCCGGTTAGGAACAACACGGGGACCATCGAATGAACGGATATGGCAAGAAGTATCACCTGTATCAAGACGTCATAAGAGGTGGTGAAATTCTCATGACATTCTTGACATAAAAGATGGTAATACTGCAAGGTAAAGAAGAATAATTGCTGGATAGAACGGATCTCAAGTTATAACTCAAAACACAAACAATTTTGTGTTGGAGGGAAGGGAGTAGAGTGGTCGATGATAACACTAATCATCGAGGGCAAGGATGGTCTTTCTCAACATAAATTCAATTGATATCCTGGAAAAGCTCAGAATGCTGATGATGATCATGACACATTAGTCGAGATATTTCAAGATGTAATCGATCGGCGATGACATCAAGTCAAAGGAATGGTGAAGCGAAAGGTTATTAGAACCAAGGGTACGACACAAACTCGAAGCCAAGCTTCCTGTTCAAGGCGAAATAATATGATGAGGAGGATCGACGTAAGCTTAACTCATTGTCAAAAATTATGCTCCGGGAATAAGGACCATGTAGCATAGTTAAAATTAGCGCTATGATGATATAGCCGACCAGGCTAGAAATGATGTGATCGAGTACAAACTCGTAAGTAAAGAAGATTACTAATAGTTGTTTAATCATGATGCAGACTCGATTCAGTTATCGGTGTCCTTGAGTGTTTAATGACCCAGAACTCATGGAAAATTGGAATCGGCGAGAATAATAGTTTATGAAGAACTCATAATAAGTTATGCAGTTTCATGATATCCTCGAGATAACAGAGGTAAAACTCGAAAGTAGATCAGGATAGAAACTGAACTGGATTGTTGAGTGGCGATAGCAGATACTTTAACCTTGTCAAAATAGACGAGGCACTGGAATGGTTTCATTTTAGAAATATATTAAATAAAGTTGGCATGGTCGGAACCATAGCTGCAAGAGATCCAATATAATGACCCCGGAAGAACTATTCAAATGATTCAATACTTTTGCAAGAAGCTTCCATGATAAGTTCTACATTGGGTCCATGGGCATGAACACAAAGTTCAAGGTCGACTCCCACTTCTTTAATGCATAACCTTTCATTCACTTCTTGTCGGAGTAAATAGCCACGGGTAGCCTAGCCGGCTCCCCCTGGCGCTTCTGAAAAATTATGGGTCGATCGAGCCCCCGAGCATCTCAGACGCGGGGCCGCCTTCCCTTTGCCGGCTGTCTCTCCGGCCGGCTACCCGAAGGTGGCACGGCCCTAAAACCTACAGGAGGAAGGCCACAAGAGGGCCGACTCCAAGAAGTCGTCCACGAGGAGGCCGACTCCAAGAAGCCGGCCCCTCTGCAGGCGGCCAAGATCATACCCTCAAACTTTGCACTAACATAATGGCGATGAGACGGGGCGTGGCTACTGTGAAGCCTGCACCCCGAATCCTCGGAGCTGCATATGGCACAAGCAATCAGACGGGCGGCCATCACCCGTCCGGCGCAGCACTGTTGCCATGTTGACCATGATGTCACACACGACAGGTTGTCAGCACGGCCCGCAGGCGGCGGGCCCCTCCAGTCAGAGAGACACCCGAAGACGGCCAGGCCTCCTCCAGTCGGCCTGGGATATGGCTGAAAGTGCAACTATCCCTAGGAGGTTTTGGTAATTCATAACAACATATAGCTCATTGAGCTAATGCTATTCCAAGACTATTGTTTCAGGAAAGCTCAATGAATGGCATGGCATGGATGATGAAACTGGATCCCTCAAAATACTAAGGACAAAGGATTGGCTCAAGCTCAAAAGCTCAAGACTCTTCATTTTACATTTTAGTGATCCAAGATCACATTGAGTCTATAGGAAAAGCCAATACTATCAAGAAGGGATGAGGTGTTGCTTAATGAGCCTCTTGCTTCATGTGCTTACTGATATGCTCCAAAACCCTCAACTACTTTCCCACATCCACAAATGACCTAAACCTAAAGCCAAAATCGGTCACACCGATTCTTTCTATCCGCGCCACCGATTCCAAAAGTCATAGCCACGCCACAAACCCTAAGCAAATCGGTCTTACCGATAGGGATCTCGGTCTCACCGAGATGGGGTTGTAATATCTCTGTTTCCCTTCAGAACGCTTTTGGTCTAACCAAGTGAGCGATCAGTCCCACCGAGATTGCAATGTAAACTCTCTGCTTCCTTTTTGTAACATTTCGGTCTCACCGAAAGAGCAAATCGGTCCCACCGAGTTTACGACCAACTCTCTGAAAGCTTATTACCAAATCGGTCTCACCGAGTTTGTGTAATCGGTCTCACCGAGATTACGTTATGCCCTAACCCTAACCGAATCGGCCTCACCGAGATGCATGTCGCTCCACGAAAATCACTAACGGTCACTAGGTTTACTAAATCGGTCCGACCGAGTTTAACGATTCGGTCCCACCGAATTTGGTAAATTGTGTAACGGTTAGATTTTGTGTGGAGGCTATATATACCCTCCACCTCCTCTTCATTCGTGGAGAGAGCCATCGAACGAACCTACACTTCCAACTTACCATTTCGAGAGAGAACCACCTACTCATGTGTTGAGGCCAAGATATTCCATTCCTACCATATGAATCTTGATCTCTAGCCTTCCCCAAGTTGATTTCCACTCAAACCCTCTTTCCACCAGATCCAAAACCTATGAGAGAGACTTGAGTGTTGGGGAGACTATCATTTGAAGCACAAGAGCAAGGAGTTCATCATCAACGCACCATTTGTTACTTCTTGGAGAGTGGTGTCTCCTAGATTGGCTAGGTGTCACTTGGGAGCCTCTAACAAGATTGTGGAGTTGAACCAAGGAGTTTGTAAGGGCAAGGGGATCGCCTACTTCGTGAAGATCTACCGCTAGTGAGGCAAGTCCTTCGTGGGCGACGGGCATGGTGGGATAGACAAGGTTGCTTCTTCGTGGACCCTTCGTGGGTGGAGCCCTCCGTGGACTCAAGCAGCCGCTACCCTTCGTGGGTTGAAGTCTCCATCAACGTGGATGTACGATAGCACCACCTATCGAACCACGCCAAAAACATCCGTGTCTCCAATTGCGCTTTGAATCCTCCAAACCCTTCCCTTTACTTTCTTGCAAGTTGCATGCTTTAATTTCGCTGCCTATACACTCTTTGCATGCTTGCTTGAATTGTGTGATGATTGCTTGACTTGTCCTAAAATAGCTAAAATCTGCCAAACTCTAAAATTGGGAAAAGGTTAAGTTTTTATTGGTCAAGTAGTCTAATCACCCCCCCTTCTAGACATACTTCAAGGTCCTACAAGTGGTATCGAGCTTTGGTCTCCATTTGCTTTGATTTCCATAGCTTTTGGTGGTCATAGCCTTGGTTTCACAACCTAGGAGAGTATGGTGTCTAGCAAGGGAAATTATCACCGTAGAGGTCCTTACTTTGATGGTACTAATTTTGCTAGTTGGAAGCATAAGATGAAAATGCATATTCTTGGACATAACCCCGCCGTTTGGGCAATTATTTTTATTGGCTTGCAAGGTGAATTCTTCGATGGGAGAGAAGCGAACCGTGAAGCTAATGTGGAAGAATTAAAGATGCTGCAATACAACGCTCAAGCATGTGACACCATCTTCAACAGATTGTGCCCCGAAGAATTCAACAAAATCAGCCGTCTTGAGAATGCAAAGGAAATTTGTGATACTTTGATTGATATGCATGAAGGTACCGAGTTCGTCAAGGAATCCAAGTTGGATGTGCTCCAAAGTCAGCTTGACAAGTTCAAAATGAAGGATGGTGAAGGTGTCGCTGAAATGTACTCTAGGCTTGCTCTTATCACAAATGAGATTGCCGGCTTAGGGAGTGAAGAGATGACCGACAAATTCATCATCAAGAAAATCCTAAGAGCATTGGATGGAAAGTATGATACCGTGTGCACATTGATCCAAATGATGCCAAACTACAAAGATCTCAAGCCAACGGAAGTCATTGGAAGGATTGTTGCTCATGAGATGTCACTCAAGGATAAGGAGGAACTTCACAACAAGTCAAGTGGTGCTTACAAAGCCTCAAGTGAAGCCCCACATCATCAAGTGAGAAACCAACCTTCAATGAAGAATTGAGCTTAATGGTGAAGAACTTCAACAAATTCTACAAAAGTAGAAGCAAAGAAAGAAGCTCCAAGTCAAGGTCTTACAATGACAAGAGATCTTCTAGTCGAGAGCGCAATTGCTACAATTGTGGGAGACCCGACACTACTCCAATGAGTGTACGCACCCTACAAAAGAAGAAAGATTCTCCAAGAAGAAGGAGCAAAGAGAAGAATCACCACCAAGAGAGAGGAGGAGTAGAGATGATCGTTATGAACGAAGACCCTCACGAGAAGTAAGGATTCGGAAAGAAAGGACAAGTCATCAAGGAGCTACACAAAACAAAGACATCAAGCTCATGTTGGTGAATGGGTTTCCGCTCGACTCCGACAATCACTCCGAGAGAAGCTATCACTCCGACTCAAATATACTCAAGATGAAGGTGTTGCCGGTCTAGCACTTGTGTCAACCAACTCCTACGACATATTTAACTCACCAAATGAAGGTGTTGGAAGATGCTTCATGGCCAAAGGTCCAAAGGTAACACATCCCGAGTATGTTGATTTTAATAGTGATGAAGATGACTTGCTTGTGGATGATGATTTACTTGTTGACAACTCTAGTGATGAATACTATGATGAAACGTCAATTAATCATGCTAATCAAACGAATGACAATGATAAGGAGAAAATTGAGCTTCTAACTAAAGAACTAAACACTCTTAAGTTGGCTCATGAAACTATCTTCGAAGATCATCGAGAACTTTTAAGGGCTCATGAGAAGTTACGCTTTGAAAAGCTCAATCTTGAGCAAGAGCATGAGTTCTTAAAGGCAATCAATGATGATCTCCGCAAGAAAAGTTCTTCTTACATTGCCAAGCGCTTACTCTTATCTACTTACATGCCTCAAGTCAAGTCTAGTAACAAGTACAAGAAAGATACTTCCTCTAGTAGTAACAATAATAATGTCAAATCCAATGTTGTTGCTTCTAGTAGTTCTCTTGATTCCACTAATGATTCTCTTAGCCAAGTTACACTTGAGCAAGAAAATAGTTTATTGAAGGGAATTATAGAGAAAGGTGTTTACAAGAGCCTTGCCGGAGTAAGCAATTCGAGGAAATTGTACGCAAGCAAGGAAGGCACGGAAGAATCAAGGTGTTGGTTTTGAACAAAAGTTCAACGCCAATGGAGTTGAGTGGGAAGAAGATCAATACCCCAAGACAAAGTTTGTTCCTCAACAAGAGAAGTATGATCCTACTTCCTTCAAGGGGACACAAGCTCAAGATGATATTCCACCACAAGACCACAAGAACAAAGGCAAGGACAAGCTTCAAGAAGAGATTGATGCATTTGAAGAAGCACCTAAAGCCTCGTTCAAGTGGGTCCCCAAGACTACGCCGAGTTCTACTTCATCAAGTACAACTACAACTCCAAGGATTTCCATCAAGATGATGTGGATCCCGAAGAAGAAGAACTAGAGAGTTCTTCAGGGTGACTCCGCCAACATTCTTCACTCATATCATTTTGGCAAGAACAAGTGCAATCAACTTTCACATCTTGCACTAGTTCAAGGAGTCACAAACCCTCATGTTGGTAAAGCAAGGGACAAGGTAACCTAATGTTTTCATGGACATCATCTTGTGTGTGCATCACTCTATTTCTATGGATATTCTTGCTTGTTCCTTGTGGGACTAACCCATGAAGGCAAGTTGAAAGTGCAAATCACTCCAAAGGATTGCTCTAAATGATCTACATCAACATTGAGCATCTACATCTTCAACACCTACATGAAGTCATCATCGACAAAACCCAAGGTTAGTTCATCCTCTAAGGGGGATCTCACATCTAGGGGAGCTTAACTCTAAGAATTGAGTCAAAGCAACTGTAATGGTGTGAACACATTAATGCATTATGTAAAAGTGATAACCCCACTTGAGCTTAAACGATGAGTATGACCTATGATCAAATGTTCTCATTTGACTCCTAAGTCAATATACTCATATATAGATGACCTAGTCATCGCCAATTGCTTGATAGATGCTAAAATTGGTTGTGCATGCTTTGCCACATATTTCAATTGCCATCTTATTGTGTGAGCATGTTGGTGCATATTTTACTCATTCAAGGACATCCACTTGTTGTTTTGTTTGTTTGGATTCTTTTCTTTGTGCCAAGTGGATGGACAAGAATGCCTAAGAACCTTCTTTAGCTATCTATGCTTTTCTCGCCTCAAACTCTATTCATGCTACATCACAAAATTTGATCAAGTCGATTCGAACCACTCGTGTGAGGAGCACTCGGAGTCCCCGATTCGTCATAGACTTAAACTTCCAAAACCTCTTAGTGATTCTCGGTCTGACCGATCCTTCCATTTCGGTCCTACCGAGATCATCAAGTTGATCTGAGTTTTCAATCTCGGTGCAACCGATTTGAACTTTTCGGTCTCACCGATTTGTTGTAACTGAACACAGTTATGCATCTCGGTGCCACCGAGTTGTTCCACTCGGTCACACCGACAGGGTCGAGCTATATATATAGCCACGGGCAAAATTTTGGAAATTTATCCGAAACCCTTCACCCGCGCAACAGCTCGCTCTGCCATCGTGGTGTCCGGATCATCTCCTCGTCGCCAGCAGCCTCCTGTCGCTGGTCTCCGCCGCCGTCAACGGATTTCGTCCTCGCCATTGCCGCCGTAGCAAGTCCACCGCCAAGTTAGGGTATGGACTTAATCTTTGTGCTATCCACGTCTGATTCCTGGCACATTGTTTTCATATTGATTCTTGCCACGATTGAAACTCTTCTATCCAGCCAAAGTAGTTCATAGATTAGATGTGATTCAAATTTTTAGGGTTAGGTTTCCGCCGAAACCATCTCGGACCCACCGAGTTGAAAAACTCGGTCTCACCGATTTGGCTTATGCCATTGCACTAGTGACTCTCGGTCTGACCGAGAATTACTAATCGGTGCAACCGATTTGAGGATTCTGTGAAACCCTAGCAGTCTCGGTACCACCAAACTGAAACTCGGTCCAACCGAGATCATCAGTTTAGGTTCCAAAACTGCTTCGGTATCACCAAGTTTGAAAATCGGTGGATCCGAAATGCTTTCTGTGGAAAACTAAGACTGAACTTTTGAGTCATTCTTTGCAAAACCTCTGCATTTTGTGATGCTCATCTTTTCTATCTCATCTATAACTCTTCACAGGTCGTGAACAGCTTTTGCAAGATGTCTAATCAAAGTGACAGCCTTAACAGGTCAAGAGCAGATGGACTTGAGTGAGGGCACTAATCCCTCAACTTCAGATGAAGGGAGCAGAAGTACTCCTAGCTATTTGCCTAAGGCTGAAACTAGGCAAAGGAGGAAAAGAACTTCAGATTCAGAGGATGAAGATTACAAAGCTAAGGAAGATGAGGCTACTTCCAAGAAAGAGGTGCTCAAGAAGGAATATGGCTCAAAGAAAGAATACAAAGCCGTGCATGAAGACCAAAAGGACTACAGGAAGACAACCAATATCCAAGGCCGTGAGCATCAACTCAAGCGCCTAAAAGGCCTGATCCCAAAGAGCCAGCTGCTGAAGGAAAGAAGAGGAAGGAAAGGGTCAAGAAGACCATGGCCAAAATTGTTGGTCAACCTTCCACGATGGAAGAGGAAGAGCTTGCTGCACCAGCTCCAAAGGCAGCTAAGCTTATGGGAGATGCATTCAGATCAGGGGCTGCAACATCCAAGCCCAAGGAATCACCCAAAGCTGCCTCCAAGGCCAAGCAAATTCCAAAGAGGAATACTAGGATTATTCCATCTGCTGAGAAGAACAAGGCCCCAGTGCCCAATGTTGCTGAAGATTCAGAAGAAGAAGGACAGGTTCTAAGAAAGCTCAAGCCCAAGATACCGCACCACAATGATGCCCATCCTGTGGCGAGGACATGAGAATCGTGGAAGGATTCAGGGCTGAGACTGTGGAGAATGGAAGATCCATATGCTTCAAGAAGAAGAACTGCTGTTGACTACAGGTTCCACATTAAAGGAACAACAGGACTTCTATGAAACAATTCATTGGACAAGAAGCCCATAGTCTGTGACATGAGGTGGGTTGACTAGAAATTCATCAAGGAAAATGAACAGCACTATCCTGGAGTGCAAGACAGCTTTGTTGCTTGTAGAGTTGCAGATTTTGTTGGACAGAAGTTCACCAACTGGAATGATGAGCTTATCATGCAGTTCTACTCCACATCACACTTTTACCCAGATGGAAGAATAGTTTGGATGTGTGAAGGTACAAGGTACCAGTCCACTATTGAAGAATGGGCAAGTTTGATCAATGCCCCCAAGGAGAATGAGGATGACCTAGATATTTATGCAAAGAAGAAGTTGGGTCACAATTCAATGGCTCACATGTACAAGGAAATTCCAGACAAGGCATTAGCCACCACCAGAAGATCAAGCCTGAGAGTCGATCTAGCACTATGCATTTTCTATGAACTTTTTGGTAACTTGTTGCCAAAGGGGGAGAAAAATGTATAGATCATAGGCTTCGAGAGAGAGAGTGTTGATTTTGTTCTCTCTTGCTTTATTTGGTGGTTTTTCAATCTTTGTTTGCTTTTGGTTGAGATACTATGCTTGTGCGACATTGATGATCATGTGTTTGATCATAAGCTACACTTATGCATGCTTGATATTATCCTATCTATCTTATGTGATCACTCACTATGCTTGGTGTTGAGTGCATGTATTCATTGTTTATTATTTTGAGCGCTCCACCAAGATGTATGTGACATGGAAGAGTAACCCATGAGCCTAATTCATTGTGCATTTGCAGTCCAAAGCAAATCTAAAACTATGCACAAATTCAGGGGGAGCTCTTGCTTATCACATACTTCTCAAAGCGACGATGTTATTTAAATTTTATTATCATTTGTCGAAGCTTTGATCTATATGTTTTCATCAATTACCAAAAAGGGGGAGATTGAAAGTGCAACTATCCCTAGGTGGTTTTGGTAATTCATAACAACATATAGCTCATTGAGCTAATGCTATTCCAAGACTATTGTTTCAGGAAAGCTCAATGAATGGCATGGCATGGATGATGAAAGTGGATCCTCAAAATACTAAGGACAAAGGATTGGCTCAAGCTCAAAAGCTCAAGACTCTTCATTTTACATTTTAGTGATCCAAGATCACATTGAGTCTATAGGAAAAGCCAATACTATCAAGAAGGGATGAGGTGTTGCTTAATGAGCCTCTTGCTTCATGTGCTTAGTGATATGCTCCAAAACCCTCAACTACTTTCCCACATCCACAAATGACCTAAACCTAAAGCCAAAATCGGTCACACCGATTCTTTCTATCCGGCGCCACCGATTCCAAAAGTCATAGCCACTGCCACAAACCCTAAGCAAATCGGTCTTACCGATAGGGATCTCGGTTTCACCGAGATGGGGCTGCAATCTCTCTGTTTTCCTTCGTAACATTTCGGTCTAACCGAAGTGAGCGATCGGTCCCACCGAGATTGCAATGTAAACTCTCTATTTCCTTTTTGTAACATTTCGGTCTCACCGAAAAGAGCAAATCGGTCCCACCGAGTTTACCTCACCAACTCTCTGGAAAGCTTATTACCAAATCGGTCTCACCGAGTTTGTGTAATCGGTCTCACCGAGATGACGTTATGCCCTAGCCCTAACCGAATAGGCCTCACCGAGATGCATGTCAGTCCCACCAAAAATCACTAACGGTCACTAGGTTTGCTAAATCGGTCCGACCGAGTTTAACGATTCGGTCCCACCGAGTTTGGTAAATTGTGTGTAATGGTTAGATTTTGTGTGGAGGCTATATATACCCCTTCACCTCCTCTTCATTCATGGAGAGAGCCATCAGAACGAACCTACACTTCCAACTTACCATTTCTGAGAGAGAACCACCTACTCATGTGTTGAGGCCAAGATATTCCATTCCTACCATATGAATCTTGATCTCTAGCCTTCCCCAAGTTGCTTTCCACTCAAACCCTCTTTCCACCAGATCCAAAACCTATGAGAGAGAGTTGAGTGTTGGGGAGACTATCATTTGAAGCACAAGAGCAAGGAGTTCACCATCAATGCACCATTTGTTACTTCTTGGAGAGTGGTGTCTCCTAGATTGGCTAGGTGTCACTTGGGAGCCTCCGACAAGATTGTGGAGTTGAACCAAGGAGTTTGTAAGGGCAAGGAGATCGCCTACTTCGTGAAGATCTACCGCTAGTGAGGCAAGTCCTTTGTGGGCGACGGCCATGGTGGGATAGACAAGGTTGCTTCTTCTTGGACCCTTCGTGGGTGGAGCCCTCCGTGGACTCGCGCAGCCGTTACCCTTCATGGGTTGAAGTCTCCATCAACGTGGATGTACGATAGCACCACCTATACGAACCACGCCAAAAACATCCATGTCTCCAATTGCGTTTCAATCCTCCAAACCCTTCCCTTACTTTCTTGCAAGTTGCATGCTTTAATTTCCGCTGCCTATACACTCTTTGCATGCTTGCTTGAATTGTGTGATGATTGCTTGACTTGTCCTAAAATAGCTAAAATCTGACAAACTCTAAAATTGGGAAAAGGTTAAGTTTTTATTGGTCAAGTAGTCTAATCACCCCCCCTCTAGTCATACTTCAAGGTCCTACAATGGCCTTCTCCCAGCCGCCGGCTTGCTCCCTCCCTCGAAGGAGGCGCCTCATTAAGGAGACAAGATGAGGTAAGGCTACAGCGATCGCCGCCAAGGCGGCGGCACTGTAGCCATGCTTACCTCGACAAAGCCCTCATCATCGGGGTGTGAGGCAACAAGAATCCAGCCCCCGACAAGGCCCCCAATGTGGGGCCAGCTTGTCGACAAGGAAGCGTGCTGGACCCACCAACGGCGGGGCCCAATGGCCGGGCGAGGAAGCCAGCGAGCGTAGACACTGACGGCTAGGGCCCGCGCCCAGGCGGATTACCATTGTACCCCTGGGGGGTAGGCCTATATAAACCCCCCCAGGGAACCCATGCAAAGGGTTGATCTCTTAGAGTTTTAGACACCACATATAGGGAAGGGGAGAGCTAGCCGTGCCTTTCTTGTTCCTCTCGCCAGAACAGCTCAAGGAGCCTCTTGTAGCTACTTGTTCGCTTAGTGATCATGCGGAGACCCCGCAGAGCAGCAGTAGGGGTGTTATCTCCACGGAAAGCCCCGAAGCTGGGTAAGATTCGCCGGCGTGCATGTCTTCGCCTCATCCCGTTTCCAGGCACCGGCGACGTCCTATTGGCTCCCACAATGATAAGCCACCCGTTGGCATATGTCGCACCTACCACCCGACATTTGGCGCCCACCATGGAGCCAGGTGCACCGTCGTCCGGAGACCTATTTTGACGGAACCTCTTCCTTCCCAGCGATGTAGCGAGCTTGGCCCGGCACGCCTCGATGGCGCTTTTCCCTGACAAGCTGCAAAGCGTCGGCTGACGCTGTCTTGGCGAAGCTTCCTTGCCGATCTTCTTTGCGAGACTCGCATCTCCGACGAGCCCGCCTCTGACGCGGGCACAGGCTGCCTCGAGAGCCAACTCGTCAGCCTCCCCGACCAACTCCACGTCTCCAGCCAGCCTGCTGTAGATTTGGAGTCGGTTGGCTCCACCGACCCGATGCTTGTCGACTCCGACACGGCATCTCTTGACGCTTTCCCCACCAACGTTGTGATCTTCAAGGACCCGCTTCCCCAAGCCGACAGTTGTGGTAGCGCCATCACCGAGGTGCTGGTCATCAGCCACGGTGTTGCCTCTGGCGAGAACGCCCACGACACCCTGCAAGCGGCGATCCACGACTTTTCCGTCCCCCTCCCGGCTTACGCCGACTCCGAGACACTGGAGGCACGCCGCCTCGCCCTCATTGCGGAGGGACAGAAGATAGCCTCCATGAGGCGCCTCACTGAGGCTCACCAGCGCGAAGTCGACTGCGCCTCCTTTGGCACGCTTCCTCCTGACGGGCCGAGCCGAATCGGCATCATCAAGAAGCGTGGTTCAGCCATCGCCGACATGCTGGGAGCAGACCGCCCAGTCTATGCCACTCCCCTCGAGAACCTACGTGCCGCCCAGGCGGCCGTAGATGAGCTGAATGGACTAGGGGCCGAAGAGCTCCCCTACATGACTAGACGCATCCAGCAGCTGATCGATGCAGCTGCACAGCGGCACGAAGCCGGCATCCGTGCAGAAAGTCCTCCCCCACGCTGAGAGCACGGCGCAACGTCACGGACGCAGACTACGGGCAACACCCGCGCATGGCAAGAAAAGGAGACGGCTGCCAGCCGTAGCTGGACTCGAATCTCCATCGAGCGCGACGCAGAAGGCCACCCTCGAGTTGTGGAGCGACGAGGCAACCCGCCTCCTCCTCCGCATTGTGGGGGAGAGATATCCCACCCCACCGCCTGTCACGCATCCGACTCTCAGCGGCCGGCTGGGCCGCCGCGAAGGTGTCGGCGAGAACGATGCCTGCCATCGGATCGACCGCCTAGCGCGATCCCTGGCGCTAGAAGAGGAAGACGATGTCGGCCCGCCTTGCTTTGGCCCCCTCATCCGTGAAGAGCCTTCCCCAAAGGGTTCTCGCTCCCAAGAGACCCAGTACCTGCCACCGGCCACCGACTCCACTCATTGGCAGACGCACTTCGATGGGTCCAAGATGCGCAAGGTTTGGGAGCCGGCATCATCCTCACCTCTCCCAAAGGCGACAAGCTCAGATACACATTGCAAATTCATTTTGCCGCCTCCAACAATGTGGCCGAGTACAAGGCGCTCATACACGGGATCCGACTAGCCAAAGAACTCGGCATCCGCCGGATCCTGTGCTATGACGACTCGGATTTGGTAGTCCAGCAATCATCTGGCGACTGGGACACCAATGACGCAAACATGGCGAGCTACCGCTTCCTCGTTCAGCAAATCAGCGGGTATTTTGAAGGATGCGAGTTCCTCCACGTGCCACGGGCCGACAACGAGCAAGCAGATGCCATGGCATGAATAGGCTCCACTCGACAAGCTATACCAACCGACGTCTCTCTCCAGCGCCTCCTCAAGCCGTCTATCAAGCCGTCTCCAGAATCCGATTCCATCTTTGTACCGCCTAACCCCGACGCAGTCGGATCCGGCTTGGGGAACCGAGCAGGCGGCTCGGGGACTTTGATAGGCGGCCCGGGACTTCAACAGCGGCTCGGGACGCCATAGTGGCACCCGCCCGGGACTTGTAACCCGCCCGGGGACTACGGCAGTCGGCCTGGGGACTACATCAACACAACAGGCGGTGGCCGACTCCAGCTCTTCACCACCCGACCCACCCGCCCTGGTCGCAGTAGCCGTGTTGGCAATAGAAGAAGTCACAACTCCATCATGGGCCCAGCCCATCCTTAACTTCTTGGTAAATAGAGAGTTGCCGACTGACGAGATCGCGGCAAGACAAGTCCAACGCCGAGCTGGAGCATACACAATTGTTAACCGAGAGCTCGTTAGGTGCAGCGTCACTGGAGTTTTCCAGCTGCGGCCGAGCGCAGAAAGGGCATCGCAATCCTCAAGGACATTCACCAAGGCCAATGCGCCACCACGCTGCCTCAAGATCACTCGTACCAAAGTTTTCCTCCATGGATTCTTTTTGGCCAACTGCTTGATGACGCCAAGGAGTTAGTCAAATCGCAAAGGTGCCAAGTCTTCACTCCAAGCGACACCTGCTGGCTTCGTGATTCAAGACCATTCCCTCACTCGCCCTTTGCCGCCTAAGGACTGGACATGGTGGGCCCGTTCAAGACGGCGCGCGGCGGCATGACACATCTGCTCGCCGCCTTGGACAAATTTACCAAGTGGATTGAAGCAAAGCCGATCAAGAAGCTGAATGGGCCGCCTGCCGTAACATTCATCGCAGATATTACAACCCGGTACAGCATGCCACACAGCATCATCACCGACAATGGCACGAATTTTGCCAAGGGAGCACTGGCACGTTTCTGCGCGACACATGGTATCCGACTGGACTTAGCGTCCGTTGCCCACCCGCAGTCAAATAGCCAAGTCGAGCGAGCAAACGGCCTCATCCTCTCCGGCATCAAGCCCTGATTGGTCGTGCCACTGGAGCGTTCGGCCAGCTGTTGAGCTGGCCCCTTACACGATCTTCTACCAGCCTCGCACTGCCATTAAGTCCCAAGCATTGGCTGACTTCCTCGTCGACTGGGCCGAGACCAGTACCTGCCACCGGCACCCGACTCCACTCATTGGCGGATGCACTTCGATGGGTCCAAGATGCGCACCGGTTTGGGAGCTGGCATCATCCTCACCTCTCCCAAAGGCGGCAAGCTCAGATACACATTGCAAATTCATTTTGCCGCCTCCAACAATGTGGTCGAGTACGAGGCGCTCATACACGGGCTCCAGCTAGCCAAAGAACTCGGCATCCGCCGGATCCTGTGCTATGGCGACTCGGATTTGGTAGTCCAGCAATCATCTGGCGACTGGGACGCCAAGGACGCAAACATGGCGAGCAACCGCTTCCTCGTTCAGCAAATCAGCGGGTATTTTGAAGGATGCGAGTTCCTCCACGTGCCACGGGCCGACAACGAGCAAGCAGATGCCCTGGCATGAATAGGCTCCACTCGACAAGCTATACCAACCGGCGTCTCTCTCCAGTGCCTCCTCAAGCCGTCTATCAAGCCGTCTCCAGAATCCGATTCCATCTTTGTACCGCCTAACCCCGACACAATCGGATCCGGTTTGGGGAACCGAGCAGGCGGCTCGGGGACTTTGATAGGCGGCCCGAGGACTTCAACAGGCGGCTTGGGGACTGCCATAGTCGCACCCGGCCCGGGGACTTCAGAACCCGGCCCCCAGGCCCATCTTCGTGGACGTCGTGGGCTGCGGAAGCCGATCTTCACGAGCCCCCAGGCCCAGGAGCCTCGGGAGGCTTCGGAGGCGCTGGTGGCTCCTCGTGGACCTTCTCCATCTCCGCCAGGAC
Organism: Aegilops longissima; assembly: GCA_021605205.1. Classification (NCBI taxonomy): domain Eukaryota; kingdom Viridiplantae; phylum Streptophyta; class Magnoliopsida; order Poales; family Poaceae; genus Aegilops; species Aegilops longissima. The sequence goes on along the minus strand of CM038678.1, from coordinate 568,623,978 downwards.
TGCGGAACGCCTGGCCTCTTGAGCCTCCAGGATGCTCCTCATGAGGCGCTGGTACGTGGCGGCAGCGTTCGGCAGGCCGTAAGGCATGCGAACGTAGCTGTGGGGTGGACCTTCGCAGCGCCCCACGCGTGAGGGCCAGAAGCGCTCCTGAGAGGCGTCTTGGTTGAGCCCTGGGATGTTGATGCAGACGCGCAGCCCACCATCCTCGCCTGGATGGGGAGCTACGGCGGGTAAGCGGTGGCTGCCACTCACGACTATTGACTCCTGCAACTCCTGCGTGATTTGAATGACGAACTCCTGAGGGTTTGGCCCTCCTTGCCTTGCTCCTTCCTGAGGGAAACGTTCTTTGAAACACGCCTCCAAGTGGTGCCCAAGCGCCTCCCTCGTGACCTTAGCAAGGTCGGTGGCCCTCCAGGAGAGAGCCCCTGAGCCCTGCTCGAGGAGGGCGCCGGGCGCGACTTCCTATGCGACAGAAGGAGGTGCCCCCTGAGCAGGCGCGGACCCTGAGGGGGCTGCCTCCCGAGGGGTCGTGCCTGGAGATGTCTTCTTCTTCTTGGGAGCGGTCTCAGGGAGCCTCCCGCTCCTGCGATCTGGGTCTTCAAGTGATGCGGCTTGAAAGGCTCGCTCCAGGGAGCACACTACAACTCTCTCTTCACAAGGCACTGTGATGACTCCACCGCTTCTCGGCATCTTGAGGGCGTTGTAGCCGTGATGAGTCACGCCATGAACTTGGCTGCGAGCTGGGTACCCGAGGATGGCATTGTATGGCGATTTAATGTGGGCGACATCGAAGTCGATGAGCTCGGTCGGATAGTTGTCGCGCTACCAAGGTGACAGGAGGCGGACCTGCCCAATCGGAACCGTGGAGCCATAGGTGACTCGGAGAAAGGCTTGGTTGGCTGAAGCTGATTGTAAGGCACTTCGAGATTGTGGAATGTCTCCACGGACAGGACGTTAAGCCCTGCCCCGCTGTCGATGAGGGTCCCGTGACTTGCACGCTGTTGATGATTGGGAACAAAGCATCGGGAGGACTCGGCCGTGGCCGCACTTGAGCTGATCTGTTGAGCTGAACGTGATGGCGCACACCCCACCACCCGAGAGGGCACGTGGCTTCGAGCTTGGGAGGACTGCATTCACTTCGGGCGAACTGCTTGAAGATGCGCTGAGAGGTGGGCTTGAGCTCCGCCCAGATGCAAGCGATCGTGGCGGCTCCCCGAAGCCCCCAGCCCTCGTCCCGATGATGGTCCTCGTTTCTCCTTGGCTGCGGCGGCAGAGGAGGGAGGCCTGCATTTCCTGCGGGTGATCCTCGCGAGGCTGATCCCTCCAGCCTCCTCGCGAGGCTGATCCCGCCACGATCCTCGCGAGGTCGATTCGCCACCCTTGCCGAGGCCACAGCCTTCCCAAGGTCCTGCGCTTGTCGGTGTTGCAGGAACGGGGTCCCAGACTTGCTGCTGCTCTGCCCCGGCGTGGCTCGAGGAGGCCCAGATGGCCCATCTTCATCAACACAAGCTCGAGACCCTCGCGAGGGGCCAAGCCTCGCGGGGCAGACGACCAGGAGCTTCCTCAGGCACAGCCTCGTCAGGCTGGCTCACGACGAGGCGGAGAGTTCAAGGCAGGGTACCTCGTGAGGTGCCCGTGATGTAAGCCATGATTTACCAAGGGCGCCTGGTCAGGCGCCAGCCAGCAAGCGCGCCCTCCTTTCCTCTTTGGTGCAAAGGGAGCAAGCGCAGGCAAGAGCATCAAGGAAAGGCACCCGTTTCGGTGCAACAAGACCAAGACCAGCCCCAACTGCTGGAAGGGAGTCATCGTGGAGCCCAAGCAGGCGTCATCACCAGAGCCTTTGGCAGGCGAGGACCAACTTTAGTCCGGATAAGTGTACCCGCTATTCCCCTTCAAAATGGCCAATTGTTGGCGCCCTTCCCGCTCAATATTTGGGAAGAGGCCCAGGGCCTTTGCCTATATAAGTAGGGCCAGCCACCATAGTAGGGGGGATGATCGGATAGAAAAGGACGATCGGAGAGACAGGATCCGGCATTTGGAATCCAGAGAGAGAGAGAGAGACCCGCTCCTCAAGCTAGAGCGACGAGATACCACTTAGCAGTTCATCACACCCACCAAGAACAGACCCTCGCGAGGCTGTTCTTCCCTGTACTGTTCTTCATCAGCCCAAGAGGCAATCCACCACACCACAAACTAGAGTAGGGTATTACACCACAACGGTGGCCCGACCTAGTATAAATCTCGTGTCTCTTGCGCTGTTCTTTCGAGTAGTTTTAGGTCCTTGCGATTCGGCGAGGTACAAGACGGTGGAGGGTTGGATCTCCGCGCGCACCCCAGAGTTTGAACCTTAAGGGTCTGCCGGAACCCGAAATCCGACATTTGGCACGCCCGGTAGGTGCGCCGAATCCGCTCGCCACTGTGTCCGTCGCATCGTCATTGCCATGACCGGCGACCAAGCGGGCAACCCAGACCCTTGGGCGGCGTGGCCCGCCCACGCAGAGCCGCTCGCCTCTGGCGACCCCGTGCCCCAAGCAGCTCGCGGTCCGCAGGGCGCTACGGGCCGCGGGCGACACAGACAGGCTTCGATGGCTCTCACACCACGGCAGGCGCGGTCGGCAGCAAGAGCCTCCAACCACGCCGCGACCACATCACCGTACACCTACCGGGAGCAGGCGAACTCGAGGGCCGCGCTCACAGTGGCTCGAGAGCTGATGCAGTGCAGGCTGCTGCAGAGCGGCCGCGACGTGCTGCTGGAGCGAGTGGCGGAGAAGAAGGACTCGACGTAACCCACGGCCCTGGTGGACCGCCGCGCCACCACCCCACGGCGGGCGCATCAAGCAGAGCAGCAAGGCACGCTCAGCACTACGGCGTGGCCTTCGGGATGACGGCGCCGGAAGAATACGTGCCCCACATGATGGACCAAGGGCACCCGCATGAGGGAGAACAAGACCTGCTCCTCAGCCCAAGCTGGGGGGATGAGGCGCCGGAAGCCTCGCTCTTCCAGGAGCCTCGAGACGGTTCCACTGGTCACGCCGGGGGCGACGATTATCGGGTACCGCTACTTCCTCAAGAGCAAACCTACGCTAACCATAGGTCGCAGGAGGTACAGGTCGCCACGACGAGCGGTTGCCCCGATCTCGCGTCTCCTACCCCTCGGGGGGGCGCAGGGGCTGCCGGAGAGGGGCAGAGATCCCACATCACCACCGCGACGCTCGAGCAAAGCGTTCTCAGGAGGTAGGCCCTCCGCTGGGAGGTGCCTCGTGGCCTGCCTCGGCGGAGGACCCGTGGTCGCTCGGGGAACTCACTGGCGATCGCTCTACCCCACCGGGCGTCCCTGGTTTCGGTGCGTCGTTGGTGGCACTAGAGTGTGGCGCAAGGCGGGGCCCTCGTCTGCGATATGAAGCAAGGCCGTACTGTGAAGAAGGCCCGGTGCTGTGAAACTCGCCGCCTGTAACACTCTCACGTAATATTGAGTGGGGCTGTACACGCCCCAGAGTCTCAGGTGCCGCCTCAGCCCCAGGGCTCCCTCCCACGCCCAGTAGCAGCACTTAGCTCCGCGCTGGTGAGAAGACATCCAAGACTAGACTAGGTGCGGGACGCGGCCTTTTTCTGCTTTCATTGGTTTTCCCTCTGGCTGTCATTTTCCCCTGTTGGATTTAAGTTGAATTTCAGCTCGAAGATTTGCGCGTATTCGGGGAAGGGGTGCTTAGTCTCGTTCGAGCAAATCTCTGATTTCTGTTACAACTCCGCCTTAGCTGCCACCCTCGCGAGCCCCTCGAGCCGGGCAGGCAAAGCTCTTCAAGATCCCAGCCTATCGCCCGCCATCCTCTCCGGAGGGTTTTATCAAGAGGTCCTCACGGATTCGATCAAGAGACACTCAGATCGCCTCAGCCTCCCACAGCTATCTCGGGCTCGACTGAAACAAAGGTAAACCATCCAACTAGCGCGCCGCTTAGCCAACCACTTGGCGCGGGCGTATGGGCGATGCAACACCTGCTAATACAAAGAACACAAGTTTTACATGAGGGGCTCCCCCTCCCAAAATGCTCTCACCTCCATCAGGCCAAAACCTGAGTTCTATTCATGCAGGGTAATGGAACAAGGATTGTCACATCCCTAGTTCTGGTATGACCTAGACTAACTAGTCACCTGTGCATCATGTTTAAATTCCATTTAATTTTGAAATGGGGATTTGTGAAACCCTCTGAATCTTTTTTGGAAATTGATCAAATAGAAATTGCTCCAAAAAGGTCCAAGAAAATGCTCATGTTGCTCTCTGAAAATATTGGACAGAGATAAAAATCAAACCAATATTTTCAGGAGTCCATAAGTAATTATTTTGGGCATTTGGAATTAATGCAGTAATTATTTGCCTTGAATATATATTGTTATATACATAAAATATTGTCCAAAAACTGTGCCTTTTGTTGAGGAGCTCTGGAATAATACCACTAGCCCCTACAAAAATTGGCATAAGTTAGTAAAATGGTTTAGTATTTTTATTAAACCAAACAAATGTTAGAAAAACAGAAAACAGAAATTAAACAAAAGGAAAACCTTACTGGCTTCCACACGGCGCCCAGCACGCCCATGGCCAACAGGTCGGCCCAGCCGACTGGCAACGCCAGTCGTCCCTTCTCTCGGCCAGAGGATAGGGCACGCGCCGCCAGCCTTGCCTGTCCGCCACGCCACCTGCCTGGCCTCCCCTCGACGCCTGCCTCCGGACGACGCCACGCGCCGCCCCAGGCCTCTCTCGCTCTCTCTCATTCCTCCCCCTCCCCTGGATCTCTCTCTCCCACCGCACCCGAGCGCCACCGTCGTCACCGCTCGCCGTTGCCGTAGCCACCGCCGCAACCTCGCCTCTCCGACGAGTCCACGAGCATCTCCGCGACTCCCTCGTCCTCTCCACCGAGTCACGCGACGCCGGACGCTCTGCATCGCCGCCACCAATGTCGTCTTCGCCTCCGGCCGCCCGAGATCGCCGACAACATTCCGGCCACTCCAGCCCTTCCCCGAGCTCGCACACGACGCCATCGAGACCACCGTGAGCATCTCCCCGTTTCCCCTCTCTTCTCCCCCTTGTTCCCGCGTCGTAGCTTTCGTTTCCACCATGGCCGAAGCCATCATCGCCGCAGCTCCTTGCCGTCGTGGCCACAACCGCTGAAGCTCGCAGCCGAGCCCGCCGTTGCACTCAGTGCACTCTGGCGAGTCACGCGGACCCGCTCGCAGCCTCCCCCGTGCCCCGCAACATCAAAATCCCCGATGGCCGTGCTCCGGCCAACGCCACGAGCCTCGCTCCAGCAAGGTCCGCCCCCCCCAGCTCCTCCCACCTGCCCCACCAGATCTTGCCGAGCCCGGCTACGCCGGTGCCCTCGAGACGCCGTCCCGTGGCTCAGAACGCGGACACCGCCGTGTCCCGTGGTCGCCGGCGATGACCTCGCCGGCCTGACAGGTGGACCCCGCCGTCATGTGATTAGCTTAAGCTAATCACCAACTAACCTAACCCCTGACGCTGACATGTGGGCCCCAGTGCCCCCTAATCTTTAATTAAACTAAACTAACCCCCCGTTAACTCAGGTCACCGCGTGTGGCCCCACACGTCAGGTTTGACCGTCAGCCACGGCTGACTTCGCGACGCCATGCTCAGTAATGTCGACGCAGTTTATTCATTTTCCGGATTTAAATTAATCAGGAAATTCCAAAAAACGATTTAAACTTCAAAAATTCATAGAAATTCAACCATAGCTCAGATTGAAATAATTTATATATGAAAAATTATCAGAAAAATGCAATTTATCCATCTGTACCAGTTTCATGCATGATAAAACAACTTATACTTGCTGTATAGGTGAAAACACATGAATGGCATTTATAAGAGCTTATTTTGGAGTTGCATTTGAAACTTTTTTTCAAATGGACTTCGTGCAAATGAATGCTAGCTGCATTAGCTCAAACAACATCACATCTACATGCCATGTTCATGCATCATATTGTTGCATATGATTGTGTATTGATTGCGGCACTGCTCCTTCTCGATAGGTCCCGCTCCGAGACGCTCCAGTACTGGCTGCGTGAAGCAAAGGCCCCCTTGTTGATTTACCGCAAGCAAACCCCTTGTTCATTCCGATACAATCCTACTCTCGCCTCCCGCACTCGCTTATTGCATTAGGACAACAATGATTCATCTGCTACTTTGTGTCATGGTAGTTGAACCCATTCCTCTACATGACTGTCATTGCCACGATAATAGTTGAAACCCACTAGCATGTGTAGGAGTTGATTGAGCCATGTTGTGTTCCTACCATGCTATGCCTGCTATTTCTAAGAGTTGTGTCAGGTCTGATTCATTGGGAATGAATTGGAGTGTTATGATATGTTCTGATGCTGAGAGTGAAATGTGTGAACACGATTTGGTAAAGGTAGCGGTGAGAGGCCATGTAGGAGTACATGGTGGGTTGTCTCACCGGAACCGTCCCTAAGCAATCGAGTTATGTGTATGTTGTCCAATGACTAGCTACTACCACACATTGAATGCTTAAGTGCCCCTCTCGACTTATTAACCAACTTGATCTCTGTCCAGGAGTCGCAACTAGTTTCTGGTGTTTGTAGGTAGTGCTATTTTTCTACCAAGTGGCACCCGATAGGGTGGGCTTGGGACAGACTAGGCACACGTGGCCTGGTGTATCGAGTGGCACCCGGATGGTGGGCTCGGGAACCCTGCACACATCGTTTGGGGCCGTGAGCGACACCCCGGCCGGATCTCCTTGCGGATGGAACCCGAATAGGCGATAAACCTGGGCTAGAGTCTTGTGTGGTTAGTCAGGTCGTGGCCGACACCCTCACCAGGCTTCCGCTTGAAGGTTGCCGAGATACACGACGTGTACATGGTGGTAAGTGGCGAGAGCGTGTGTGAAGAAGTACACCCCTGCAGGGTTATCATGATCTATTCGAATAGCCGTGTCCTCGGTTATGGACTTCTTGGATGCTTACATGGTACATAGACAACTTGAAGTGGATACTCTAAAATGCTCAAGACAAGTGTGAGTGCTATGGATGGCCTTCTCGTATGGAGACGGGGATGAATCCATAGTAGTGTATTGTGTGGTGACTAGTGGACTCGTGTGCGCCATATCACCTCAAGGAAGTTCTGGTAGTCGTAGAACAGGATAGCCATAGAGTCAAAGCTGGCTTGCTGCAACTAAACCCCACATTACCCTCTTGATACAAATGCATGTATGTTAGGTTCTAATGTAAGTCTTGCTGAGTACCTTTGTACTCACGTTTGCTTTATTTATGTTTTGCAATGAGACTTCGGTCTAACTAGTAGTTCCGCTTGACTTCACAGTAGCTTGTTACCTCAGCTACGATCTTGTACCCTTGGGAGGGTCTTGTAGATAGTCGGCTTCTCAGCCTTTTTATTTTGTAGTTGTCGTACTTTCGGACATGTAATGCTTCCGCTTGTTGCTTGTATGCTCGTATGATGGGTCATGTGACCCTGCTTGTATTTAATGCTATGTGGCTCTTCCGAGCCTTTACCTATATGAGTTTGCTATGTTGTGATGCCATGTTGTACAACACATACTTGCATGTTATGCGTGACGTGTAACTTGTATTGCTATGTGTGGATCCGACAACCTAGTTGTTTATCCTTGGTAGCCTCTTATGGGGAAATGTATTCTCGCTTCTCGAGCGATAGTAGTCCGCTACAGCTCGGTTCACGAGTCCTCGCTAGCCCAAAGACTACCGCTTGGACACTTGACCGGCCGCATGTGTTTCAATTCGTTCTTATGTCTGTTCCTTCGGGAAATGTCACGCGTGATATTCGGAGTCCTTCCTAGCCTGCTACAGCCCGGGATACCGGAGTCCTGTTAGCCCAGTGCTACAGCCCGAATTCATACGTTGATGACCAACATGCTCGATGTGATTCATGTATGCCTGTCCCCATAGGTTAGTGCCACTTTGTGTTCACGACTAGTCATGTCGGCCCGGGTTCTCTGTCATATGGATGCTAGCGACACTATCATATACGTGAGCCAAAAGACGCAAACGGTCCCGGGCCATGGTAAGACGACACCCGTGGGAATACCGTGCGTGAGGCCGCAAAGTGATATGATGTGTTACATGCTAGATCGGTGTGACTTAGGATCGGGTCCCGACAGCTTTGGTATCGAGCCCGATGCTCAGGGATTTCCAAGCCAACCTCGTCGAAGTTGAGTCTAGAAGTTCTTTAGTTATGTAAGGGAATTGATTGTGGAAGGGAACGTAAGGCTCTTTTTACTCCTTATATCTCATGCCCTTCTGATCTGAGTCGTCCTATCTTTCCTACGGGGTTAAGGAACTAGGCTTTCTCTTCTGTCTATCAGGATCACGTGTTACTATTCCGTAGTCCCATAGGATTGGTTGCTCAGAGTCATACCCCAGTTTTCGAGTACCTTCGGTGTAGCATGTCTAGTAATATCTCAGAACCTTGAGTGGAGATGTTGAGTTGTTGTACTACCCCATTTTAGCAGGATGTCTCATTTTGAGCATTTTACTGCCGTTATGCTGCCGGAATTGCCCCAGGAGTTTGAGAGTTACTAATTTCCTTGTCCTACAATCTATAGCATATAGTTGATGCTGATTCGCCTTGGTTTCGTTTCTCAGGATGTCATCAGTTAAGCGAAGTTCTGTTGCTCGTAGCCAGAACCACGGAGATGGTAGGGATGAGGATCCTCCCGACCAGCCTTCATTGGCAGAGTTTATGTTAGAGATGGAGAGGAACAAGCGTGAGTCTAACCGCTTGTTGGCACGTCGAGGAGAACACCGCAAGAGTTCAAAGGGTCGCAGCAACTCGCCGGTACTAGAGTAGGGTACCCTAGTATCCCGAACTTCGCACCGGGCAAGCATTCTTGACACCCAGCGGCAAGGCTTGCCTAGTGACCGCTAAGGTCCTCCGCGGTTCCTTTGGAGCCATTCAAGAACAAAGTATTCAAGTCAAAGAGACAAGGCCCCGCAAGAGGAGCTTGTCGGAAGGCCACCAAGGCACGCAGAAGATTAGACCCGGCAAGAGGAGCTTGCCGGGAAGGATCAGTGAGCGACAAGCTCCCAGAAGCGACAAGGATTCAGCCGCGGCAAGGCGCTTGCCGCGGCAGGCAACCACTCTTCATCTCCGCTCCAGCTCAACCACCAACGTGTCGCCATGGGATCATTCCAGCGCTGCGTGTCAAGAGGTCAGGCGGCCAGCGGAGAGCAGCGATGGCGGCGCGACAAGATTGCCATCGTGGCAAGCGCGGCGCTCCGACGGTCCTCGCGGTGCCTTTGTTTAAGCGACATGGACGGGCATTTAATGCTTTTTTCCCTTGCCGTCAGAGTTAGGTAGAATACACTGTACAAAGTAGTTGCACCAACCGCAACTCATTTTCCCATTTTGCCCTCGTCTACGTTGCCACCTATTGGTGACCCCTTGAGCATATAAAAGGAGGCCCATGTGCAACGTAGAAGGGGTTCGGTTCGTTCGGTTCGACTCATTCGAAACCAGAGACACTCAAACTAGGTTTTGTAGCTCTCATTGCTCCCTAGCAAGAACATAATACAATCAGACAAGCAGCAATAGGAGTATTATCTCTCCGGAGAGCTCCGAAGCTGGGTAAACTGCTCGTGTGCTTCGCCTCGATCTACTCTTCGTGCAATCTCCGCCCCCCACCGAACCGAAGGGGTCCGTCCGCCGCCCC